>CM037777.1:7704166-7754166 GCA_021229015.1 Solen grandis
TGATAAGGTCAGAATCTGTAACAATTTATATAAAGATAATGATATAGCATTCTACAGTGAATTTATGATTTTTCCTGAGCTCTATAAATTAATGTGTTTGCATTTATTTTGATATTTTTTGTCTTATTTAATTGGAATGAAGAAAATAGGCTTTAAAAGCAAATAATTTCTGTATTTTTATTATTTTGATTTAGGAAATTTTGTGTTGCTATACTGTTTTGATTTTTGAAACTTACAACAATCCCTTATGTTATAACACTATTTAAAATATTTACTGAGAACTTTTAAACATTTGATACTATCATTATCATACAATCTTTTTCGTCTATTTATAAAGTGAGGGAACAGAAAAAAATGTAGTTATTATACAGTCTTAACCCTTTCCCTCATATAGACTCATTTTGACGCACTCAATAGGTACCACATAAAGCCTGATCTGCAGAAAACCACAGTTAAACCTTACCAAATTTAATTACAAAATCCTCATTTCCAGACCACTGAGGAGCAGCGAACAGCAACAGTTACTCGCAGGCTGATCTGGTTTTATGCTGTTCACATAGGTCTTTTCATGGTATCCTCTATGAGGGAAAGGGTTAACATATGATTAAATTGTTATTTATTTGATGTTCCATCTTGTTTGCTTATTTTAAATGACTTAATTATGTCTCAAAGTACATTCTTTATCGGTTGAACTTAAGAACATCCACTTATAAATCTGCAGTAATGAGAAATTCAGTGATGTTCAGACGGGTGATCATTAACAAGTAAAGTTGTTTTAAACTTATAAACTACTATTACATCTCCTGTCTTACATTTTAGATAAATTGGTTCCAATTTTCCAAATCATTTGTAATATTACATAGACCATAAACATTTTCACTAAATCAAGAGGAGAGCACAATTTGAAGTGGATCAAGATGTTATTTCCACATCAGTGTTTGATTTATTCACCATTATTTCCTGTGGGTAATTGCACTGGACCATTTCCAATTTTAACTAAAAATGAAACTCATACAAACAAACAAAAAATGGTTTAAAATATTGGAAATCCTTTGAAAACTGCGTAGGCATTTGATGTAATGTCTTCCATTATTAAAAGTTTCAATCTGCCATCATTTTGATCGTTTCATTTGTCATAATTAAGACACTTTTATACTTTTAATTGAATTAAAATATTACCGGTTAAAACTGTAAACTGTTGTTAAATTACGCAGTGATTTAGAATGAGTAATGCACCTAGTGATCTCCAACACGACTGGATTCTGCAGATAAACATTCTAAATAATCAGGGGCCCGATTCACTTAAAGGTGTATTTCACAAAAGCACCATTTTACTATTATATATATATATATAGTGAAACAGATTTTTTTTTAATTTGGCATGATTATAGAGAATCACACTAGAAACAAATTTTTGGGATTAAAAAATAGGGGTCTCCATGCTACTCTTTGAGTTATCTGCTCCTGAATATGAGTTTTTGCTCTTTTCTGTCATTTCCAATGGCAGATAACTCAAAAACAAGCCTATCGATACTTTATTTTATTTCACATTATTGTTTGATGTTTCAGTCTTAGTCATTATGCAAATATTAAAGCAATTCCATTCAATTGATTTCTCACAATGTTTTAGCAAATATCGTCCATTGAAAGCCAGAAGGGGCTATCAGCCTTCTTTTTACATATGCGGATAGCCCCTTCTGGCTTTCAATGGACGATATACATACTGCGTTTTTCTTGAAAAAAAAGAGCTAAATATTCGCGTTTGCGACTAAAGTTTAAAATCTGTGGCATAGAATTTCTACAACTTTTACACAGTGATAGGGTATATGGTACCAAACATCGAGTTGAAATTAAATGAGTTGTTCCTAGCCCATAATTTTGAGTTATCTGCCCTTGAAAATGGCAGAAAAATAGCTAAAAACTCACTTTCAGGTGCAGATAACTCAAAAAGTATCACGGAGACCCACATTTTTAGTACCCATAAATTTGTTTCTTGTGTGATTCTCTATAATCATGCCAAGTTTAAAAAAATCTGTTCACTATATTTTATTTTCCTTCTTTGTCTATATAGTAAATTAGCGCTGTTGTGAAATTTGCTTTAACTTTGTACAAATTTGATCAAATTCGTTAGTCTATTGTTCTTCAGTGTCAACTAAGGTCTTATTTTCACAATAAGACATGAAGAAAGATGGCCCAGGTTATTGCATTATACAAACACAACACTTTTGTAAAGACAAAAAATCAAAGGAAAAAATACTATTTTACATCTGTGAATTTTCACTTACAAAGATTTTTTTTTCGTATGAAGTTTAGTGAAACGGGCTCCAGGACATCCAGTTTCCAGTTGTATTTATTGTATTCATCTGCTTCATCTACAGCTGATAAACCATGTTTTCCATAACTGCTAACCAAAATTAATATTTTCCATTTTGATGATGAATTAATTGATTAAATTAGTGTTAGATCCCTCTATCTTACATCTTGTGGAATGTTTTCTGAAGAGTTATAGAGAGTTTCATTACTTGGTGAAATCAAAAGTCATAATGGAGTATTGTTGTTCACTCACAGATGTATAAAATAACATTATTTTCTGAGAGTAAGTAAGTTTGATCAGCATTTCTTGAGTATTTTCATCATTATGTGCACATCGCAATTATTTATTGGTGGACTGTAACATAAAATCGATCCAGGACAATGTCTGAAGGCTTACTGCTAAATTGTTACATCTTCTTAATACAATTAGAATTAACAGTTTTATGTTCAGCCTTCGAAACATTAAACATTTATTTTCAAAAGTATTAGTCTTTCAAGATGCAATTAAGGTGCTATGGTGCAATGATAGCAAATACTGACAGAGGTTGGTGGATGGAAACTCACTGAGGTCAAGAGTCTTTTGCAATCTTACTATTGTTGAAGCACTGATCCAACCCTTGACCTATTCTGGAAGGGTGTTCAAAAAGGAAGCGGAAAAGTCCCATAATTTATTTATTAATATGTTTATTAGAATGAAATCTTCAAAAGTGATACTTTGATATATAATTAGTACTTAGGTCGATAGAAAAAAAAAGATACAAATTGCACTGATGCAAAGTCCACAGTCACTATGGCAATATTGGGTAACACTGAGTTGAGGAAGGGAATATGGAATCTGCAAAAATTTATATTTTTTAAAATATTTTCTTTTGCACAAAGACCTATAATAACAAAGATTGGCAAGTAAACATAATCACACAGCAGATTATCCAGATCTCGCAGTCACATGGAGGTTTTACATTATCCCAACGTAAAAGGAGGCGGACATTTGAAAACGTTTTTAAGTTCCCGGGGAGGAAAGTTAAAACGCGGGAGGGCATTCTTCAACGTTTTTATGTTCCCGGAGAGGGGAATTTGAAAATGTTTTTAAGTTACTGGGGGGAACTTGAAAATATTACACCAGATCTTGGCAAGGAGCATCAGCCATGACAGTGGAAATTCTGCACAGTCATCCTCTGATAAAATGATCTCATTGATGTGTTTTGTTAGCAGTAAGCTGGTAGTTTTTTTCATACATTATCATTATAACACCATATAATAATACCATCTATTTACTAATTTCATATTGTGGCTTTTGTCCACATTGCAGCCTGGCACACTTCTGAGGTTACCAAAAATGTTGGTGTAAAAAATCAACAAACAAAACACTGAACATTTACTATGATTTATTACATCATTTAGCAAAGAATACATGATGTTCATTTGTACAAGCATACAACACTAATAGTATAATGAATCAACTGTAAATAAACTTGTCAAAAACAATCAACAAAAAAATCTGAACCAAGTATAGGTATATACATCCCTAATGGTCCATTCGTGGACATTTCACTAGATGTGAGACTCACCTCTCCCCAGTATTTATATATTCTTATATCAATGCTTGTGTGGCCTTCATAAAGCCAGCCATCAGGATCTCTCTATGACCAGATCAGTAAGCTTTTGTTTTACAATGTTGTAAAAATTGTTGAGTAGAAAATACCATGGTTATCTGAGTATTTCAATTTTGCTTGCCATGTTATTGAAGAAAAAAATGTTAATTTAGTAGTAAACTTGTTTACTGTGGAATAAAATGCTTAATTGTGTATTAAAGAGTTTACAACCATATGTTTGATGAAAATATTAAACGGAAATATTGGTTTCATAAAAAAGAGTTAATATTTACATATTCAACATAAACATAATTCTTTATGTGACTTTGTTCAATTGACATTAAAACTAATTTAAGAAAACCTCTTGAGATATATGCATTTCAAACCATGTGCCTTAAACCTTTTCAAAAACATAACTGAAATTGGTGTAGTCATATCTGTTGTGAATAAAAAGGGAGATTTCAATCAAATACTGTATACAAATGTATAAGAAAGCAAGCTAGAGGAATCCAGATAACAAATTATCACAGTTGGTTTAAAAGTGGTCCTGCCATAGAAATCGACTATTAATTGTCCATAAAAGTACCAATATAAACTTGTGGCTTCTCAGCTTGAACACTTTATGTGAAACGGATAAAAATGTTAAAAACAGATCTTTACAATTTGTAAATAACAAAAATTAGGAATCTTACGTCTGGACGCTCTTAAAAAAACATACCAGTTTCTATGGTAACAGTGGACTTTTAGTATCTCGTGATAGAATATGAATCCTAACATATGAAAGTCAATGTTTTCCATCAGAAAGAAGACATTCTAAAGCATCAGAAACACCAAACAATATGAATACTATTGATCCTTATACAGACCTCAGAACAAAAAATGTTATTGTATTTTACAAGAGATGAGAAATATACTCTCACATTCCATTGGCCATATAAAGATCACCACTACTTGAAATGTGAACCTCATTTCTTCCACAGCTCCTTCACTGCACAGGGAAACTATTGACTGATCAGATCCCCATAAATACTGATCTTTAGCAACAAGAAAACACATTTGGCATCCTTTCACTAACACTGTTTGGTTCCTAAAAGCAGGACCAAAATTACAATATGTCAGGCAATGGAGATTTTAATTTTGGAAATACCAAATGGAAACAGTGGTATGGTAAAACAATATATTACTGCCTGTTTCGGATCTAATAAAGATTCTCCACCAGAAATAGTTAAACCTAATTAAACATACAGTGTAACGATTTTGACATTTCTCCTAGCTAATTTGAGTATGCAAATTTTAAAAGTCATAATGCACCCACTGATAAACATCTATTCACTGGCAAAAAAAAAATAACCCACAATCAAATTATTGAATTTCTGTGAAAATTTGTAATATTTTAAATGAATCACATGTAAAAGCACTGCTTTACAAAGATGTACATTCATAAATATTTTGAAAGAAGGAAAAATACTTTACAGACGGATCAAGCCAAACAAATTTATAACATTTTTAAGTATCTTTTTCCAAGCTTTTTCAAGAAAATAACTTTAAGAAATGAACTTTAGTTTCATTGTATTCATCTTACCAATTTGACAAGTTGATAACATAATATTAAACAACTGGTATTCATTATCATCTACACTTTTGTGCAAGTTGCTAAAATTAAAATAACAACATTGTTTAAAAGTTGGCCAATAAAATTTGCTTAAAGGTTCTTTCATGTAAACAAGTACATACAATATTCCAGTTTACATGCTGAAAATCAGATTTCACACATTTATTAATCATGCAAACTTAAAACATATCTGTAGCATGCCACATTAAATGTTTAAGGAAATATGACATAGTAAAGAGAGAGAAATATGCATAACAAGACTGTATAAATCAACATCCACACTTATTCCTGATCAAAACAGACCTTATGTTTACAAATTTGATGTTGCATAATCCATCATATCAAGCATAGAACAATATTATGCACAACTGATTGTTCTTAAAATTGCCAACAAATCATATCAGATGTAAGTACATGTATTTTGGATGACTGACGCATGAAGATTCTCTTAACATGACGGAACAAAATTTGCTCTTGGCAATATAAGAACATAGACACTTTTTGAAAGTCTAAATTGGTCCATCTGTGAGTAAGTTTCTTCAGGAAGTAAGTTACAGTATAAGAACATATGTAAAATTTTTATTGGTTACGGTACACAGCATAATGTGGTCGGCTTTCAAACATTCAAAATCACTAATAGCTATACATTTGGTCAGTAAGCATTTCCACAAAACGCTTTTCATAAAATCTCAAGTTTTAGAAAAAAGAAAATTTGATTCTGCATAGGCTAGGTAATAATTACCCAAAACATGGTAAGATGATAAAACACATCCATACACAGACAGACAGACAGACAGACACAAGAGCAAACAGACTGTCCCACAAGTTTTTAAGAAAGGGACTAAATAAAGTATTTACAGAGTGAGCATTTTGGTGTCTATGAAGAATTACAGGAAAAGTAAGGAAAACAGACAAACACATGGCATTTGCGTTGTACTGAGATCGTTTGACAGCCACGGAGTGAGAGATGGCATTGAAACTGCTTGAAATATGGGCACCACAATTCACAGTACAGTCCAGTCAGATTGTCATAACTAAATGTCCTATTTTTTCTTTCCTGTTCAGAGCCTGTAATTAGCTGTATTCATGTTATACCCCCCTATTTACAGTTAATAAAATCAGCAATACTTTATGTGATTGGTATTCTGTTTAATTGTACGAGTTAAACTGTATAAGAAAAATTTAGTAAGACAGTATAAAGATAAACTATACAGGAGGCCAATAGGTAGATGACTCTTAATATGTTTTACCTTTCAGGGAATTCCTTACAAAAAAAACCTAAAAAAAAAAAACCAATAGCATGCAGTACATTTCAAAAACATTAAGTATATCATTCCATAAAAAATAGAATTATCCATCAAAGTCTTTAGGAAAAAAAACAAACAAATTTTGATTTCAAACATGTAAACAAGGACATAAACTTACCAACATCCTAGAGAACATCAATTTTTAATAATTTTTCTGCATTTTCAGGCAGAAAAGAATCTACGTTAGAGTCTGTAACTTTCAGGGTAAAATCTCAAACAAATTTTGATTTCAAACTTGTAAACAAGAGCTCTTTCCAAAGTTTACAGACATTTTCGAATGTGAATGTAAGATTAAGTAGCTGCTATTGGGATATTGTATGATCTAATGTTAACCTGGTTTACACAAAATAACACAGGAGTTTATGAAAATGTCTGGGAGCAATTGACCTGGACACCAATGGAGAACAATCCCTTTATATTGGATAGAGACAGGCCTTTAAATTTAACTGCAAGACTTGGGGGAAGTTCACTGAATATGAATGTTACTTTTGTGATATGACAGATATTTCCTTTACATGCATCTGCTGTTTCCAAATTGAGTATTTTGTCAACAGATGGTCCTTAAAAAATATAGTAAACATTACAGGCACACCTTAAACCAGATGAAAGCTTACCAGGAACTTGCAGTCTGTCGTGATCCATTAACCAGACAGGGAACGGAGCAGGGTTATGAAGTTTTATGTTAATTTTTAATAACTACGTATGAGACTAACAAGCAGCATATAATAGCCATAATCAGGCATACTATATATTTCCCCTGATATGACACAAAATTAAAAATATATCTTCATGACCCACATTGTTTTTCTACTTTGTACTTTAGGGATGGGGACACAACTTTTTAAAACATGTTAGAGAAAAAAAGGCTTTCTTTTCAGTTTTTCTTTCCTATGGTAAAATGTGGTGTAAAACACTGCAATTAAAATGTTAACGGATAAATGTGCATTTCCAAGGCCATGCTGGGCCCAGCAGACTATGTCAAGCCTGTACACAGTTCCCTGCAATGAACACAGGTATCCATCACACCTGGATGAGTGACTCCATCAGCCTGATAAGGATCTGACAGCATGACATATGATATTTGCTGTATTGGCATTTGATAGCATTTGTATGCACAATATCTGGTCATATAGGAGTGATCAGAAATCAACAAGCTTCCAGTGTAATCCAATCTAATCTCATTATTTGGTTCATTTAAGCAGAAAGTCAATGTTGTTCAATATCAAGTAATCTTCTGCAGGTATTGTAATACCAGGTAGAATTTCAGACGTTTCAAAATTCAAACACAATGTTCTGGAAAATTACCAGATGCCACTGAATAAAACATGAACATGTGAAGCAAAACAAACATTCCAATGTTTTGAGATTTTTTCTTTGCTTTAGGCCATAGAAATTTTTACTGTATAACAACATTTTTTAGACTTATCCTTGTAGATTTTACAAAACTTGCTTTGTATTTCTAGACATTATCTCAAGAATAAAAACTGCCATGTGTTTAGTAATGGCGAGTTCAGTTTGCGAGTTGGTTCCCTGCTTACATTCTATACACAGCGATATAACAGGGGTGCAACTGCTCACCTAAGTGACTGTTAAGGTCATTGAACACTGGGCTGTATTTCAATACAATTTTCATGCAAAAAATCAAAATATGGCATTTAAATTCAATAAGGAATTTGTATGCAATGTTAGAGTTTGATTCTGAGATCAAACTGAGATATTTTTCAAGAACTTGGGGCCAGATCTTACCTCAGGATTAACTATGGGAAACTATACCATACATGGTTACTGTTACTCCTGTATTACTAACAACATCTACTCCACAGTGTCCTGCTTGTTTGGTAGGACTCGTCACCATGCCATGTGAGAGCTGTCTATCAGTGGGTGTCTCAGTATATTGATCCACTGTCTCCCTCTAAAGACCACACATGTCAACACCGGTCTGGCACACTACCTGGACTGATTAATAAATAATGGCCACAAGACAAAGAATCTGGTCCAGAATGAAACAAACTTCTGAATTCTAGGATTTCATCCTAGAGAAATACAGATGCATTATTCATGACGGTATTTGATGGCACTTGAATAATTCATGACTAGCTTAATGAACAAATACCTGTTAAGAGATTTCAAACAAACAGACAGAGATTTAAAAGCTCAAATTAATGTAACACCTGATTATAGTGAGTCTACCCAGGTAACATTTGATCAGCCATTAACTATGAAATGGATCAAGAGTTGCGTCCTATTTCTTAGGTCTCTATCCACCCCTGACCTGACATACTTTTGAAAAAAGGAATAACTTAGGCTTCAATAGAAAATATAGGACAGTATATATAAGATATATATATTTTTTTTTTTTCAGGGATTAGCATAGCAACCGGATGATAAGCAAATGGATATAAAGGGAGAGGGTAAACACAGCTAGACATATAAGGAATCTGTGGTTTTTCTTGGCACTGGAACATTTATTACTCTAAACATCATTAAAGTAAATGGGAAGAGAACAAGTTTGTGATGACACTTAAGTATAAATAATAATTTGCATCAAATAATAAACAAGCTCTCTCAACTTTAATATATAATCACTTTCCAATATTTGGATTATAGTATTTGTGTTCATAACTGAGTGAGGAGACCTAAGGAGAATCCATATACCATGAAGGCAACCGTATTTGTAACTTGTGGCACTGGTGGGACAGAAGTGTTACCACTGATTTGATGACCGTTGGCTGCGTCAAATCTGATAGTGTTCTGAAATTGACATGGGATGACACTGACAGAGAAAATGAGAGTCTTTGATCAAGTGAAACAATTAAAACTACCACAGCCTTGTAGTTTAGTACTTGAACTCACTGAAAAGGTCTTTAAAGCTGATTTATCAATAGGAAAAAAAATCCACCCACAAGATGTAAAGCGTTAATGAAATTTGTTAAATTTAATCCGAGGCTAGATTGATATTGATGGCAAGAAGAAATGAAGGTCAGAAATTACTCTACTTTATCAAGCCCTGAGTCATGCTGATAAATTTACTTTTATTTTTATCGCATCACCATGACAAAGAAAAAAAAAGACCGGTTCTAATTTGAGATATTTTTCAAACAAAAAATAAGACAGCAAAATGACAGAAGTAACAAAATAAGTGCTAAGAATAATGGAACCAAATCATAACTCACATTTCCACACACACTTGCAGTTCAATCCCTTGAAATTAAAGGGTTTATAACTTCAGCAGCGTAAAAGCCCTGACAGTTCAGATCATAAAAACAAATTGGATTTTGAATTTTCTATCACACAATATTAGCAATAATATTAACAGCGCCATCAAATAATCAATGATCCAGTTTCACTACAGGCTTAAATTTTCAGTTTGAAAAAAAAGTTGGTGTGGAGTAGAAATGGGTTTTGTTATCAGTAAGAAACAGTCTCCGGCGCTTTTGCTTTAAACAGCAATTTTCTCAAATGGTATTTAAGTTGCATCCTGTGATATCCATAATGAATTTTTTTACAATTCATGAAAAAGAAGGATAACATCAAACAATGACAATGGGAGATTTTAGGGGATGTATGAAGAAAAGTTGATCTATCAGCATGGCTAATGGTGGATTCATAAAGGGAATTACTGTCTTAACCCTTTCCCTCATATAGACTCATTCTGACGCACTCAATAGGTATCACATAAAGCCTGATCTGCAGAAAACCACAGTTAAACCTTACCAAATTTATTTACAAAATCCTAATTTCCAGACCACTGAGGAGCAGCGAACAGCATAAAACCTGATCAGCCTGCGAGTTACTCGCAGGCTGATCTGGGTTTATGCTGTTCGCATAGGTCTTTCTTTTCATGGTGTCCTCTATGAGGGAAAGGGTTAAAAGTAATCAAAGCGCACAATGCGCTGAGAGACGGCGACGGGATAATTAACATTATAAACCCAGAGTTTCTGAAGTTATTGAAGCAGTCACATGACGACAAAAACTCCACCCGCTGTTGCTACAGAATTTCTGTTTGTAACATAATAATCCGGAGTAAAGGTCATGAACCTTTCATTCATAAAGCGCTGCATACCTAAGTAGGTCATTCTCTTTCTCTAGTGCTAGCGAATTCTATCTGTTGTTTTGTATATGTAGAAATTGACCAGGTATTTGATTATTTAAGATACTAGAATGTTTGCCTATCTATTTCCAAGTTAAGAAATGCCCTGGGAGGAACCTAACTCGCCATCATGCAAAATATTGTGTGGACTACTTTAGGTCAATTACATACATACGGAGCACTATTTTTTCTTTTTACAGGAGTAGATCTTCATATACGTAAGATGGGTTGCTGTTCTGGTTAAGAAATGTCACGGATATTTTTTCACGCTTAAAAATGATGCTTCCAATGCAAAATAATGGCAAAAGAAAACATGTTAACAAACAATAACACACTAAAAGCGGTTACGGTTATGATTTAAACGTCTGTGTAACATATTCCACTCGTATTCGTTAGTGCAGAATCGCATTGCATGGATCCGCACTAAGCGCGGAGAGGTACAGTTAAAATTGTTGTGGAAAATATGCAAATTAGCAAGGCCTGATTTCGTTCTTCAGCATGAGACGGCTAATCGCCGTCTAAAAACATCATATTTCAGCTACTTGCTGAATCTAATACAGTAGAACTAGTGACAATAAATACTTTATAAAGTATAGACACAGAGCTTACTCAATAAAATGTGTGATTTTTTGTATCCAAATTAAAATGATCAAAAAAAATATTACATAATAATAATAATAAAACAAGAGAGTCATTATGGCCCTAGAATGATCACCAAAGTACCATAAATCTTATAAAAACAATTCAGGTCACTTGATTTTATCTGGTTGCCTACCAGATTCAGATTCTTAAATTTCTATGCAGATTATGTCAGAAATCTACCCCACCATCTAGAGGCCTAATTTTTCAAGGTATCAACCATGCTTAAGCAATGAAAATAGGGAACCAAGAAGATTTTTTTAAATTCTGTTGGCTGCCATGGTAACCATAGTTCAACATGAATCAAGTTTAATTTAGCAAGTGTTTTGAAAGGCTACCCAAGAATCATTCATGCCAAGTTTCAATTACATATACTACCATATGGGTTCGGTGGAGATGTCATTTAAAACAAAAATTGATGTTGAATGATGGACAACAAAGAGCGACCAGAAAAGATCACCTTGAGCACACTGCTCTGGTGAACGAAAAACACAAATTACCATAGTAACATTACCATTGGTATCATAGTCAGTGGGATATTTTCCACATATAAAAACAAACAAACAAAAAACAAAACAAACAAAAGTATCTAATATCAAAATATTAATGACAAATCAAAGTAATGCAGCCAAAAGAATGCACATTCTTCTCACCCTATACATTACAAAACTCTAGTCCACTTTCAAACATTGGAAATACAGACCACAGTGGAGTGATCAATAGTATGCCATAGTTTCCAAGGTTTTAAGAAACAATAGAGGACAGCTAAATCAAATTTCAGACCATAAGTTATGTTGCCTTGAACGGAAGATGCTGAAATAAAAATTCGTCATTTTATAAGTTACTCAAATACAAATGAGTAAGGAAAATGCATGCAACACATCAAAAGAATCAGCAAATGTAAATGAAAACCATTCTGATATACATACATTGCTTGAATATTACAACAGTGTCATGGTAAATATGGGTATTGCTGTTGCAGAATGGATAGCAAGACCTGGCCCTGTGTTCTCGAAAATAAAAATGGTACTGAACCCTTTCCCTCATATAGACTCATTTTGACGCCCTCAATAGGTACCACATAAAGCCTGATCTGCAGAAAACCAGTTAAACCTTATCAAATTTAATTATAAAATCATCATTTCCAGACCACTGAGGAGCAGCGAACAGCATAAAACCTGATCAGCCTGCGAGTTACTCGCAGGCTGATCTGGTTTTATGCTGTTCGCATAGGTCATTTCATGGTTTCCTCTATGAGGGAAAGGGTTAAGTATGATTATCATACTTATACCCAAACTATGTCCAATTACTTTCAATAGGGATTTGAGTATGACACCCAAATTTCAGCCTGAGATCATACTTAAGTATTTTCGAGAATGCG
Source organism: Solen grandis (assembly GCA_021229015.1). NCBI lineage: Eukaryota > Metazoa > Mollusca > Bivalvia > Adapedonta > Solenidae > Solen > Solen grandis. The sequence goes on from CM037777.1 coordinate 7,717,101, forward strand.
GGGCTTGATTTCTCACCTTGTTAAAATATCTACTTAAATGCCAACATCTTCTTTCCCTGTATGACCTTCAGATGTACTTAGGAGATTAATGTCACTAGTGAAAATGATAAAAGTTAAGTACACAAAATATATGAAAAAATATATGGGAGATTTTTTATTTTTTTTTGAGTGGATATGAAATATATTCATCGGGAAATGATACAATTCAAACATTTTCACAAGTGTGTTGCACAAATGAAAAATTTAAATTGTATCACTTTGAGATGAGACTATTTATATTCCATATTAGCTCAAAACAAACACATTTTCTTTTTATTTTATGATAATTGCTGCTGTATACCCATATACAGACTTCTTATAAGTAAAAAAAGTAGTTCCGGCAGTTATATATCACTCACACAGTGGGATATGGATTTTATCTCAGTCTGATAAAACACAGTATTTCATCAGTGAGCATAAATTTAAAAAAAAGTAATGCCATGGTATTTTGATACTTATTGATAAAATCCAAATGGCTTAGACTCACGTTTTATGATAGAAAAAAAAGGAAAAGAGGCACACATGTTCACCAAACCTGTGTGTATAACATTCTTAAACGTTACCATTTTTAACACACACTAATCCATACTTTTATACTTGTGTTAAGATCTAAACATGAACTATAAGATGACACTAGCTGATAAGACTGCATACACTCCCTCTCTCTCACACACAAACACATCATGAATATTCATTCAAAATGTGTATAGCCTCCTACCTACTTTAAAATGAAAAAAATTTCAAAAAAAGAATATTTTACTCCCAAAAAGATAAAAGTGTCTTTGAGACACATGCAACACTATGCTCTATGCAGTAGCACAAGTCATGTACATTGGCGGGAAATCTTCCTGGTACGAATGTAACACACCGCTTGGGCTGTGTGCAGGGTCCGTCTGAAACAGGTCTCAAACCAGGGGTTATCCTCACTCACATCTGATTCTCACTTAAGCAGCACCATTTTCTGTATCTTTATACAGATTTAATGACACAAAACACTTAGTCTTGCACGTGGTCTCCAGGTTTTGGTTTTTCTCTCTATTTTCTTCATAATTTAACACTGCCCTTTCCATGTAACTTGGGTCTTGATGTTCACATGAAGACTTTCCCGTCATGATACAGCTTTTGCAACCAACTAAGGTTATATTTCATATATGAATTACCTACTCTAGATTGAGATACTTAATTAACATGCCCTTGACTAAGTCAACTCCCCGTTCTGGTCCGTGGTATCACTGACAGAGCTCTGCGTCGTCACTAGACTCGACCCAGTCTGGTCCTCTAACTCACTTTGGGCGGGAGTGTTCTCTGATGGAGAATACAGAGTCACAGTCTGGGGTTCAGAGTTCACTGTTGACAGACTCTCGTACTCTCCTGAAGGGTCAGGATCTTTAGTGTTAGAGTCACTGTTCTCATAAATCTGCTGTGCATTGTTCTCATAGATATGCGACACACGGTGCGGGGCGGATATTGGTTCCTCATAATCTAACACTGGCGTTACAGGTGATCGGGGCGGCGCTTTACACACACTCTCTACTTTATTCTCTGGTATAAGGTCATCAAATTTTGAATACACATTCTCAACTTTAGCTGAGTCAGAATCACACTTTTTCTCTGAGTTTTTTCTCTTACCATCACAAGCCTCATTTTTTCCCTTACACACATCAGGTGTCTTTACATCACATTCATTGCAATTATTATTTTCATTAGCATTTTCAGCCCTTTCCTCAACACTCTTTAACATTGACATACGCAAACACTCCCCATTTACATCTGCTTGTTTTTCCAGTGTGACATTCTCCCTACATTGGGTGTTCATAAGCCTGCCTGCCTGGAACTCACTGTACTCATTGAGCATGCACTTTGGCGAGGTTTGCTGCAAGTCTTCCTCGTATGGGGCACTGGGGACTACAGTGCTTGCGGGCAAGACCAACCCCCCAGCCTGTACACCATTCACACCCCCTTCCTTCTCGTCACCCCCGTGTACCTCCGGCAGGTTTTGGTACCGAGACGCTGAGTTACCATCACGGTGACCATGCTTCTTTTGGTCATTTATTTCCTCATAGATTGGATCACCAACCTTTATTGCCTCTCCACATTCATTGCTTTGGTGTTCCTCTCGTTCGAGGTGTTCTCTCTCTGAATCTATAATTATACAAAAAAAAAAAGTGAAAGATCAGTCATTCAGACACAGCAAATCAATAACAATATGAAACCCATATGGTATTATATTCAATTTCAAAACTAGCTGACGGGCATATTTATAAAATCAGTTCCACTTTACTATACAGTCATTCACTTCTTAGAACACTGTATGATCAATTTCCCCAGGGGCAGGAAGACAATTATAAGCAAAAACTCCGAGTCACAGGTTGTACAGATGAAATGAAATTTGTACCACAATTTTCATTAGGCAGTACCGACACCATACCATGGGGCAAGACCATCAGATCAATCTTACTTACATTTAACCCTTTCCCTCATAGAGGAAACCATGAAAAGACCTATGCGAACAACATAAAACCAGATCAACCTGCGAGAAACTCGCAGGCTGATCAGGTTTTATGCTGTTCGCTGCTCCTCAGTGGTCTGGAAATGAGGACTTTATAATTAAATTTGGTAAGGTTTAACTGTGGTTTTCTGCAGATCAGGCTTTATGTGGTACCTATTGAGTGCGTCAAAATGAGTCTATATGAGGGAAAGGGTTAAATAATTATATCACATGTCTGGTATCATGAGAATAAGGTAAACTAAGTCTGACCATATAATACAATACATCCATTCATGTCCTTACTAAATCCTATATACAGTTTTTATTATTGCAGCCCCAACGAGATGCTTTTATTTGGTTCTGAGACCATCATGAGATGAGACTTCTTGCTCAGGAAGTGATCATTTACCAAGTACAATGAAACCTCTCAGCAGCAACATCTGCCAGAGTCACAGAAAAGTGTTGCCGCTGTATAAGAGAGGTGTTGCTGTACAGAGGTATCATTTGATGCCTAGATAAAATTAAAGGGGGGTGGGGGGGGGGGGGGGGAGAGAGATAAATTGTAGCTGCTGTTCAGGTGCCATTTTGGGAGGTTTATTTAACTGTACTTTAAATTCTACTTGAACAGTAAAAAAAAAAGACGATTCAGCATAAACTTTACACTGCATACCTTACTGACTTTTGAAGAAAAAATTGTAACTGTTTCCTACCAGCATTAATGCTTTCTTCTTTTTTGAGATTGCTTTAAGCTCTAAAAAATGATATTTCAATAGTTAATAATAAACCTTACAGAACATGCTACATTTAATTTGTTAGGAGATTTCTGAAATTCCCATAAACTTCTGTCGCTGATGTTATTCTAAACAATAAAACTCCTGTCCTGTCAGTTTCATGCACTGAACATTCATTTTCATTTTACATCAAAAATGGGAAATTTGAAATTTTGTTGAGTCAATCAATAGCTAGCTGTGCTCTAAAATGATAGATGTGCATTATTTAACACTGAAATAATAACACATTTCCCTCATAATAGCAGCATGACTTCCTTCTCCTCAAACCTTGACTAAAACTTAAAGAACAATATCAAGTATCTAAATTCAGACATGATAATCGAAAGTCAGCTGAAATTCCATCTTGTATTGAGGGGTGTGTTATTTCATAATGCTGCAAGCATGATCTAAATGAGAGAGTGACAATGAAGACCCCCGCTGAAGACTGGCAACTAGAGCCAGCATGTGGACCCCCCAGTGCAATAGCATGCTGTCAGTCCCCCCACACTGCAGCGGGTGATTAAATGAAACCTCTCGTTGCAGTGATCCCACAAATGGCAAAACAGTGAAAACTGCTATGCTCACAAATTATTTGAAAGGGAAAGAAGTTAATTTGATTACTGCAAGTAATTCCCCATGTAGGAAGAAGAAATATATTTCTTTCCAATAATTCTCCAGAATTAAATCTATTCTCAGTAACTCCAAGGAATGCTTTCGGGAATATTACCACTTTGATATTTTGCACTTTCATACCCAGAGAACAACGCTTTTCCATTAAAACTTATTTCAGGCAAGATTTTCAGATATTTTGCTTCTGGCATTTAACTAGAAATGTGTTTTTATAAATAACATTACATTTCTTTTGGAAAGCTGTCACAGATTTTTAATTCATTTGTTCAAACTATACATATTACCCTGTATCTAAACTGTTTTCTACAAAGTAAATATTGTCTTTAAATATTTTTGACATTTGAATTAGTGACTTAATAATTCTAACTGTATGCAAGGAGATATTTAAAGTTAAGATGGATTGCTTTAAACTCCCCTTAATCTTGTTTGGCTATATGCACTCCTTATTTTGTTTTGGATCCTTTCCATCTTTTAACTGCCATTGTTGAGAGGTTACCAAACTATAGGCTATATAAAGGATGGTATACAGATTTCATCAGCAAAAGGATCCAACATGGTAATTCTCAAAAGTTATTCTAAGGGTTGTATACGATCAAAAAACTATTAAAATAAGTATATTGAAAGTATCATTAAACAAGAGGGCCATGATGGCCCTATATCGCTCACCTGAGTATCACTGCTCTATTAAGGAAGAATTTTGGTAGAGGTTTACCCATAGAACATCTGTTCCAAAACAGTTTGAAATCTGGCCAGAAGTTTTGAAACAGAAGTCTTTTAAAGTTTTCACTGTATACATTTAAGGCAAATTTAGCCCCACCCCTGGCGGCCATGTTTTTTTACGGATCAGAATAATTTTAGCAATCTTGGTAGATGGTTACCCAAGGAACATCTGTACTATAATATTTTTAAATTCGGCCAGTAGTTTTGAAGGAGATGATTTTTAAAGTTTTCATACTTTTTTTCTTTCCATTGCCATGACAACCAGAGTTCTACATGGATCAAGTTTATTTTAGCAATTTTTGTGAAGGTTCACCCAAGGATCATCCCTGCAAAGTTTAATCAAATTCTATCCAGTGGTTTCAGAGATGTTGTTTAAAGCAAATTGTTGACAATGCATGACAGACGACAACAGACACAGGGTGATCCTAATAGCTCACCTTGAGCACGTTGAGCTCAGGTGAGCTTAAAAAAATGACAAAATCAATTCAAACTGCATAAAATCTCTGTCTTTGTCCACTGTGTCTTTGAGCCATATAATTACTAAAAAGCAACAAAAAATTATGTATGTATAATGAATATCAAGATAATATATTTAACAAAAATTTTAACATTGACTTGTAGTACATATCACACATGCTGGTTTGGTGAACCCTGAACCCATTACAGCATTAACATTTTCAAGTGGTATAATCATTTCTCTTTTTTTTCAAACTATTTGGTATACACAGAAGGAAACATACTGTTGATTTTAATGACAGTATGTTTGCTGGTTTGTTTGGGTTTAACATCCCACCAGCAGTATTTCAGTCATTTGCAGATGATGTCTACATGAGACAGATATAGTGCTGCCACACTGCCCTATCACACCGTAGACATGTGGCATGATACCACACCCAGTCATATTATCCTGACACTGGGCCAATCAGTCTTGGAACTAACCTTATATAATGAGCATCAGGCATGGGAGCTTTACTGGTACCATTTTTTTATGACAATATAAAAGTATATCAAGTTATATATTTATATAGATAAATAAAGTACATAGATTACCACTAGCTGAAGTATAGCTTGGTCCACTACCACACATGCCGCATCTGAAACAGAAAATACAAAGGTACAATCTGCAGGCAATTTTACCCTTTATAACTCCTAGAACTTATTCACCATCTCAAACCGAATGCTAGTCTGAACATGGTTTACAGAGCTGCCTCCTGGAGGATTAGCAAATGGTACAATACTTCAGTTATAAGCTGGCAGGGTCACTCAGGTTGCTCATGTGAGGAAGCCTTCTAGCGGTAGGTTTGTGGTTTTGTACGGATGCCTCTAAGCATTCAGAGTCTTACTCCACCTGTATTTATTGGGACATCACTATTTGACTAAAATTCTGTAACAGTGCCAGTAAACTTTAAGATAACAGATCAGCCTGAGAGTAGATCAGGTTTTATACTGGTTGCAAAGGTCATTTTCCTTGTCAGCAGTCAAGTGGTAAAGGAATACTAAACTAACCAGGCATGATATGATCGACACCAAATTTTATTCAAAACAGCCACCACACAGAATGTGTCTAAGATAAATATCACCATGCTGTACCAATTTTACACCAGAAGTGTTCCTTTATCTAATTAGTGAACTTCTCTAATTGGATTTAACTTGTTTTCCTTTCTCCAGACATTGATAACTGTTATGGGAAGTTGCTTCCAATGCACAAGAGCATCCAGTATTATATAAAACAAGGTTCAACATTCCCCTAGGCTCATCTGGTGCCTAACAATCCATTAAATATCTTGGCGCTAAATAGAACTTAAATACTTAAGGGCAAATTTCATTGGTCTTGTTTCTCTAATAAAAATACCAGTACTCAAATGTTACATTTATAATAAATTTTTTTTTGGAAAATTTAACTGGTGGAATGTGTATCTACCTAGTTTAAGAAATTAAGCACTACTTAGCACTAAGTATTGTTGGTGGAATTCGAGCCAGGTTCTTAAGTGAAATGTCTACACTTAAAAGTCTTCATACACTTGACTGGCCCCAATGCCATCAATTCTACTTTGTTCTTAGTTATAATTAAAACCTTTAATAGGGTAGGAACCTCATTTCTCATTCTTGTCTCACAAAATATTTCACCGTTTCACTCATATGGGCATATGCTATGGCACCTTAACCCTTTCCATCATAGAGGAAACCATGAAAAGACCTATGCGAACAGCATAAAACATTATGTGGTACCTACTGAATGCGTCAAAATGAGTCTATATGAGGGAAAGGGTTAACAAACAGAACAGACCTATATAAGACAGCTCCTTTCAGGTGCTGTCTGATTAGGGTTTCCTCTATTTGTTCGCTCAACATTCTACACATGGCAAATAAAAATCCATTGTTTCATATAAACACATGTTTACATTTAAAAGTTCAGTAAAATGATATTCATCAAGATGTAAATCTGTACATGAATATTCATGAGATAATGGGTTTAGCTAACTCAACTAATAAACAATATTTATCAAGAAATATTTACATCATTTTCTAAGGAATACAAGAACGATGAGATACCTCCCTACCTTATTTAATTATTACTTAGAAGAAAAACTGGGCCTGGTCATGTACGACTAATTATTTTCTTGATCAGAGTTATGCAGCAACACTTCTTATATTCTTGATGGCCTATATACACATTCTGCTAATTTTCAACTTAAATTGGTGACACTTGGGCTCCTTACCAGAAAAATACAGTAACCCAGAGAGAAAATTGGGAGCCTGTATTTTATTTCATATTTATATATTAAACATTTTTTTTTTAAATGACTTTGAGTGGGATTCATTATCAGAAAGAAATGATTGTCTATTTAATAAAGCTTAAACTTAATTAAGTATCAATAGGGAAAAAAAGTTTATACAACTTTGACTAATCCCTTTTGACGGTTATTGGGTTGGACCAGTACTTAGCGCTTGTGTTGAATTACCCAAGACCATATCCTTATGACACCAGAAGTCTTTATTTTCTTAACCCCAAAAACAACAATTTTCAAAACAGCATTTTTTCCTCAATTTCATTAATTAACATGTGTGATATGCAACCTGAGGATTGAATAGAAGTTGATTAAATAGAAGCATGACATGCAGTAAAACTGCAGACAATTTCCTCTCTGAAAGAGTTTTATTAATCAAGCTTTGATAAGAGATCTGCAGAATTCTAGGGTAATATTTATGAAAGAGACTAAACTGTATAGCCAGGGCATGAAAAGCATTCCCAAACTCACTGTATATTCTAACAGGAGGTATCACTGAATATGGAATCTTTGATACAACAATAGGAAAAGTTACTGAACATTTTCAAACAGGACATGCAGCGACATGGCAGCATGATCTCTATAAAGTCCCATTTCAATTTGTAAAGCAGGGGATACAAACTAACTGATCGACAGTCAAATGAAAGGCAGACTGACAATCCCAAATCATATATCCAGCCACATTTGTGCAGGTACACATTTATACATATAAATTATTTAACATCAACTGAAACAAAATTTGGGCTAATTCACATTAATTTTGCAGTCTGTAAATTAAGCATTAGTTTAACACGGACTATTTATAAGAACCATAGATCAAGAGCAGTCCTTAACCCTTTCCCTCATATATACTCATTTTGACGCCCTCAATAGGTATCACATAAAGCCTGATCTGCAGAAAACCACAGTTAAACCTTACCAAATTTATTTACAAAATCCTCATTTCCAGACCACTGAGGAGCAGCGAACAGCATAAAACCTGATCAGCCTGCGAGTTACTCGCAGGCTGATCTGGTTTTATGCTGTTCGCATAGGTCTTTTTATGGTGTCCTCTATGAGGGAAAGGGTTAAACTAGTGCCAAACCCCATTAGAATCTTAGACTCAACATAGCCAGTAGGTGTGTGTCTTGAGAATCTATGTAAGAGAAGCAACATGGAAACTTTCCATACTCAATGCCCTTACAAAACAATGCCCAGCCTCACAGACAGGCTCCATTACATCTCCCTTATTTGTTACATGCATTGTATACAGATTCTAAAGACACCTCATTTAGTTTATGTTTGATCAATACAAGTTTGCTTCATTTACCCTATTCTTTACTGCAGACCATGAAATCCAATATGCTGCTGCTTTTTTTTAAATTGCTTTAAGGTCCAACAAGAGAGGAATTTCAATGGAAAACAAATATTTCAGCTTTATTTCATTGGCTCCAAGTCAGGCAAGCAATTCATAAGTGAAGTCATGCACAACTTGATGTATTTAGAGGCTTTATTCTCTTAGTGCAAATTTTCTAACTGAACAGCAACAGTCTCTCCGCCAATCTTTTCTAATCATAATCATTAAATGGCAGAAAAAGAAAAATGAAAACAAAATGTAAACTACAAGATATTATTACACATACAAATGTTTCGTTATAGCACTTGATACAGTATGTAAGTAGAGTTATAAGTCTTGAATATGCAGAGAGGGAAGGAATCTAGACTTTATGGTTGCTCCACAACACTTTATCCCATTGTTGATGTCAAATGTATAAAGCAAAATGAGAATGATATTCCAACATCAAGAAGAAAACAGCACTGGTTATTGCAAGTATGCCTGTCCTACAATTTCATCAAATCAAGGGCCATTACCCTGAGCTGGTTATCAAATATGCCTGAATAAATATTGCGCCAGTACACATTGAGACAACGTTTGGAAAAGATTGGTTTATGCTAGTTTGCAATTCAAGAGCTATAACTCTGGGGTGTCTGGGATACCTGCACAAATGTTTATCAATAAATTATGTGAATGAAGGCTGTGATATGACTTGACAGGATGCTACGAGCATGATTCCTAATTACACAGCCCCCACTTCTTTGAAGCATGGATAGAATACTATACTATATGCATATATAATAGTACTATATGCATATATAATAATACTATATGCATATATAATAGTACTATATGCATATATAATAGTACTATATGCATATATAATAGTACTATGCTATATTGTACATATATATATAATAATACTATAGCATTATAGTACTATATGCACATATAATAATATATGCATATTAATAGTCATATATATATATGTACTATATGCATAATAATAATATATATGCTATATAATAGACATATGATATATATAGTACTATATATGTATATATAATAGTACTATATGCATATACAATAGTACTATACATATATAAAATACAATGCATATATTATAGTACTATATGCATATAGTAACTAATCATATATAACAAAAATACTATAGATATCGAAAAAATTTGAATTAAGTCGATGTAATCAAATAGTGTGAATTACAAATGGGACTCCAAAATGTTGCAGAGAGAACTGAAGGATGCAAAACTGGAGTCACCTCTGGTAATGCAGTTAAAAAAAGTAAGTTGAAAGGGAAGGAGGAAGACAATTAAATAGCTCAACTGACTTTTTCTTTGCTAAAAAATATGGCATTGATGTATTGAGAAATGGCAGAAATGGACATACTGCATGAATGTTTAAAGAAGTCAGAATTCTTCCCCTAAAATTTGCAAATTATTGATAGTTTAGCACATTCACACTAGTGGCACAGTGACTTTTCCAACAATTTTCTACTCACAGATTATGCTTTTAAGGGAATCTTCCTATATTATAAAATATCTAACATATCACTAAACTTACAGATGAAATAAATAAATGAGATATTAGTTGGTTTCTAAACCTTTAGGCTTGTTATACAGTTTTACAATAATTACAGGCTTATCTTGCATATCAAATCTAACTTGGGATTCACTTATATGTTTTCAAACTTACATCTGTTTTTAACTCATCTTGTTCCTTTAGTAACTTAGAATACAAAACAGACACATACAGAGACCAAACGGGAATATCTCAGACATACTAAGTCTGAAAAAAGACACTTGTAAAATCAAATTATTTAAATTCAATAAGTTATAGGAGCTGCCTTTAACTTGTCAATTCAATTAGAGGCACAAGAAGCTGAGGAAACCATGTCAAATTTCAATTAGTCTGAAGCTTTACATGCTAAGCTGCCCCTCAGCCTACAGTGTAATTTGTTGTCAAGATATTTAAAATGTCATGGGGTAGGCTTTGAAAACATTTCTGTAAGCGATTTGTTTGAGATGAACCACCTATGAAAAAATAATTTAAAGCCACAAATCAATATCTACAAAGGGCACAACCAGAACTATCACTAAAGGTTATTAATACCCCCACAGTCCCTTTGCCTTCATGTAATGTGAGTAAAGGACGGGACATGATCTGAGGTGATAGGATGGGCCATGATAAGCAGGATTCCTATATAGCTCCCACTTCACTGAAGCGAGTGTATAATAATTCATGTTTATTGTCTTTAAAAAGAATGGTATTTTCTCTTAGTTTATGCACATGGTTTAGGAGTTTTCTTAATCATATTGCATTAAGGCTTAACAAAATTATCAAATCTGAGTATTTGCTAATTGCATAGCCAGTACCCATCCCAATTTTGTATTCCCTAGCTAACTTTATTTTTTACTATGAAGACAATACACAAGAAAATGCACATGGTGTGCTTAGCCCATTAACTATAATATTAAGTCTCTTTCCCAGCATCTGATATAAGAAAGCATTCCAGATATGAGAAGCAGGAGCATGATAAGAAATCAACTGACAAACTTAACCCTTTCCCCATAGAGGACTCCATGAAAAGACCTATGCGAACAGCATAAAACCAGATCAGCCTGCTAGTAACTCGCAGGCTGATCAGGTTTTATACTGTTCGCTGCTCCTCAGTGGTCTGGAAATGAGGACTTTATAATTAAATTTGGTAAGGTTTAACTGTGGTTTTCTGCAGATCAGGCTTAATGTGGTACCTATAGAGTGCGTCAAAATGAGTCTATATGAGGGAAAGGGTTAAGAAGTCTCTGAGCCTCACCTGGACTGTCCCCTGCGTACCACACCGATGATGATGATCACCACCAGGATCAACAGTGCCACTGTGGCCGAGCCAAACACAATTGCCAGGAACTTCTCATCTGTAACATCAAACTTTGTGGCTTCTTCCTCTGCAATTATAGACACAAATATAAAGTAGAAGCAAAGCTTAGTGTTTTATCAACACTTAGTGAACTATTAATGAAAGGAAAATGACTTTAATTTCAGAAACACTGGCATTTCTTCCGAATGCTCCATCCTGTTTATCATTTGTGCTTCCATCAACTAACATACATGTATATGGAAAAAAAAGCAATAAAGGAGCCTAAGTAATTATCACCAATGTAAATTACTGATAGATAAGTTGGTCAGTTTAAATGGCTAGCATCAAAAGACACCAAATCATAAGCACCTTTGCTTAACCTTTTCTGTGTAGGTCTATATAGTTTATAGTAAAGAGATGAATACCAATGATAGGAATCCTTGGACAATAACTCTATAGACAGTATTTTAAGGCAGTGATGCTTCTGTAAAGTCTGAATTTCTGTTCCACACAAACAAGAAAGACAGTAACACATAGTTTTTGGGGGTATTTTTTGTAAGGGAGAGTACCTAAAGGCTAGCATATAAATTATGTTTTTACCAGACCATTTTCACTAACACATCACAATTAACTGTCATACCATATCATAAAACATGCCTTCAATACCCATCTCAAAGCTATAACTTCATGTAGACCAGTAAACATTTTAAGAATGATTTATTGTGATATAAAGTGATGAAATGACTGTAACCAGTCTAGACCGTTGGTTATATTCGACACTGCCATTATAGGTATAGCTACGGAAATCCAATTCTGTTTTAATAATTTATCTCTCTGATCAAGAACTCCAATCAGGAATTCTATAGTTCAAAGAACTTCAGAATTCATTTCAGACAGTAAAAATTACAAATTGCATCAATCACTTTAAAATCTATAAACTTATTTCATCTTCAAGATATTCTTAACATCAAAGTTCTAAGACTGATATATGTATAAATAATGCAAGAAACACAACAAGAAAATAAGAACTACAAACTTTGTCTCCCACTGGGAGACCTATGCTGACTGAAGGCAAGAATGTGAGACTGGTTTTATTCCAACTTTCAATATATCATTCCAGTTCTTCAAAAGCCACTTCATACACATTGTTATACCTACTGATCTAAGTCAAAGTAAGAACTTGATTTTAACCATTACATTAAGCTCAGTTCAGACAGGACCAAAAGTCCATATTTGGTAAAAGTCCTTGTTGGGATAATATTATGGCTGGCGCTTGATTTATAGCAATTGTTATTGATTATAAAAATATATATCATATATAGACAATAACTTTGGTTCTAGTAGAACCTCATCAGAGGAAACACATGAGCAACGCATTTTGTTAATCTCCCTAGAGAAGAGGAAAAAGATAGAAGCTGTAGGTATCCAACAATGGAGGAATCCGTTCCCTCATAGAGGACACCATGAAAAGACCTATGCAAACAGCATAAAACCAGATCAGCCTGCGAGTAACTTGCAGGCTGATCAGGTTTTATGCTGTTCGCTGCTCCTCAGTGGTCTGGAAATGAGTATTTTGTAATTAAATTTGGTAAGGTTTAACTGTGGTTTTCTGCAGATCAGGCTTTATGTGATACCTATTGAGGGCGTCAAAACGAGTCTATATGAGGGAAAGGGATAAATGTGTTTTTGCTACACTGGCATGTAAGTATAAACAAAGCATGATTAAGATAGCTTGCTGGATGGACTAGTAGATAGAAAGTGATATACTGTTATTTTTTCCTGACATGTTTGATCTTTTCTTCTAAAAGCACTATTTCAGGGGTTCTTGAATTCACACAACTCAGCTTAAGACACATAATAGATCACAATATTCAGATAAAGTTCCTTATTTGCTGTGTAATGGATAGATCCTAAACTTTATGATGCAACACAAATAAGGATGTTCCAATGGCAATGGATTATGGGTAAGTTCTACTGTAATCAGATTAAATGTTCACTTCTTGGATCTACCTGAAGATCAAGCCAACAGATTCTAATTAAGTGTGGATGAAAAATAGCTTTCATTTTCAGTATGTATTAATTGAACATCTAAACTCTGGTGTTTATTAATTGAATATTTAAGCTTCAGTGTGTATTAATTGAATGATTAAGTTTCAGTGTGTATTAATTGAATGATTAAGTTCCAGTGTGTTTTAATTGAATGATTAAGTTTCAGTGTGTTTTAATTGAATGATTAAGTTTCAGTGTGTATTAATCGGGTAATGGACGAAGCGTACCATTACCGAAGCATACCATTTTTGGTCTAAGCGTACCACTTTTCAAAATAGGTAATTTAGCGCTAATATTTTATGTTTTGTTATTTAAATTGAATTGATTTAAAGGTGATATATGACAGAATGGAATAATATTTTGTCAAACATGCAGTATTATAATAATAAAAGGCACGACATTGAGTGAAAAATCGAGAGATATACCGCCGATAATGTCAGATTACATATGCAGATAATCTTCTCTTTTTTGTGTGTTTACGACGTATTTTAGTCAATACGGGATCTTGTTGTTACTATGAAAATGCATGCATGTAAGTACCTAGATCAATATCGGAATAGGATTAATATATTAAACATACCAGCACGATTTTGAAAAACTGCAATTTGGCATTAAGAAATCCATGTCTCTTATTCATTATGGATCCAAATGTAGTATCCGTATGCGATTGAAAAGGAACTGATGTCTTTAAAAGAAAAAAAAAACAACAAACAAAAAGTCGTGCTTCCTCAAATGCCTACGTGAGATATTGCTGATTTAATTGTGTACTGTCTACTCGACACGCGCCAACCCCATGACCCTGTGACGTAGTTTGATTCTGTGCATAGCTAGGTGTTAACACGCGCTGTACATAGTGTAATCGGGTTGGATATGGTTAAAGGATTCGGCTTTCTTTGAAGTAATTAGCAGTCGGCTTTTGATGTTTGTACATAATTATTGCCTTTAATGATTAAAAGGTTCGGCATCATGCTTGTATGTATATGGTTTTGCAACTTTAAGATAAATTATAATATTGCGTTGGCATTTTTCGTTAAATATTAACACAACATGAATGCATTTAGATAAATGTAGGATGATAATGAAACACTTATGATATACAAAATTGAATTTGAAATTAAATGACATTCCCCGGTATATAGTTTATATCCTGTTGCCGTGTGAGGTTCCGCATCTTATTTTTTTCTACAAAAATCTATATCGCTGTTTTCAAATAAGAACATAAACATCAAATATGAAATAAATTCAAGTTATGGATGCTTAATGAACATCAGCAACATAAACTTATTCATATTCAAGCAATTTCCCGATATATAATTTTTAAAGTGGTACGCTTCGACCGCATAAATGGTACGCTTCGTCCTCGTACGCTTCGGTAATGGTACGCTTCGTCTATAATCCGTATTAATCGAATGATTAAGTTTCATTGTGTATTAAATGAATGATTAAGTTTCAGTGTGTATTAATTGAATGATTAAGTTTCTGTGTGTTTTAATTGAATGATTAAGCTTCAGTGTGTAATATTTGAATGTTTAAGTTTCAGCGTGTTTTAATTGAATGATTAAGTTTCAGCGTGTTTTAATTGAATGATTAAGTTTCAGTGTGTTTTATTTGAATGATTAAGTTTCAGCGTGTTTTAATTGAATGATTAAGTTTCAGTGTGTTTTATTTTAATGATTAAGTTTCTGTGTGTATTATTTGAATGATTAAGTTTCAGTGTGTTTTATCTGAATGATTAAGTTTCAGTGTGTTTTATTTGAATGATTAAGTTTCAGTGTGTATTATTTGAATGATTAAGTTTCAGTGTGTATTATTTGAATGATTAAGTTTCAGTGTGTTTTATTTGAATGATTAAGTTTCAGTGTGTTTTATTTGAATGATTAAGTTTCAGTGTGTATTATTTGAATGATTAAGTTTCAGTGTGTATTAATGAATGATTAAGTTTCAGTGTGTATTATCTGAATGATTAAGTTTCAGTGTGTTTTAATTGAATGATTAAGTTTCAGTGTGTATCATTTGAATGATTAAGTTTCAGTGTGTATTAACTGAATGATGATGTTTCAGTGTGTTTTATCTGAATGATTAAGTTTCAGTGTGTATCATTTGAATGATTAAGTTTCAGTGTGTATTAACTGAATGATTAAGTTTCAGTGTGTTTTATCTGAATGATTAAGTTTCAGTGTGTATTAATTGAATGATTAAGTTTCAGTGTGTATTAATTGAATGATTAAGTTTCAGTGTGTATTAACTGAATGATGATGTTTCAGTGTGTATTAACTGAATGATTAAGTTTCAGTGTGTAATAATTGAATGTTTAAGTTTCAGCGTGTTTTAATTGAATGATTAAGTTTCAGCGTGTTTTAATTGAATGATTAAGTTTCAGTGTGTTTTATTTGAATGATTAAGTTTCAGCGTGTTTTAATTGAATGATTAAGTTTCAGTGTGTTTTATTTGAATGATTAAGTTTCAGTGTGTTTTATTTGAATGATTAAGTTTCAGCGTGTTTTAATTGAATGATTAAGTTTCAGTGTGTTTTATTTTAATGATTAAGTTTCAGTGTGTATTATTTGAATGATTAAGTTTCAGTGTGTTTTATCTGAATGATTAAGTTTCAGTGTGTTTTATCTGAATGATTAAGTTTCAGTGTGTTTTATCTGAATGATTAAGTTTCAGTGTGTATTATTTGAATGATTAAGTTTCAGTGTGTTTTATTTGAATGATTAAGTTTCAGTGTGTATTATTTGAATGATTAAGTTTCAGTGTGTATTATTTGAATGATTAAGTTTCAGTGTGTATTATTTGAATGATTAAGTTTCAGTGTGTTTTAAATGAATGATTAAGTTTCAGTGTGTATTATTTGAATGATTAAGTTTCAATGTGTTTTAACTGAATGATTAAGTTTCAGTGTGTATTAATTGAATGATTAAGTTTCAGTGTGTATTAACTGAATGATGATGTTTCAGTGTGTTTTATCTGAATGATTAAGTTTCAGTGTGTATTAACTGAATGATTAAGTTTCAGTGTGTTTTATCTGAATGATTAAGTTTCAGTGAGTATCATTTGAATGATTAAGTTTCAGTGTGTATTAACTGAATGATGATGTTTCAGTGTGTATTAACTGAATGATTAAGTTTCAGTGTGTTTTAATTGAATGATTAAGTTTCAGTGTGTATTAATTGAATGATGATGTTTCAGTGTGTACTAACTGAATGATGATGTTTCAGTGTGTATTAATTGATATGATTAAGCTTCTGTGAGTGTGTATTAACTGAACTGATTTACAAAGCAGTAATTAGAGAAGCTTGATAAAATGATAGTGTGACATTCTGTTTACTCATTTATTTCATGGAGAATGTCACAAATATAATGATTCCAGTCCGCATAGGAAAAGTAAAACTATTTTTGCATCAAGGAAATAAGACACACTTAAACTATTATGACCAAATCTACTCTAATATTAACAGAAGAATAAAAAAAGAAGAAAGGTTCACTGTAATGCCTGCAGTAACTAAACCAGCGACCACAAAACAAGATCTGAGTCCATGTTTATACTATGCCAAGGAAATTGGATTTCCTGAGATATGGGCTCCTGTCAAATTTTCTTTCTGTGATAGTCCTAATCTCTTCTATCTCCTCCTTGGTCTGTGTCTACAATGTTTGCACGAGGGCAGTCTCCGATAGAAGCTATGATTTGATTTGTCTAGAATGATTTGTAGTTTTGCTCACTTTCTATATTAACCTCTGTTTCTTAGTTATTACTCAAGCCAAGACAATCAAGTTTTGAAACTTGCGTTAAAACACGACTAGACAGAATAATGTATAGTGCCTTAAACAACCAGAATGGCTAAAGCCCGGAGTGAACTTAATTGGACGGATATGATCCGGACTCTAGACATGAATGTTAAGCGACCAGTCTGTCCCGCAGTCTAATGTTGGCAGTAGTTGTGACTTCGTTTACCATGGCAACACTAATGTAAATGACCATATAAAGATTCTGGACACTCTCTCAGTAGGGCTGCACCTCAGTTCACCCATCTGAGCAATGTCTCATCCCTTTCACCAGTCCACCCCCCCCTTGAAAACAAACATTACCTCTCAAGAATCTAGGCATCCTGCAGCTACACTATATTCATCACAAGGAAAATGATACAGCCAGGGCAGACACTTTATGTTCCAAAAATATAATTTTGAAAGCTTTATGGAAGAATTCTAAATTTCTGGTGTCCCTGTTAAATGGTCTTGTCTAATTGAAACAAATATCAGGAATATCAATCACTGTGCCACTTAAGAGAAAACAACCGAAGGGTGTATCTTCACTGCTGAGAGTTGCCATTGTAATTGGTTATATAAATCAGTAAAACATTTTAAGATGAAATTGCAGAAACTTTTTGTAATGAAGCGCTCCAGTATCCTGATGACACTAGGGAATGTGATAATTGATACATTCCAGTTTTATCTTTCGCTGTTCTAGATCTGTTAGTTTGTAATTTTCATTCCTATCTTGTATTTTCATTCTTATCTAACAAATACTTTAGATCGTGAAAGAAGAAATTCATTCCTTCAAGCACAAAGCTCCCTGGTTTAACTCAAGCAGAGGACTTCAAATGCACTTAGCTTCCATGATCCAATTAGTCCTTGTGGATGCTTTCAATTATGATAAAATTGTATATATTCAGTTTATCAGCTTGCTATTTCATTATCTCCTTATTTATCTCCTATCATCCAAATTTACCAACAGAAGATATTTATGTGAATAATAAATGATATGCATGATTTTTTTAATTAATCTTAAAAAAGACATAACCTTAAAAAATCGTAAATTATTTATCAATATTAACACACACAATCACATGTATAAATGGTATAAACCCCACCCTGCCTAATTATTCTGACAATGGCCCAAAAATGTTCTGTAGACCCAAACCAGACCTAACCCATGACCTCTAAATCTCAAGGCAGATGCTTTACCTGCCACATGGACACACTTTCATGTTAAAATAAAATGTCTGAGCTATCAGTTACTGGTATATTCGAAAGAATAACATATAATGCAATGTTTTCATGACTTCAAGCTGTATCAAACTTCCACAGAGACGAGTGTAAACATTTACAATGATAGCAGGCGTCATTCAGAAATGAAAACAATTTATACAAAAATGTTGATTTATATTTTCCTAAAAGCCAATGAAGGCAATAAACTGTCACGACTTGCCATGAAACTGGCCACAGTTTGTCGCTGAAGGGAAAAGATATCACATGCACCATTAAATCACCGGTCTGTTAACCCTGGTCAACCATCTCTGGCGCCCAACGTTCTTTAAGACTGCACCGTTTATTTCGTTTATTTCGATGTCCAATCAATAGCAAGATGCTCCTAGTGTTCTGGCCCACTACTACATCACACAGCACAACCAACATAAGGCTCTGACATGTTACCAAAGTTTGCCTGATTTAATTGAATTTCCTTAATCTAATCTGAAATGAAATTCAATCATTTTCACCAAAACCTTGTGTCCTTCTTTCACCAATAGTTTGCTGATTGAATCAGAGCTTCTTGATTTTTTTTTTAATCTCGAGAACAATCATAATGCCCTTTTGATTTTGAATGATTAAAAAAATCTGATTTTTTTCTTGACTTTTTCTCAAATTTCTCCTTTTGTTGAACCATTACAAATTGTCTTTAACAATTCTTCAGAAATAATATGCCAATGTTTTCATTATGTCAGATAGAAGATTAGACTCATCTTTAATTCCTTCCAGAGTCATATCTTAATTAGGAAACTTAAGAAAATCAACTCCAATCTTTCGCATCTAAGTCAATGAACCCATAGAGTCCCATTGAAAAAACAAAAACTTAATTTCACTGAATATCAACTTCAATCATAGAAAGAATGGTGCTGATTTTGTGCCGCCTAAATGAAACAAATACTACGTGTTGCAGTAAGACTGTCATACTTCAATTCCATCAATCAAACATATTATAGCCAAGTTTAATTCAAACTTAAATAATCATTTAGTGACAAATTACATATTTTATTTTATTTCATTTTTTAAATATTGTTACTTATTAAGTTAATGATTTGTGTTACCTGATAGTCATGCACTTGAATATTCCATAAAACTGGAATGGTGAAATACAATTCTACTAAATAAAGTATTAAGATATGCTTTACTGCTTACTAAATGATGTACTGTTCACTTGAATAAAACTCATTATAAGCTAATGGTGCAGGAATCCTTCCTGATCATTGCTTAAATTGATTTTGATCAAATCTTTCTGACCCTATTTTCAAACATCTCAAACTCTAGTCTCTGTTTCGGAAGTCCCATCAATGATTAAATTACCTAATCTAGAGCTTATTGAAACATGATTCTCTAGTCATACAATTAACCAGTACTCACTCCAGAGGAAGCTACCACTTCTCCCACAACCAAGTGGCACAAGAAACCAAGGGCAAGTAAAAAAAAAAGTTACTTACTACCAAGGAAATACATTGAAAAGGCAAGAGCTAATAATCATGCAATAATAGTCAATAAGGCAATTCAAATCTTTATCTCTGGAAGTTCTGTTTACCTCTTTCTTAAAACCAACAAATACTGGTTTAAATGATTTCATTGATTGATGGAAAATTAACACTAATGAAGGCTATGAAGGTGACCTGGATGTCAATTGCTGAAAGAAGTCAGATGAGCCAAAAAAAATTCTAATCTGGCTAGTAGTTATGGACAACAAGAGCGCTGCAGGTTATAGCAAAATATGCTCATTCTGCAACTTTATCAATTCAATGGTCGTAACTCTGGAGTGTCTGGGACATTCTACTGGTTTTCAAACTCAAATGAGATACAGTGCCAATACACATTGTGACAATGTTTGGAAAAGATCTGTTCAAGTTTGCCCATGTTAGAGAGCAGGCACTTTTAATTTTGCAATTTTTCATCAAATGTCAAGGACCATATCTCTGTAGTGTTCAATGTTATCAAACTTAGTTGAGATATTTTGCCTGTTCTCAGTGTGACCAAGTTTGGACAAGACCAGATCATGTTTGTAAGAGTTAAAGAGCAGACACTGTTGATTTGGCAATTTTTTCATCATTCAAGGGCCATATCTCTGGAGTGTCTGGGACAGTCTGGCTGGTTATCAAACTTGGCTGAGATATTGAGCCCATATACAATGCGACCAAGTTTGGTAAAGATCTGCTCAAGTTTGTTCAAGATAGAGAGCGGACAACATCAGTGGACATTATACCCACCACTGGTGAATACTTAATATGTCCCATCATTCAACAGGCATATAAAAATATGTTACATGTTTCTTTCGTTTTGATGTTGCTGTTTTTATAAAAGCGATCAAAATTGTTTGAACAATATAAGTAGAGGGTTACACAAGAAACATTAATTTTGTAAATCTTGTTTTTGGACAAGATAAAAATATTTCACTATATTCATGTATGGAAATCTGAAAATCTGAGCCAAATTATTGTTGAGATGTGTATAGGTGCCACACGAGGCTGGTTTATTGTTGAGATGTATACAGGTGCCACATGATGCGGGTTTCTTGTTGAGATATGGATGCTGGTTCCTTGTCGAGATTTGTATAGTTGCCACATGATGCTGGTTTCTTGTTGAGGTGTGAATAGGTACACAGGGCTGCAGATAAGGTTTGAGGTCAATTTGGTACTTACTCATCAATTTTTCAAGGAATTGGGTTTTCACAATTTTAAATGAGTAATGAAAATATGGTTACTCCATCAAAATTCAGTCAACTGCTTTTTTTTCATCAACTTAATTTTGGAATTGAAATAACAGTACATGTTCTTAATGGTATATGCGCCTGCTGTCCTCGTAAGCAACAATGTCAATTTAACAATTATCATATGCAGGATTTATCATTAGCTCCTCAACAATTAAATTAAAAAAAACATTCAATCATATATGATCTTCCTGATCCAAAGATTTAGCACTTTTAACTATTGAATTAAAGCAAATTATTTACTGGTTAACATGGAATTGGATGCTATCGACTCAAAATAAACTTCCAGATCATCAATTATTGCGACACAAAAGCCTGATGTTTGGTTTGCAGTGCTAGGTATCTATTCAGTGTTTTTTTAAACATTTACCCGTTTCTTCCTGCCTTGTTTAACCTTATTTGAAGCAAACGAATAGAAAAGCATCAGATGAACAAATAAGACAGACTGGATTTATGTTTTACTTGAATGGAACCCAAAGTAGGAAATTACCAGAAATCGTCTGAAGTCTATTTTGCAGATTAGCAAGTAACCAGTCAAACATATACGAGTATTTGTAAACATCACTCAGTTTCAAAATGTTGCGTACCAGTACGCTTTAATATTTTGGATATTTGAGTAATCTAACTTTTAATTGCTTTTTGATATGCTACAATTTTAAAAGAATTGGGTTTTTATCTATGCTGGTTTCTATTGAGATGTGTAAAGGTGCCACATGATGCTGGTTTACTGTTGAGATGTGTATAGGTGCCACATGATGCTGGTTTCTTGTTGAGATGTGTATAGGTGCCACATGATGCTGGTTTCTGTTGAGATGTGTATAGGTGCCACATGATGCTGGTTTATTGTTGAGATGTGTATAGGTGCCACATGATGCTGGTCAATGTTGAGATGTGTATAGTTGCCATATGATGCTGGTTTCTTGTTGAGATGTGAATAGGTGCCACATGATGCTGGTTTCTTGTTGAGATGTGAATAGGTGTCACATGATGATGGTTTCTTGTTGAGATGTGAATAGGTGCCACATGATGCTGGTTCTTGTTGAGATGTGTATAGGTGCCACAAGATGCTGGTTCCTTGTTGAGATGTGTATAGGTGCCACATGATGCTGGTTTCTTGTTGAGATGTGAATAGGTGCCACATGATGCTGGTTTTCTGTTGAGATGTGTATAGGTGCCACATGATGCAGGTTTATTGTTGAGATGTGAATAGGTGCCACATGATGCTGGTTCAATGTTGAGATGTGTATAGGTGCCACAAGATGCTGGTTCCTTGTTGAGATGTGTATAGTTGCATACATGATGCTGGTTTACTGTTGAGATGTTTATAGGTGTCACATGATGCTGGTTCTTTGTTGAGATGTGTATAGTTGCCACATGTTGTTGGTTTATTGTTGAGGTGTGTATATAGGTGCCAAATGATGCTGGTTTACTGTTGAGATGTGTATAGGTGCCACATGATGCTGGGTTTTTTTTTTTGTTGAGATGTGTATAGGTGCCACATGATGCTGTATTATTCTAGAGTTATGAATAGGTGCCAACTGATTACTGGAAATAGATAATTTCTTTATATATATGTTACTATTTTGATAGTTTTGATTGGTTATAATTCAATATGTTAAATTAAAACATTTTTTTTTTCTTGTACTGAAATTAAAGGCAAAGCTGAAAAAATGACTGACCCTTACTACTGTATAGTTTGTTGTCGTTGCCTCTGAGTTATCTTCTTAGAACATATATATAATATAAACACAGTGAATGAAGAAATAAGTCATTATTGTCTACCTTGTAAAATTGATTGTCACATGCCACATTTTTAGTTTATTTTCATGTTTTATTAAATTCCTCCCAGTAATTCAATGTTGACTTCTTGAGAAGATTGATACATCTTGAGATTAAAATGTTGAAGCGTTGTGATATTTCATAAGTATTAACTGAAAATAAAATTATTATAGGGCAATAAGATAAGTCAAGTACAGGTAAATTTAATTATTTTTGACACCCTCTGTAGACATGTCCATATTTTCTTATAAACCCTGATAAATGCGTCAGCCTTGGAGAATAAAATAACAAAAATACCGAGTTTTGAGCAAGATGCAGTCTGACACAAAAGCAGAGGTGTGAATACCAAGCCTATAAAGTGTGCACCGTTTGCTAACACTGAAGCCGAAGAAAACTGGGTTAAGTCGCAGTTTATTGCCTTAAGCTGGTAGGAAGATGAAATATAAACTGGTCCGTGTTGTCATCTTGTGGGGCGCTACTGATCACTACTGTCATGTTATGAACAATGGAACACAAATCTTGCCAAACAAACCTGCAGTAGCTCAAACAACAACCATTTTATATAGCATAATATTATATATACTTGTCAGTTTCAAATAATGGAAAACTTGGAAAATTCAAGTGTGTTTTTTTTTTTTAAAGGCCTTTTAAGGGACCTGAATTCAGACCCATTCGCCTCACACAAAAGTATGTTTTTTTCATCCCCTGTTCTCCATTTAAATTCTCCATGTAAAGATTTTTTCTTTCTCTTATATATAGAGACAAATTGACCGATAATGAAAGTAACAATGCCCCTAATCTGATCACAGGGGTCTGGCATGAAAGTTGAGTCATATTACTATATATATAATACAAGGGAGACTCTCCCGATTGACAAAGATTCATACCCTCCTTGAAAAAATGCCAATATCTGAATCATTTATGATGTTATTTTTAAATACTTAATAGCACCTATCGCAAGCATATACATTTAATTATGTAACAGAAAATCACTTTTTTTTTACTGATGCATGCAAACACATTTATCCTGCAAAGAAACTCGCATTGCGAAACAAACGCATATTTTCAAGAATTTCAACATGGGTTCATACACGACCGGTCTCCCGGTCAGTGTGAGTTAGTTATTTCTGTGAAAGAATGAGGTTATAAATATGAGTAAGTTTCGAAATGCGGGTTTTGTTGCTAGATAATTTCGGTTGCATGGGTGAAAAGGTTGTGATTTTCTGTTACATAAATGTATAATCTTGCTATAGGGGCATAGTATTTCAATATAATGTCATAAACGAATGAGATATTGGCATTTTTATTAGGAAGGGTATAATTCTTGTTCAATCGGGAGTAGTATCCCTTGTAATATATACAGTAAAACCTCACTCAGTGACCAACTCATTTTCACGACCAACTCAATATTAAGGGCACATTTTGTCGGACCCGAATTTTTCACTGTATAATTCAATGGTTGCTCACCTCATTAAAGTGGGCAACTCAAAATTGCATAAAAAGACCACTAGAATCGGACCAAATCGTAAAATTAGTCTTCTTTTGACCTCAATAATGCGAACAATGGTCCTGTGAAAAAGTTTATTTAAGTTGTCATTTTACGACACCTGGTTTCCGGTACAGGTGTGTGCCGTAATTAGGATGTTTTGATAACACGGTAGATAAGATCCGATGGAGAGTGAAAACAATGGGTGAGGTGGGTAATATTACATAACAGAGAGCAATCTTGGGATATACGGATGTATTTCCTGTCAAGCTAACGATTATTTGCTATATGTCCAGATGAGCTGCCCCTGATTAGCAGTAATAATCACCGTGACGCGTTTCTATTGTCTAATGTTTTGACAGTCATTAATTGGCACGAAGACCTCCCACGAAAACAAAGACTAAAAAAGAATTAGATATCCTGTTATATTAGTCAATTACTTTCATAACTCTGCCCAAAAACTTTTGACTTAAAACTGAAATCAAACGTTAAGATCCTTTAACAAAACTTTATTAAATTCAAAAGTTTATAAAAATAATCAGGATTACATTTTTAAAAACATTGATTCAAGAGATGTTTTTTTCATCCATCATTTTGAAAAAAAGTATTGCATTTGATCAACATTGAAATGAAATATTTATGAAAAGACCATAACTCAATAATGAGACCAACTAAATAATAAGACCACTTTCAGAGGGACCCAATAGTGGTGTCATTATCAAAGTTTTACTGTATACAGTGATATACGAGTCCTCTTTTTTGCCAAACCCCTGTGAATCTGTTAGCAAAATTTACATCACTGGAAAAAATGAAGTTTGTGAATAGAGAGGTTTACACCATTTTTGGCCTATTTTCCTTCACAACCCTGCTTTCCCCTATCAAAGGGCTAGCAACTTACATTCCCCTAGAAGTGAAAAACTACTGTTTTGTACCATATTATAAAAAAAAGCTTTTTAAATTTAGTCCAATCTCAATTAATCAAAGCTTTGAGAAACAGTGTTTGATATCGAAGGCCCAGACATATGTTGGAAAAAAAACTGATAAATTTTCTTTGTGTTTTATTATATAAAACCCATCTCCAATTCACTTTAATCTTTAATTTGTTGCATGTAATAAATTACCTGTTAAAATTTTTAAGATATAATTATGTAGATGAAAGCATTTTTTTGTTTTGTTTATTTTTTGTTTATATCATTCTTATTAGGTCTTAAGGAGAAAACAGATAAATGAGAAAAAAAAATGCCATTTGTTAAAGCTTTTCACTGTATTTTTTAAATAGAGGGAAATGAATTTCGTCAAAATGGACCTAAAAATTGATGCCCCTAAATAGGAATGTAGCCCTTGTGATTGTGAACAAAAATGTGAATTAATTTGAAGGGCAGAACCTTTAATAGTTTAGAAGTTACGGCCAAGATTAAAGCTATTCATGACTTACACCAACAATGAAGATGACATGATAAATTTCATGACGATATCTTGACTTTTTATCTTTGAAAATCAGCTGAGTCATCTAATTGTGACTGTCTATCATAAGATTATACAGCCTGTAGATCATATGCTATTGTTCATGTTCATACCCAAAATGATTGACAGAATTTTAAGTTAATAATTCAAGTTTGGTTTAGGTTAAAAGATGTCATTATATAACAAGGAAAAGAAATTCCAACTAAAATCAATTAACACCTTTTCATGTTTAATGTTGATCATTCTTTAACCCTTTCCCTCATATAGACTCATTTTGACGCACTCAATAGGTACCACATAAAGCCTGATCTGCAGAAAACCACAGTTAAACCTTACCAAATTTAATTATAAAGTCCTCATTTCCAGACCACTGAGGAGCAGCGAACAGCATAAAACCTGATCACTCGCAGGCTGTTCGCATAGGTCTTTTCATGGTGTCCTCTATGAGGGAAAGGGTTAATCATGACCAAACATCACAAATAAAAATTATCACCTTTCTCTTTGTCTCTTAAAAAATTGAATCAAACAATTAAGTTAAGCCATTTTATTATTATTGTTTTCAAAATAGTGTCAAGTTCAAACAATGGGTGTAAAAATGAAAGGAATCTATTGATCCCAGCAGAAAAAAGTGATTTCAATTAAGGCCCTGTTTAAAGTACATTTTCTTTTATAGATGATAAAAAGAAGGAGCAATATTAGGACATCAAAAGACCGAATAATGCCAGATATCTGAATAATCAGCTGTCGAGGAACTTAGATTTGACTGTATATCACTAATAAGCAATAAAATTTATATAATCTGATATGATTCCATTTCAGTAACAACGATATCTTCCTCTATCATGCAACTGATGATATCAATATCTTTATACAACTGTTTTTCACTAGGTTAGGTACAAACAAGATGCCAGGGGCATGTTGCAGAGCCAAAATATTCAGAAACATTTCAAAGGTAATTTTACTTTGCAATGATAGGTAAAAGCTTTGAAACATTTTGGCACTTTTGAGCTATGCAGATCGAAACATATTTAAAGCCATGCAGTCTGTCAACAACTAACTGTCACTCACATTAGTTAACACATGCAACCTGGTTTTCCTGCTTCCTTTCTATTTGCTACTGAATGTAGGGCCAATGCTGTTAAAAATCATGCCATGCATAAATTAATCTACTTTCATTAGTGCACCATTATTCATAATGCTAAGTTTGTTTGTACCTGCAAGGCATGATGACTACCCATCTTCCAACGTTTTTAACATGATAAATGTATTCAACAAAACAAAGGCTGCGTGACTATTGTGAATTTCTAAGTTTGTTACTTTCCTCAAGTTTTAAATCCCACTGGCCTTACTTTAAATATTTAGAAACCTAGACTTCTGAAAACTGCTTTAAAGTTTGCCCTCCTCCGTCAGTATGTCTAAACTTGAACATAGCATTATGGAAATTAACTGAGAAACTAGCTGGCTTTCAGGATGTACTTTTTCAGAGAGAGAGAACTTTTTTTTTTTTAAATTACCTAAATTGACAGCATTGCTCTAAGAATTTGTTCATATCTAAATAATTAATATTAACACTGCCACTTAGCCAGATTTTGAAAAATATTTAAAATGATAATTGGAAAAAAAAAACCATAACAATCTGGTACCATTAACACCTACAATGGTATATAAAACTTTGACCCATGTCAATCAGGTCTTATAGAAAAAGACTAAAGTATAGTCTATTTAAAATGAAATTTGGTGCATCAAATTTAAGTGAGGAAATATATTGTTAATATCAATAACTAGCTACATTATAGCACATATAATGTTAATTGAAATATGGAGTTATAAACAAGGTTGTTTAAAGGCCCTTACATTTCATAATTATACAATTTTCATAAGAAAATAAAAAATAATTTTGGCATATTCTATACACATGGTACACAATGTGCTGTAAAAAAAAGTTAACACACTGTGATCAAATTATGCAATTTAATATTTTGGATGGATGTCAGAATACTCTCATTGTTTACAATTTTCCAGAGACACGAATGTTATCAGAAATAATATGAATTTGAAAAACCACGCCGAATGACAAATTGTTTATCTGCTTTGTCATCAATTTAAGCACTCTTGGTTTGTTAACGGAGACCTACGAAAGATCTTTAGAAAAAATCAGAAAACTAACGGAGATATGCAGGATTATAATGATGCAAATTAGATATTTTTGTAAACAAATGAACGTTCTTACATAAAATATTCTTTCTTATTTATGCATTGTTTTAATGTTGTCGTCTACAGGTATATACAGATTGCATCTATTAACAAATCTGTTATATAAATTTTGCTTTCCTGTTTGAAAAATCTACTCTGCTTTTGGAAGAATAATGGACCTTTAAATTTGTTTAAAAACCTGAAAATCATTTATAAATGAGTCCCACATATCTGATAATAAATTCACAATTTCACCTATGAAGTTTCCTTTTTTCATTTCTGCACATTCATATTTTCAATGGTATTCCCCATCCCCCTTTTTTTTTTTCTTTGGGGGGGGGGGAGTATAATGTGCATATGTGTGTTAAGAATGACCTCTCCATTTAAGATATTTTTATCAACTTTCTCTGTGGTGTCTTCTCTCCCTATTTTCCGATGAATATTTTATACACATTGCTACGTTTTATTAACTTGAACATGCATAGAAAGTAAAAAGGCATGGTAACAATGGTAACATTGTGCATTTACATTATGGCCTTATAACAAGGGGTTGGTAATATATTGCAATATTGTAATTATTGCAATACCATTTTCTGCCAATATATTGCAATATGATTTCAAATACTGCAATATATTCTGTTTCAGTAGCTGAAAATTTTCAATTATTAAGTAGATATGCAAAAAGCAAATATGTTTATACAACATTGAATTATGTATATTTTTATTCAAAGTATATTTCACAACTTCAGGAGAACATTAATTTATTGCACAATGATAATTATGCAGTATAAACAAGCTATTTAAATATGATCAGGTAGTAATGCCTACTATAAGAATGAATGGAACATCAGTTGAAGATTTTTAGTTGGTGCAAATTACACAAAAAGCTCAAAATATAAAAAAATACCTAAAATAACTTTAAAAAAAATATCCATGCTTTGATTTTAGGCAATATTGCAATAATAGGTTCAAGTATCACAATATAGTGCAATATCATTTTTGCCTGCAATACCCAGCCCTATTTAAGAACATAACAAACTATTTTATCATATACAGTAAAACCTCATTCTGCGACCAACTCATTTTCACGACAAACTCAATATTATGGGCACATTTTGTCGGACCCGAATTTTTTCTATATATTTCAATGGTTGCTCACCTCATTAAAGCGGGCAACTCAAAATTGCGTAAAAAGACCACTAAGATCGGACCAATTCGAAAAATTAGTCTTTTTTTTACCTCAATAATGCGAACGATGGTCCTGTGAAAAACTTGATTCAAGTTGTCATTTTACAACACCTGGTTTCCGGTACAGGTGAAGGTCGCACGTGCCGTAATTCGGATTGTTTTGATAACACGGTAGATTATAAGATTCAATGGAGAGTGAAAACATAGGGTGAGATTGGTAATAACAGAGAGCAATCTTTGGGATCTACGAATGTATTTCAGGTTAAGATAATGAGTATTTGTTATATGTCCAGATGAGCTGCCCCTGATTAGCAGTAACAATAACTGTGACGCATTTCGATTGTCTAAAGTTTTGACAGTCGTTAATTGGCACGAAGACTTCCCACGAAAACAAAGACTAAAATAGAATTAGATATCCTGTCATATTAGTCAATCACTTTCATAACTACTTTCCAAAGACTTTGATTTAAAACTGAAATCAAACGTTAAGATCTTTAAATTCAAAAGGAATTGTCTTGAATCAAAACAGCACGGGGAAAAGTCGGAGGCAACTGGATGATTAAACAAGAGGGCCATGATGGCCCTGAATCGCTCACCTGAGTACCATTGCTTCAACTGATGTCAAGGTTTTTAAACAGACAAGGATTCTGATATAACTTAATCTAAAACATTTTACCCCTGACAATACTACACACCAAATATCTAAGCAATGGGCCATATGGTTTCAGAGAAGACTTGGGCGCAGGGTCATTTATCACCGTAGGGCCAAGACTTTGAAAATCTTTGTAATGAACCATTAGATGCTACTACATACCAAAAATCTTAGCTCTAGGCCTTATTGATTTATAGAAGAAGATTTTTTAAGATTTTCCTATTTAACTCTATGTAAAACAAGTGACCCCTGGTGTGGGGTCATTTATCACCATAGGGCTATGATTTGTACAATCTTGGTAGTGGCCCATAAGATGATGCTACATACCAAATATCTAAGCTCTAGGCCTTATGGATTCATAGAAGAAGATTTTTTAAGATTTTCCTATATAACTCTGTGTAAAACAAGTGACCCCTGGTGGGGGGTCATTTATCACCATAGCTATGATTTGTACAATCTTGGTAGTGGCCCATAAGATGATGCTTCATACCAAATATCTAAGCTCTAGGCCTTATGCATTCATGGAAGAAGATTTTTTAAGATTTTCCTATGTAACTCTGTGTAAAACAAGTGACCCCTGGTGCGGGGTCATTTATCACCATAGGGCTATGATTTGTACAATCTTGGTAGTGGCCCATAAGATGATGCTACATACCAAATATCTAAGCTCTAGGCCTTATGCATTCATGAAGAAGATTTTTTAAGATTTTCCTATATAACTCTATGTAAAACAAGTGACCCCTGGTGCGGGGTCATTTATCACCATAGGGCTATGATTTGTACAATCTTAGTAGTGGCCCATAAGATGATGCTACATACCAAATATCTAAGCTCTAGGCCTTATGGATTCATAGAAGAAGATTTTTTAAGATTTTTCTATATAACTCTATGTAAAACAAGTGACCCCTGGTGCGGGGTCATTTATCACCATAGGGCTATGATTTGTACAATCTTGGTAGTGGCCCATAAGATGATGCTACATACCAAAAATCAAAAGGCTAGGCCTTGTGGTTTCGGAGAAGAAGATTTTTTCAAGTTTTTCCTATATTAGCCTATGTGAAATCAAGTGACCCCTGGGGCGGGGCCAATTTTGACCCCAGGGTCATAATTTGTACAATCCTGGTAGACAGTCATAAGATCATGCTACATACCAAAAATCAAAAGGCTAGGCCTTGTGGTTTCAGAGAAGAAGATTTTTAAATTTTCATTTTTAAAATCTATTTTTAGCTCCTGTGACCTAATTATGCGATGGACCAGAACCATTTATACAACTTTAGTAGAGCTTCATCCAAGGAACATTCCTGCAAAATATTTTTTAAATTGGCCAAGCTGTTTAGGAGGAGATGTTGTTTGAAGCAATTGTTGACGCCGGACGCACGCACGCACGGACGCACGCACGGACGACGGACGACGGACGCCGGACAAAAGGCAATCAGAAAAGCTCACCTTGAGCACGTTGTGCTCATGTGAGCTAAAAAGCTTATTACTACAACAATAGAATAAGCAATCAGCTTGATAATTTTAGGAAAATTAGAGAAATCTAAAATACTCGTAGGTAGACTTTTAATTTGGCATGATATGACCATAGATTTTAATCTTAAATATGTGAAAAAAAAGGTTTTATAAAATAATCAGGACTACATTTCATAACAAAACTTTTTAAAAACATTAAATTGATTCAAGAGATGTTATTTTCATCTATCAAATTAAAAAAAATATTGAATATGATCAACATTGAAATGAAATATGAATGAAAAGACCATAACTCAATAATGAGACCAACTCAATAATAAGACCACTTTCAAATGGACCCAATAGTGGTCTCATTATCGTGGTTTTACTGTAACAATGTGTAACCTCATTCCACAGACAACTCCAGAAACCAACTGACCCTTTGATTTCCCTAATTACCATGCACAATTTACCATAGCAATTTTTTTAAATAATATCTGGTAGGGTAATCTACAACATCTTATTCTAAAGAAAATGGCACATGACAGGGTAACATTTTTCAACCAATTTATAAGTTAGATTGTAAATATCATAACAATTCACAACAACAAATATTTGCCTCCATTGTTCAATTATCAAACATTAGTTTTTTCATATAATCAATGCATTCTGATCAAGGTACGTCAGGAAACCCTATCAGTAAACAATATTATACCTGTCAACTGAGAACCACTTCAAAAGGACACACCATTAGCCCACTGGTTTCCACCAGCGTGCCCTGTGTCTGACACTATAGAGGGAGTCTCACAAGCTACATGCTTTATAACTTTGTACAACCGATTGCTTCTGCTCACACTTCCGTTATCATTTCAGGTGAGAATAATTTACTGCTGACAGGAAGACTCTGAAAAATGGGGCTTATGTTTTCAACTTGGCAATTATTTTTAGACTTGCAGCAGAGCCATTCTCATTTAATCAAGAACAGGCCTTGCTGATTTGCATAATTACTGTAGTCAATTTATTTATTTATCAATTTAAGTTATGAATGAAATCAGGGTCATGATCCTCAATTCAGACAATTATGAAACAAATCAAAGCACTCAAGGCACCGAGAGATTGTTGGTGGGGTTATCATGAAACAAAGAGTGAATTCAGCTGACTTACTATAATAATTAGAGTTGCAAGAGAAACAAGCTTTGGGTATCATAAATATATGAACTTTGCCTCTATCAAATTCAACCCTGCTTAAACATTTGGTTAAGAGTTACAGCTTTTGCTGATAGTCTTTCAGTTTCTTGATCGCTTTTATTACAAATATGTTCCCATACTTTCACATGGAAACATAAATCAGATATAAAAAATCAGCATCCTGTATCAGATTGGAAAAGAATGTTTGTACATTTATTTTTTTCAGATCAAAGATAGAAGTTGATATATCTGATCATCAGTTAAATTTAGTGTAAACATTGCCAGACATACAGAGTACATCCAAATTTACATCAGATTTATTTCATCTGTTTGACTACAAGGGTTGCTTTTCATCCCAGTGTAACTGGCACATTAAAAGCCAGACAACTAGATAAAGGAACGAAATATTTATTTCTACTCAAAATTATATATTTTCTCTTTTTTTTTGTGGCAAATCATATAATATTATATTACAATATAAAAGGAAAATAAAAAAAATTAGTATAAATGTAATTCTGAAATCTATGAAATGAACATTTTCTTCAAGGCCTATTTTTAAATGTTTAATAAATTTAATGCTAAGCTTTATAATCCTGCTCTTATCTTTCACCATTTAGAACCAACTTCTTTTTATCATGTAACTAGGGTCATATGGCAGTTAGTAATAAAAATTTTTTTTAGAAAAGAACAATGAGGCCCTGGGATTGCTCACCTGAAAACAGAGGAAGAGAAACAGCAAATATCTTATGATATTATGGAAAATGGGCTCTGCCAGCAATAAATCGAGTAAGTACTGTTGGACAAGAAGAATTTTCAAATTTGTACTAAATACATAATTATAAGGAAAATGGGCTCTTTCCCCTGGCGGCCATGTTTTTTCAACAAATCAAAAAAATTTGAACAATCTTGGTAGAGAGTGACCTAAGGAACATCTGTGCCAAATAACTTTGAAATCAAGCAAGTACTTTTGGACAAGAAGATTATTAAAATATGTACTATGTACATCAAAGGAAAATGGGCTCCACCCTCCAGACCATGTTTTTCAATGGATTAAAATAATTTGAACAATCTTGGTAGGGGGTGACCTAAGGAAAATCTGTGCTAAATAACTTGACTTTGAAATCTGGTCAGTAGTTTTTCTTTCCACTGCCATGGCAACCAGTTCTGAATGGAATCAAATTATTTGAACAACTATGAAAGGGCATCACCCAAGGAACATTCCTGTACGGTTTCTTTTAAACTGGCTCAGTGGTTTAGGAGGAGATGTTGTTTAAGTTAAATGTTGACGACAGACGACGGACATTCATCGGTCACAATAGCATGTTGTGCTCAGGTGTGCTAAAAAAGCAACCAGTTACATGTATTTATCAGTTGCTGTTGTTTTTCAATAATTATTACAACTCAGATATACAAAGGTATATAGGGCGCACCTTAATTTGCAGGGTAACTTATATGGAAAAAAAAATGTTCAATTAGTTTGGGAGAAAGCTAATCACAAAATTGGTGTCTTTTAAATCATTGTATATCAAACATGACATATTTTACCTGCAAACTATAATGCCATTTAGAATAAACAATCCTATCTATAAAATTATCAGATTGCCACTTCAGTATTAGTGGCACATTAAGTGTAAGACAAATCCAAACTATACCACTACATCGAATTGCCCCGGTATATGTCATAATTAAAATTATAATTATATATTATTAATTGTCACCAATATAAGCTTCGATTCAAATAAAATATCCTGAACAACAAGTTTTTGTTTTTTTTGCAATTAACTCTGTTAACAAATAACAACAATTCATTTCAGAACAAATTAATACCATGCCAATTACTGGTACAGTAATAATGTTTTCAGATTGAAAAAGGCACTTCCTCTAAGAATTTTTCATTGCTGTTTTCTAATCAACTAATTAATTATTGATTAACTGTGTTTGAGTGATCATATTACCTGTACATTTTGTGAATTGTCTCGAGTATCTTGCTACGCAAAATTTTTTAAATACAGTATCTTAAGTTTAACACAGAGAAAATTGCTTTCCTAACTTAAAGCTTATTAATTTAATCAGCAAAACTGACCTTTAGAGAAAGTGATTTACTCTATTAGTGCATGCTGGGTTGTACTAATGTACCCTCACCTCAAATCTGACCCCATGACTGCAGGTAATTCAGTGCGTGGGTACCATGGCAACCCTGTCATTTCAATTACCAGTTAAAAATAGCAACCAAATGAATGGTTTTAAGACAGTGCCTGTGCAATGTTTTAAATCAGAACTATTACAGATAAAATTTGATTAGCTTGTACTTGAAAAAAAATAAGAGTAAAGACATTGAATAAAATTGTGTTTAAAAAAAACAAAAACAAAAAAAACATACACAGGAAATATTGAATCATTTTACCTATATATCAAAGATTTGGTCTCAGTTCTACTACATAATTTTACCTGAGCAGTTGTTTTTTGGTTGTTTTTTAAACATCTTGTTAGGAGATGTAGATTGAAGATGATCGTAAGGAATTTCAAAGATTAAAGTGATGATGGGGAGACTACTATGTAGTTTTTGTGCTTGCAAAAAGCACTTTGGAATTTTAATACTTCCTCTAGATCTGAAATAAGTAGTAATTGTAAAACATACAACAAGAGTGAAATGTACACACAGAAGAAAAAAAAAGACCACCACCATATGAAGAGGGTATATACTTCAAGCTTACAATTGCAATTACAATAAACAAATACTTGGTAATTTTTACAAACATTAGCACAAATAATAGCAGCAGCAACAAACAACATAAATAATGTGATCACTAAGCCATTTTCTTTTGCAACATGCAATGGTGTTTTTTCTTTCTTTTTTCAGTATACTTATGAGTTAATGCAAACTCTGGCGCAGTGGATTGGCTCCTCATCAATCACTGTCACACTGAGTCATCATGTGACAATGATGTGCATCAAAAGCTAGTGATATTATCTGGGATTTAGCTGAAACCCAGCTATTTTTCAACTCACTGTCGCAGAGGTCTCCTGCATTGGAGATTGGAGTTCATGATGACAACTATTATATCTCTGGTGGCTATTCTTGCCCTCAGGTTAAGTGTGTCACCATGGCCATAAGGTTATAGATACTTAATGATTATCATATAGCCCTTCACTGCTGTGGGTTCAGGACCTAGTCTGGTCTGTAGAATCTTTTATGAAAGGGTTTGCAGTAGTTAAGACTAGTTCTACTGGGTTGCCTCTGCTTCCTCCAACTGTAATTATCCAGATTTTGATGAACTCCTGCTCAGCTGTAAAACACTCTCTATCAGTAGGCATACAGCTGATAACTCAGCTGCATCTGACCATGGTCATTATCAATGTCTGACATCTCTTACAACCGTATCACAAGTAAAGACACATTAACATTGCCTTTAACAAATATCAAGATTCATTCATTAATCACTGCATGGTAACCTTAAAAATGCATTCTCACTTCAGGGAAAAAAATTGCATTAATTTGCTATCATATGTTTCCACTGACGACCAAGCAGGAAGCAATATCTTAATGGAGGCCCCAATGAAATATTCATTCAAAATGAATCAAGATAATCTTCCCAAAAAGCTTCAAGTGGACCTGCATTCAAATCATTTTGATGCCGGAAACAATAACAGATTAGCTACACAGATAGAGGTATGTGATAGCACCAGTCCCATGGTATTGCCACCATTTCCACTTGACTGATGTTATTAATATATTACCTCATTTGATATAAAGTATATAGCTTCAACCCAACATCAGGAAATTGTTGTTTTTTTCCATACGAGGATCCTAGACATTACGGATTCTGACTACTGTATTTCTAAGTGCTTCCTAACAATGACTCCATAGAAAAGATGGGAAATTAAAATGGATGACTTTACCATATAAATTAATGAACAGTATTCCTTAGGTAATTGGAGTCTATCAGATATGTAAGTTTATAATCCTCTGCAGTGAAACATTCTTTAAACTTAAGACAATATATTCCATTATCTGATTTAATTCAATGACTCTGAAACCAAAGTGCTTTCCTTAAAACATAATCACAGCCATTTATTCTTACTACATCAATTATATCCCACAAATCTAGGCCTGGTTGTTTTAACTAGATCATTTTCTTTGAGCAGTAACGGCCTCAGTCAGTTCATTGAAGCCCTGGCTGCTCTCATTCATTAATAGCAGATTTTTTTTTCGGACAGTAATTGGTATTCTAAATTCTGTCT
>CM037777.1:7754266-7804266 GCA_021229015.1 Solen grandis
CTTATGTTTGTTGTTGTTTGTACCTAACTGACTTTAAATAAAGATTATTATTATAATTATTATTAAAATGATTTATTTGGACTTCATAAATTACACTACTTTCTAGCTGAATTTTAAAAATAAAATTCGAAAATTACCTAATGACAAAGTCATGGGCATTAGTTAGCACTACCTTTATAAACTATAAGTCACACAAATTGGATAAAATGAATGAATAATGTTAGGTTGTGATGAGTACATGTACATATACATCTGGGATTATCATATATATGTTAATTAGCTCACCTGATATCAGGACAGGTATTTCAAAAATTAATACAACTTTTACTTACCAACATAATCAGGATGTATTTCCCACCTGGGAAGCCAGTATTCCAAAGAAATAATTGGTATCGAAAACGAAAGACAAGTAGATGCCTTTCTAGAAAGTTTGTGTTAGTTCCTGTTGTGTTTATAACTAAAATTCGGAGAATCTCTGATGTTATCGACAGAGTAATTAAAGAGGTAACTCGTACAATTCAGTTGTCTATTAATATGAGTGGTTATTTCCCTTTAATTAA
Source organism: Solen grandis (assembly GCA_021229015.1). Classification (NCBI taxonomy): domain Eukaryota; kingdom Metazoa; phylum Mollusca; class Bivalvia; order Adapedonta; family Solenidae; genus Solen; species Solen grandis. Next base: position 7,754,827 of record CM037777.1, read on the forward strand.
AAAAAATGTACTATTACCGGTGCACGTGCAAATATAATTAGTGCATTTAAACCTACTATTTATTGGTATAACAAAACCATTTTAGTAATTGATTTTAACGTATTTCACTAAGCGCTTAAGGATACATTGTACTCCAAGAATACGTTTATCCCTGTTTTATCATTTCTTGACAAAGTGAAGAATATCATTTTTGACATGTATATATTTTAAAAAGGAAAGAAGTACATGAGGTGTCATAAAACAAGACATACTTGATAGGTATTTGCATAAAAGAAAAAAAAACGACATAGGCCTTAAGGTAACGGGTAATAATTTTGCACCCGTGTTCCGGCAATCAGTTTCACCCCCAGCGGGTACCCGGATACTTGAGTCAGCCCTAGAGTTAAAGAAAGACCCATTAAATGTTATTATAGGTCTTTGAGATAAATAATAAAATTTTATACCCATAACATGAATAAATAATTACCTCAAAACAATTTAACGATGATATATTTACAAAACTTCTGTTCTTTATGTCTATGACTGGTAGTTTATACATAGACCAACCATTTTACTAATTTTAATATGAGGAGATTTTGAAGTGCGGATGGAATGTGGCGACGCCGGGGCTGTGCTACCAATTAGTTGTCTGTACATCGTTTTATACTCGTATATTTGGATAACAGTTTTCATAACGGTGTGTTGATAGTGCAGAAAGGGTCCTATGAGTCTCTAAATTCTTTTTGCTGTTGTTGCAACAAAATCGCTTATTTATATTAAAAAGTAATGCAAATCATATAAATAGAGAACATTGTAAAAAGAAAATTTCACTGTTAATTTCTACAAATATGCCAGTTCTATCCTTACTTGAGGGCTACAAGTTGGGGGACTTCAGTGCGCAGAGAACTGGTCCAACCTTGCATCGTCTACCTTCGAGAAGTCCAGAAGGAGTAAGATAAATTAAAAGAACGTGTTTCCAAAATACCGAAAAAATGCGGCAACATAAAAAATACACACACACACACAAATAAAAACAACAACAAGAAGAAACAAAGAAACAGAAATATGTCATTCCATTTTATCTAACTGCATGCAGGGCTTTTCTCCCCTTCTGTATCGACGTCTTCTTCTCTGAAAACCTCTTTAATATTTATGCACTTTATGTCGATATGAAAAGGAGAGATCTTCTATCCTAATAAATAGAACCCGGGGAATTCTAGATGGCAGTTTTATTGGCAAAAAAAAAAAAAAAAAAAAAAAAAAAAAAAAAAAATAGGGCTTAGGTAGTAAAACAGGTGTCACGAAAAAGGGAAAGAATATCTTATTACGTCGTTCAATACACCTTACATGCATAGATCTATACACTTTACTGAACGACAAACTAAAATGCATATTGTGAAATCAGTAAACTAAAAAAAATGCGCTACGTAGTTTGTATGGCACATTCTTAAAGCTTCAGAGCTATGATTACAAAATATACTGTTTTCATCAAGTAAGACGGATTTATTTATGTAAACTCAAAAAACGTAAATGATATGAACATGAAATAAAACAATGGTATATAGCATCTGCATTCAACAACGACGCATAATTAACCCTTTCCCTCATAGAGGATACCATGAAAAGACCTATGCGAACAGCATAAAACCAGATCAGCCTGCGAGTAACTCGCAGGCTGATCAGGTTTTATGCTGTTCGCTGTTCCTCAGTGGTCTGGAAATGAGGATTTTATAATCAAATTTGGTAAGGTTTAACTGTGGTTTTCTGCAGATCAGGCTTTATGTGGTACCTATTAAGTGCGTCAAAATGAGTCTATATGAGGGAAAGGGTTAAGTTGCTTCAGATATCATAAAACTATCATTAATACGTACATAATTTAACATAATGTAAGGCATTTATTTAGATTGGGCACAAGGGAGTCCGGGTGCGATACCCTAGCGCTTTTGCGAATAGAGCCCTTGGTTCTTTTACGTGTCCGGTGTATAGCACCGACACACTGGTGACGAGTTCCTGGGTAGAACCATTACTGAATACCCCGATTTCCCATAGCAACCCCCTTTTGCTGATTGCCAAGCAATGATACAGCTGGTACCAATTTTATGTCTATGGTTTGACGCGGTCACCGGAGATAAGTGCTCCAACTAGGATTCGAACCCAAGGCTTTCCGATCGCACTGTAGCACTGTATAATAATATAGTTTTTCCTGTATTAATTTAGTTCAAACATATTTTATTTTTAGATATCATGTAGATGACAGTTATATATCCCAAATTACATGAGTACACAAAAAGGATTAGAACTGGAAGCTAAAAGCTTATTGTAGTTCCTATCCTGAAAATAAAAATACAAGAATTATGGAGATTTTACGATTCTAAAAACCTACATGTCTTAGAGATCAAATTTTATCTATATGATAAATGTAATATAAGTGAATTCAAAGGTTTTACGATTATCATAAGTTTAAGAGACTAGACATGTAATTGTGATATAGATATTGTTGAAATGGGTTTGTTGGTGCATTGAGAGTCATTAATTAATGAGTATCGACTATATTTTAATGGTATATTTGCAACTAATACCATAGCTTTTAGTTATTTATCGAAAGGATGCATATATAAGGTCGATTGAACTCTTGAATATTTCCTGGTACAGCAAAATAAAAAGAGGAAGTCTACAACATTTAGTTACATAAAGCACGTTACCTCTCATCTCTTGAACTATTTTCAAACGTATCTTACATAGCTATATTAAGCTAATAAAACAACAAAACAACAACAACAACAGTCAGCAACAGTCCCCCACACCCTGAAAAAGGTTTAGTGCATGATGATTCAGTGGCGGCATTCAAAGATGTCGTGTAGATAGAGTAGCGCTCTCTTGCAGCGTTTGGATTTCAGATTCAGGAAGAAAACTGAAATGCTTTATTTCATATGTAGTTTGTGAAATACGGTTGGTACAACGCAGTATTTCTATAAATGACATTACCTGATTGTTAAGGCCCATTATATTTCGTTGATGCAATTTTCATGAAAAAGAAAATATAAATAACATTGCCTAACGAAAATTGTACATAATGTGAAAATATCTGCTGTAAAATTACTGTTAAACGTATTGTATATGTTGACTTGACTTGACTATTTGAGTTACCGTCACTTCGACAGTATTTTAGTCATAAAGCGACGTCCAGCTAATTACAGGTGGAGGACGACCCCGAATGCACGGAGACATCCGGATAGAACCACCGACCTACCGTAAGTCAGCTGGAAGGCTTCCTCACATGAAAATCCGTATGACCCTGTCGGGATCCGAACCCACGCGGTTAGGGGCTGAGTAAGTGTTTAAGTCAGCGACTTTACCCTCTCGGCCACGGAGGCCCCTTCTAAATGTTGATCAAATAACGCCACTTAGTATTTTGGATAATGTGACTGGGTGTGGTATCATGTCATATGTCTACGGCGTGATACTGCAGTGTGGCAGCACTATATCTGTCTCAAGTAGACATCGTCTCCAATTGACTTAAATACTGTTGGTGGGACGTTAAACCCAACAAACAAACAATACACAAACAAACAAAGGAACAAACAAAATACCCTCATTACATTCTGCATTGGCGAGTATTTCCGACGACGGTCGGACGGTTTCTTATTATTGCTTTTTGTTGTTGTTGTCAACGAGTATGTACGAATTGCATCTCTAAACAAATCATTAACACACATGTTGCTTGGAACGGTCTGATTTCATCACCGATTATCTACGAAAATCACACGAAGGATTCCGGAGATAGGAAGTGTTCTCTCATCCAAAGGCATGCTGGGAAGGCCGCCATCACCCGGCCGTCACGCGATGGACTGACACAACGTCTCTTCCCATTATTATAAACCGTACTCTGAATTGTTTTCATATCATCTCGATACTGCCATTAAATCATGACATAAAGTGGTGAGTGTCCGATATTTTCGCCCTCTTTCCTCGATATTTTAGTTAGTGATGGTGATGAAGCTAAATTATTTCTCAGCATGTTAAAAGGTACTATTTTTCTGGCCTGTAGAGGCGAGGGCCGTGGGTTCAGTCTGTGGTTTTAAATGGGTATATCATTTCCAAATGCCATTCAGCATATGCAATAAATTGGCAAGCAGTGTTTGTGCTATAACTCGAATTTCTACCATAATACAGGTATAACTCGGTGTGGCACCACAGGTACTCGGACCCATGGCCCCTGCATCACATTGCGTATCAACCTGGGGTTTTAACTTCCAGGCGCATACTCAGGCATACACACATACGTCTGTGCTATAATTGTCAGGAAAAGTAAAAGTATAAACATGTTTGCAATTTGAAAGCGTTAATCAAAATACCACATTAACGTTGATATATCTTTTTACTTTAAATCTGCCTTTGGAATGCCAAAATTTCAAGTCCACATCTATTTAAGATGGTACAATCGCGTAAGGTACGCACCTGAAACCACAGGATGAATGTATTATACAGACTGTGGTTCTTGTTTTCACCAAAACTGAGAAAGTCTTATTCGAGTTAACTATCGATTGAATACTTTTCGTGAAATGTAAGCTTGACGTGTTTCATGCTTTCCGTTTTCTGCTGATTGTATGCTATGTTTATCGTTGGTTTCCTAATTAAGAGTTGCGTGGGTCCTATTGTTTCCTTAATGAGCCAAAGGTTTATATGCAGAAAGGCACGTATATTTATATATGAGATGTCTTACAGAGCATTGTCAGTATGTATATTGGAGGCTGTTCTACCTATATATGTCATTATTTATGACACTAATATTCATATAATCTTAATTTTGTTAGATAGAAACACCACACTAGTGATAATAAACGCTAATTAAAAAACGCATGTTGATGAAGTATATACCAATGTACCTGTAGTTTGAAAGCACTCAAACAAACACAACACTTTAAAAAGACTTTTAAGTTGTGTGTGACGTAGACGCTCACAGCTATAGTACCTACATTCCTGAGGGTCCGTTTCTCTACATTTAAAACCGAATAACTTTTCAAATTTTGTATGAATGACCGAACGATTGAACAGAATTCTACAAAACAGATCGGCTGAGATTCAGCCAAAGTAGTGAAAACTCAATTTTGAGTAAAAAAATAAATATTTACGGGACACAATAACTGTATGTAGTATAAAAGCATAGGCGAACTATTTTCCCTAGGATGTTGCGTAACTAACTTTACCACGCGGAGGAGTATAGTTTCTTTTGAATGCAAAGGTGCCTGAATTTGGATGGTTGATGTGCAGGTTTCGGTTATTTAGTGGTGTTTCAATGGTCCAAATAGAAAGCCCGAATTACGATAAAAATCCGTACAACTTCATTATAATCACATCTACCTATCCAAGATACATCAGAGATATCTCCAGGGGTTATTTGTTGCTCCATAGAATGGCTGATACATGTGTATATCTCTTATCCGAAGTTACTAAAAACACTGTAGGGAGCCACTGAGTTGCACCTATAAATAGAAACTGTGCCGTCGCTCGGTAGTACAAATCAACGGGCTGATAGCGCTAAGAGAACAGTATTGTCTCATTTCTTTTGTTTATCACAGTAAATTTATTAAACGGAGGTCAAATTTTCGCTCAATGCCAATAACCCCTCTTTAACGTTGCGTTAACATGGTCATTAGATGAACGCACCATTTGTTTCAACAGATTGATAACAATTAGCACATTGCCACTCTTACTCCTCCTATATTTTTATAGCCTTCAATGAACAATCGTTTATTATTTTAATATAAGTTTAATATTTGGGAAAACTACTAAGTTATCCTTCATATTTTCAGCTTGTCAAACCCTCTACCACTTGAGAAACACACAACTTCAGTGTCTTCAGCGCTTTGATTTATGTTTTCGCTGTATCCAATTTAGATAAATAAACCACATTTTAACCGTGTATCGGTGCTATATACCGGGCACGTAAAAGAACCAAGGGGTCTGTTCGCAAAATAAGCTATGGTATCACACCTGGACTCCCTTGTATCCAACCACTGTCTCTTCCTAGGCTGTTTCTTCAGTATCCTTGACCGCAAGGTCTAAAAATATAGCCATAATGATCAGAAAATGATTGGTAGAATCATTACTATAGAAGAAGAAGAATTGAAAGACACCGTTGATGATTATGATGCAATGTTTGTTAAGTACACTTTTGTATAACACATGAGACTACTTGATGCCTCTAAATAACAACTACACAATATTTTCCAGTTATTATAGCATGACATGTTTCATAGGTCTTTAACTCAATGCTTTTAGTTGAAGTTGAATCTGTTACTTGATGAAGGCATTCCATGGCCGTTGCATGGGAAAAACGCCTTCCATTTCAACACACAGACTGCTGGACCTACTGGTTCTCGGTACCGTCCCTCATGTCATGAAATGTGCTCTTTCGTCTTCAAGACGAGCTTGCTTTCGTGCGTAATTGATTATTTGTGTTCTTGACATCAGATTCCATTTTTCCAGTGTCAAATTGTTATGCGCGGATGGTTGAATTGAAATAATGTTTAATCAATCGTCTGGCACGGGTGTTCGAACAATGCAGGTAGGAGATCTATGTCGGATCTTTTGAACATTTGTTCAGCCATAAGAATTCGTTAGATCAAGGGTGCTCTCCTGATTCATTGCTATACGACATAAACAAACACACATTTAAATGTTTAACATGAATCAGCGGCAGTGGAATAGTGTCCTTTATGCTTCCCTTATAGCTTTTGAAAAAGAAACATAATCTTTTGCTAGAGGAAATAGCATATCTAGTGTCTCAGAAAAGCCATTTCTTGAACACCATTGTCAGCAAAGTTTTCAGTCTTAAAAAGGACAAAACACATTCTTCAAAACTAATATAGTAAATAAAGAAAAATTCATTTTTTAGTATTAAGTTAGTCAAAACTTCAAAGAAACTTGGGCACACGTTTTACAATGATCTTAAACATGGTGCTGCACTAACCGATACTCTTGCTGACTGTGATGCCTGTTGAGAAGCTGGGCAGGTGCATATGGCTATCATCATCATCATCATCATCATCATCGTCATCATCAAGTGGAGTATTTGCTTCCCTCTTATCCGAATATATTCGAGAGTGTATTCTGTTGAACGGCGCGACGATTCGACACAAAAGAAAAAACAACAACAACAAAAAACGTCACACACAACTATAGTACCTACTTTCTGAGCCCCGTTCCTGTTCATTGAAAACCGAATAACCTCTCATATCAACCGTTTGAACAAAATTCTACAACACCGGTATGCTGAGATTCATCTAAAGTGTTGAAAATTAAATTTTGAGTAAAAAAAAAAATAAACATTTACGGTACACAATAATTGTATGTGGCATAAAAGTACAAAAAACTATTTTCTCTATGATGTTGCGTTACATTCACTTTACCGTGCGGAGGAATATAGTTTCTTTTAATACAAAGGTGAATTTTGATGGTGGATGTGCAGGTTTCGGTTATTCAGTGGTGTTACAATGATCCATATAGAAAGCTTGAATTCCGATACATATCCACGTTACTTACTAATAATCTCATCAAGCTATCTCAGATACCCCCCCCCCCCCGGGTTATTTGTACGAGTAGCATTATAGAATGGCCGATACCTGTATATCTGCTATCCGAAGTTGCCTAGGAGCCACTGATTTTTGCATCTATAAATAGAAACTGTGCCGTCGCTCGGTTAAATAAAATACTGAGTACAAATCAAAGCGCCGATAGCGCTAAGGGAACAGTATTGTCGCATTTCTTTTATTTATCAAAGTTAAAATAATAAACGGGGTCAAATTTTCAAGCAATGCGTTAACTTTGCGTTAACAAGGTCATTACAAGAAATAAAAGATGAACGCACCATTTGTTTCAACAGACTGTTAACAATTAGCACATCGTCACCTTTACTCTCCCTATTTCTATAGCCTACAGTTGATAAGATTTATATCAAATATGCATATCTAAATCAAAAGGAAACAAATTTAAAACAACAATAATTTTATTGTTCATTATTTTGATATAAAGTTGACATCTGGCTAAAACTTAGATACCCTGCATATCTGCAGCTCGTAATATATTACTTTTCTAATTTCATCATTTCTTAGCAATAGTTTTATTTTGAACGACAGCGTGTTTAATGCAAATTGACTATGATAGCTTCATTCTCTCAAATGAGTGTTTCAGACAAAAACTATGGTGAGAGTCGTAACTAAGGTTTGAAACTTCGGAAGTTACTAACGTTACATGCATCTGGTTTTGTTTCATGTATGAATGAGAATTGTCAATAAAATACATGTATGATAAAATATGTTAAAACGAGAAAGAAACTGATAATAATAATTATGTTTTGGCAGTAAAATACGTTAAAATTAGAAAGAAACTGATCATTATGTACACTGTATAGACTAGCAAAAAAAGATGCAATTTGGTTTTCTTCTGACAAATAAAGCACGTGACCACGCAACTTTCCGCTAATGGCCTCGGTATAATGCCCGCCGGACTGTACCTCCCGTCGTCAGAGGGGACCGTGGAAATATCCAATCATCGTGTTAAAAGCATTATTTCATTAACTTGAACGACTGCTTGATTATAGATGACCTAAGCGGGAGTAAACGAAAGCTTCCATATTATAGATATTGCCAGTAAATAGTGGCAGCAGGGCGGCAATCTTTGTAATGGGAAATTGCCTCGAGCAGGCCGTTGTTTCCTGGATCCACCAACCATGTTATTAGATCCGCTTACAGGCGGACTCGGTGATTGAAAATAAAGATTAAAACAAGTAAAGACATTCTTCATCGCAGATTTAGTTTGCACTGAATCAGAACGTAATGTAAAACTGCGGTTTTATCCAGACACGCGTGTACTCTGGTTTACGTTCTTGAAGAAAACTGACAAAATTTATTGCTTACATGTTAAGTTCGATTGGAAATGAAACACTTTTTTTCAATAAGCCTGTCTCCTTATATTCTTACGAAGATATGCTGGTACCATGTATTCAACTATTGCGAAGTGGTTAAGAGTAGAACAGATAAGTCAACCGGGGGGTCATATCTTATACCCGGGAAGCCGGGAAGCAGTACTTATATACATAAAATGTTTAGTTAAAATGAAAAAAAAAAAATAACCTGCGTATAAAAATTAGCGTTTTTACTTATCGGATTGAATCCATGTTGTTCTTCTTCATATGTTTGCATTATTCATTTTGAATCTTTAATATTCACAACAACAAAACTAAGTGAAATCTTGCCTTTAGTTTCGTTTGTGATGCATTTTTAATGCAGTAACAATAAAAGTGGTGTTTTGTTACTGTTTTCGATATAGATCTACCATACTAAAGAAAAAGATCACAGCTGCGTTTCCGTTCGTATTTATTTAGGGTAATTCTAATTCCATTCTTTTTTCATTATCCTTTATTTCTCATATGTAAACCATAACAGATCCTAGCGAAACATAATTCAATAATTATCTTCGTAACAAGGCTTAAATCTGCGCATAGGGTATCACATTTGTAATTAAGGCTTTGGACAGACGCGGGTTTACTAACACCCGGGATTATTTGGCATTTGTTGCGCGCGCATTAATATCATCATCAGAGTGTTTATTTATTTGTTTGCGTACGCAGAGTTTGCATCGGGATTGATTTTTTTGTACCGATCCGATCAAGTGACAACACTTCTCCTATTTATCCAGCATCGGTTTTCAATTTCCGGTGTCACGGGTATGAATATCGGCTGCAAAAAAAATACGAGATTATTTCAAGCAGACGACAATAGGATTTGGCGTTAAGAAGCTTGCCTTGTATTCAGCTCTGACAACGCTTAACAAATTTCCTCGACATGCCACCATAAATGAAGTACAATAAAATCATTTGTTGAAGCGAGCTAATGAATCTCCCTTGCCATGTTATGCTGTCGTGAACTGAATTAAACGAATAGATGAAACAGATTTGGCTGGAAAATCTGCATACGGACCTTAAGACGTGGTTTCAGGAATATGTACATGATATTAAATGAGTGTGCGTTTCAACGTAGGCCTTCGATTCTACTTTGACATTATTTTGATTAAATAGTTCAATTTTAAATGTAATCAAGCGATACTGCTCTTAAACGAAATGAAAACATTCGACAATTTACACTTAGTCAAATTGATATAATTATTGAAAAAAAAATCTTTGAGCATAAAATAGTGAATTACATTATCTTTTTTTTTTCGAATTCACCGAGAGTACAATGTATAACAAGTGGTTCAGAGCATGTCAATTTCTGAAACAGGATACTGAGAAAGATATACGTGTATGTTGTTTCATATATTCACATGCCCGGTTAATTTAATAACGAATACATGTTCTGGATACTGCAGATAGTAATTTGTCAAGTAAACTCAACATCAAAATGTTCTATCAAAATATTCATACATTGCTGTATCACCGACTGACTCACACCATCGTTGGAACCAACATTTGCTCAATACACTTTGCTTCTTAATCGACCTGGCAAAATTTCGTTTTCATGAATATCAAAACAACGTAATTTCAAAAGATAAGTAAACAAGGAAGAGTATCTTTGCGACACTTAAGCCCCGCCGGCAAATGGTCAGAACCAAATATTTGCTTGTATTTTTAAATTATATCATGTACATCGAGATAAATTTCAGACAAGATTGGCAAAAATTACAAAGGGCCATAACTCTGTGATAACCAGATCCAAACATTATTAGTTGGTAGGTGCAAGAAGAACCTGAGGCTGAGTTGCCACCAGTGAAGTGTTGAGGACAGCCACAAACATTTATAATAGAAAAAGACTTAAGAGCAAAAATAGAACAACCTATTTTACCATGTTCATTTAACCGTGAAATATAGATTAAGTCATAACTTTGCATAAATATTAAATAGTTTATATCATCATGTACATGTGTACCTAGTTTTATGAAGATGGGAATTCATCTTCATACTAAAAAAAAAGCTTTAACACAAAAGGTAAACCTGAGGTAGAAAAAGACAATTTAACCATGTTCATTCAACCATAAAATGCCACTCACCGCGTGGTTTCGAATCCCTACGGTGACATAGAGGTGACACGCACTTCTCTTTTTTATGTCGAGGGAACGAGATAATAAATCGAGGGAACGACTTATTATTTCGAGGGAAGGAGATAATAAGTCGAGGGAACGAGTTAATTATCTCGAGGGACGACTTATTATCTCGAGGGAACGAGATAATAACTCGAGGGAACGAGATAATAACTCGAGGGAACGAGTTAATTATCTCGAGGGAACGAGTATGTGAGGAACGAGATAATATAATAAGTCGTTCCCTCGAGATAACTAACTCGTTCCCACGACTTATTATCTCGTTCCCTCGACTTATTATCTCGTTCCCTCGAGATAATACACTCGTACCCTTGACTTATTATCTCGTTCCCTCGACGTATTATCTCGTTCCCTCGACATAGAAAAGAGTAGTGCATGTCACCTCTATGCCACCGTAAATCCCGGCAGGGTCATTCGGATTTTCATGTGAGGAAGCCTTCCAGTTTGCTTGCGGTAGGTCGGTGGTTTTACCCGGATGCCTCCGTGCATTCGGGGTCTTCCTCCACCTTTAATTAGCTGGACGTCGCTATATGACTGAAATACTGTCGAAGCGACGGTAAACTCAAATAGTCAAGTCAAGTCAAGTATAAAACGTAAGTCACAGTCATACATTTGCATTAATATTAAATAAATCATATTATTGTGTACATGTGTACGTAGTTTCATAAAGATGTGAAGTCGTATTTATAGAAAAAAAAACTTAAACTCAAAGATAAACCTGAGGTGAAACTGACGCAGAACAACCAATTTTTCCATGTCCATCCAACCGTTAAATATAGGAAAAAGCCATAAGTAATGAAGATATGAAGTCATCTTCTTAGAAAAAAAAAGCTTAAACGCAAAGGTAAACCTGAGGTGTGACGGACGGATGCACAGACCGAAAATTTATATGCCCCGCAACGGAGTTGGCGGGATATAATAATAATAATAAAAATTAATAAGAATAATAATTATAATAATTTTCAATGCCTTTATGGGTTTATCTTTGAAATTATTGACACTATTTGTGGATATTTTTCCTGACAGAAGAAATATTTGTAGGAGAAAATACGTCCAAATTAATAAAAACACATTCTTTCTTGTTTATGCAGCAGAACCTATAAAAGCTTCTCTCCTATAAAAGAGGGCCATATGGCTCAAGAACGATCACCAGAATACATACATTTATTTTACTTTATTCAAGTTACTTGATTTTACGTGTAACCTCCATCAGCAACCAGATTTAAGTTTCAGATTCAAAGAATTCTGAAGTATTCAATCACCTGGAGGCATCATTTTTCATGGGATAAACTTTATTTTAGGAATAACGGTAGATAGCTTTGAGGTGACCATTAGTGGCAAAAGAAATTAAAATTCTTACCATTGGTTAACCAGTTTGAAATTTTCTATATAGAGTTTAAAAGGAAACTAGCCATACTGCTAAGGGCCTCATTTTTCAGAGATCATTTTTATATTAGCAATTACGGTAGACAGTCATGAATGACCATACATGCCAAAAGAAATTATATCCATTGATTTCAGAGAAGAATAATTTTGAAATAAGAAAACTAGCCGACCCCTAGGGCCTCATTTTCTGTCGAGGGATCAATTTTATTCTAACAATTATAACGAAAAGCTCATTGTGCTAAATGAAATTAAATGGCATTAGCTTCATAGAGAATAAAATTTGAATTTTTCTTTATAGAGCTATATTTGAAATTAGCCGACCCTTAGGAGCCACAATTTTCAACTTTACTTTAGCAATGGCACACAGCTATATGATGTGACCATCTGTTCAACATGAAATTAAATTCTGACTACTGACTACATATAGGAGAAAATTTTTAAAATTTTCTATATAGAATATAAGGATATCATCCAACCCCCTAGGGGCCTCATTCCATGGCAACCGGGGTTCTGCATCGATCAATTTTATTTTAGCAACTTTTATCAAAGGCCACTGCCCAAAGATCATTCACGCCAAGTTTCATCAATTTCTACCCCTTTTTTGAGGTGATGTTGTATAAAGCTTGTTGAAGAGCACGACTGACGAAGGACGACGACGGAGTGATCACAAAAGCTCACATTGGGCACAGGGTGCTCTGGTGAGCTCAAAAGCTACATCGATTGTGATTTAGTTATAGTTTTGTTCTTGAGTTGTGTGGGTCGCTGACATAGATCCATTTCTATAGATATACGTGAATTATATATTTATCTCTTCCACTGTTAAGGTAGAGCTCGTCCATTTAAAGAACATCCATAACTGTAAACTGTTTTGAAACAGGGGCTTGTGTGGTCAAATCCATGGATGTCTGCTTTTCTTTGAGACCATTATTTCTGTATAACTCAGATCAGATTTAGAAATGAAAAAATGTTTTTTTATTTTAGTTTTAATCATTTGTATAGGTGTTGAATGGATAAATCATGCTAAGTTTAATAACAAATATGGTATTTGGTGTTTTTGAAAGTCTAAAAAAATATCAAAATCACTCTGTCAATGTCTTTTAAAGGCAAGATCAACCAACGTATTTGAATATTTGGCAAAGCTTTGAAATATGTCTCTCAATGAAGATCTAAACGATATTTGAATTAATTTAGGCAATAGCAATACAAATAGGTTGGGTAGGATGACAATTTATGACATATTTCAAATATTTTGTGTCGAAATAATCATTTAAAATGTACATGCATGATCTGTTTGTCGAATGTAATCATGCAAAATATATTTCGTAAATCATTATTAGTATATTATAAATGCCTACATTTTTTTCATGCTTATTTTGTGATAATTTAAATATTTGTGTAACTTCAAACGTCAGTGGAAAATATTATTTAGACACAAAGCAGATCATTGAATATTGCAAACTTAAAAAGATATGGAAAATCACGGATGAAAATGAAGCCATATCATAAAATAATCATTTCTCTACTACAAGGAAATATTTCCAATTTAGATAATTTATTTAAAATCTTTTAAATTAGGATTTAAATTCAGCCAGTGTAGCGGAAAAACAACACATTTTATATAGTTATCATCATGTAGGGACGGTTCTCTTTTATATAAAACCTTTTTATTTCTTGACTTAAATAAATAAATATCGTATAAATAGGTATCATTTCATGGTAATGTATTATTTATTATAGATAAACTTACTTTCACATATCTTCAATAGAAAAGGAGATATTTGAAAACGTGATTTGAGAGAATTAGAGTATGTTACGTGTTTTTGTGAGATTGAGACTAGTTGCCAATCTAGGTCTTAACAATTAATAAAGGGAAAAAATAAGTGTGAGAAACGACTCAAACTATCCATTTTTTCATAAATTTTTCATGTTTCTGCCCTTTTCCTTACAAAGAACTTTAATTTTCGTCGCTGTCATAATGTTATTCAGCCATTTTGTAACAGTGACCTTTTCCTCCGTGAACTGACGGTTAATTACCGGCAGGTAATGGGAGACGCATTTCCTTAAACCCCCATGACAATGTTTTGTTCGTTGATTATACTGGTGTCAACGATTGTCTTAAACTAGTACATTTACGCAGATAACGATTTATAGCTGTAATATTTCAAATAGTTAAGATTTTTCATTTGAAAATTGAGCCGAATACATCTTAACACGTTGTCACAAGGGAAATTATGACAATATTTTATATTTAACATGTTTAATATTTAATACTTACATATATTAGTAATTAAGTATGCGTTGTAGTTTGATACATAATTTCTTCATTTAAAACTTAGGTTAGACCATTGGTTATGAAGCATTCTAAAGACGTTATAACATACCTTGATGTTTATTTGTTTAATTCACCTTTCGTAACAATGTACTTTCTTTCTCCCTTAGACACCCTTAATCTTGTTTTCATAACAATTTTCTATGTTTGTGTCGCAGACCAGCTCAGTCGGAATGTGGGTTAAAAGGACAACACAAGAACTCATCGGATCTTTACGACAGAATCGTGTTTATGGTGTATATGACTCCATTCTTCCCTGGAATATACAAGTTCAGATACATGTACATTTCCTAACAATACAGTTTTAAAGTAATTACGAAGAAATATATGCGAAACAATCGAAAATATAAGATAAAAGACAACAATAAAACAATAGATTACACAAGATTATTACCTGTATATATATAAATATATATACATTGTAAACAATTCACGGTTTTCTGAAGCATGTCAAAATGGCGATGTTTATCTTTTCAAATAAATTACGGAAGTGATTGCGATTGGTTATCGATCTAGTGCTGAAAAAGGTTAAAAAGGTTAGAAAGTTCAATTACAAAAATAAGGAATGGTTAAAGGGAGAAAACTCAATTACGCTACATTTATCTTAATTGCGACAGCGCTACGATACCTATTTGCTACTCCACAGTACGTGAATATTACAAGTAAATTATCAGGGGTAATACATTATATAAAACAAAGACGTTTTCGATGTGCTTTATTGTGTTATGAAATGGCTAAAACCTGAAGTGGGATAACGTGTGTTATATATAAATATAAATATTATACACCCTATGACATTTGATTATATGATTGTATTTGTGACACGTTATTTTAAGAACCAGTCGTTTATATACTAATTATCTACTCAGTTATCCGGTCACTTTCATTTTGTGTGAAATAATATTAGAATACTATTAAGCTGTCTACAGCCTTCGCTAATTGCCCAGTGCGGAGGAGAAGAGTGAAAGTAGAGAAACAAAGGGAGAAAGCGTAAAGTAACAGCGGGTGAAAGTTACACCCTGTTACAACGTATTACCACCATACAGTGCAGTGCAGAAGTACCATTGACAAAACAATGAAAAGACCCATGTGAACAACATAAAACCAGATCAGCCTGCGAGTAACTCGCAGGCTGATCAGGTTTTATGCTGTTCGCTGCTCCTAAGTGGTCTGGAAATGAGGACTTTATTATTAAATTTGGTAAGGTTTAACTGTGGTTTTCTGCAGATCAGGCTTTATGTGATACCTATTGAGTGCGTCAAAATGAGTCTATATGAGGGAAAGGGCCGTATAAAACATGAGCACACTTATCTTTTTCGGATGTGTTTTGTTTCTGTGTAATATAGTATGCTGATCTGCGGGCAAACTATAAGCACGATGACATATTCAATTTATATAGATCTGTTCGATTGAAATACAACGATCAGCATATCTCATATATAGTTTCAAATCCACTCTCAGTGAAAGATATATTTGAATACATCTTAAAGATAATTAAATCGATAGCCAGCCTTAAGTATTGATCTTCAATAGAGAGGTTGAAAGCTTTTACAATAAGGGTTTCCTTTGAATAAAGTTTCTTTCAATGTACTGCCATTTTGTTCTCCAGAGAAAGGAGACGCATTTTGTAACCGGATGTCAGTGCTGCCCCTTCCATACAGGGAAAGATCGTTGAACTGAGTTACATCTCTTCAAAGGGAAGAAATATGTTTTTTGCAATAAGACTTCTACAGTTCAAAAACTTTTGTTTAATTACTCAGGGGATACTTCATAAAATTCAAAAGGAAAATTGATCGTCGCAGTTGCGAGAAGTACTTACTGCTTTATTGTCGTGAAAATTCTTTTCTGTCTAATTTTTTTTTTAATGATACGTGTAGTTTTAAAAGAAATACGCTGTCATATTCGACACAAACTTTAAATAGGCAGGTGATCATTAAAGTGATTGAAAATAATTACTTTCAGCACTAAATGCTATCATTAAAAGGCAACAAAGTGAAACTTAAAATCTTTTTTAATTATGTACTAGACGAATTTAATCGAACTCGGAAAATGAGATCTTATCACACTCGAACGAAAGTTCGCTTTATCTTTGTGAAACAGAGATCCGCAACTGCGATATAGGTAAAGAGCAACTCAAGAGAAGCTATGTTAAGTTATGTGTACGATCATGTGACCGCGAGATAACGTGAGATGTGTAAAATGCTCTTTTCAATTATAAATATACTGAGTTTTCTCTTCAATTTATTGTCGATTAAACCAAATAAATATGTCTCTCATTAGATCGAAAATCTCTTTTATAAGTGATTCTGTAAAACGTATGTCAGTTAAGCGTATGCAAGATGTTAAGCGTCTCTGCGAGATCTTGTTCAAATCCCGTTTATCTGTTACTGTTGTTTTTTTTTGTCACGAGAAATAACGTTATTTCGCATATTTTCATATCTCTGTTAAATATGTCTTTGAAAAACGTTGAAATAGTTCGTCTATTTGTGCAAACTAAGATATTTTCTATGCATTTTTACGGAGAAGGAACGTAAGTACCCCAATAACGTGTGACGTTCACGTTTAAACTCACGTGAATGTTGATACTTGTCATTTGTAAAATGACTGACGGAAGAGCAGGAAGCTAAAGATGCTGATCTTCGCTTAATATGGGTTTTATCTGAAATTTCTGATGGCCCTACATCAAATATTTCAGATGCCCCTGTACAAAATACGTTTGCGTAGTCACAGACTGAGTTGAAGATTGTGAAAAATCACGCACGGCTACAGAAGACTTGTTGTTTAATGAATTATTCATTTTCAAGTTACATGCCTCTGGTCATGAAATCAATTGTTTCAATCACCGGTATCAGGCTTTGCATCTGCTACTCGGATCAGATAGTATTACACGCACAGAATATCCGTGCGGATCGAATCGTGTATTATTGGAATGCCCCGTTTTAACAAGGTTCCATTATCTTGCATGGATTCAAAGACATGTTGGTTATTAACAGATTAATTATTTTCCAAGATAATTAATTCAGTATTGTAGAATAACAAATCATCGGTTAACCAATTTCGGTGCATGTTCATTATGTCCGGTATTAAATCCTCCTCAACCTTTCTTGTATCTTTATGACTTCATGCAATAATTAAGTATATCAATTATTCAGGAAATAAGGTTCCCCTATTTCCAATGCGGATAGAGGTAAATAGAGTTAAAAGAAAACAAATTATCGACGGATAAAATATTTACATTAAAACGTATGTTTATATAGTATTTTACAATACATTATTTTCCCTCATACTGGGGATATCATTAATACGCAATACATGTACGTATGTATATGTATTGCATCGTTGTGGCACATTAATTGTACTTCAGTTTGCCATTACCATATTTACATTATGTGTATTTTTTTCCAATAAAACTAGATGAAACGAAACTTGAGCTACACCCTTTCAGTGTAAATGCAATGTAAAGATATGTCAAAGGTTGCCCCTTAGAAGAAACTGTCTTCTGGCGAGCTTAGGTAAATGAAATCTTAAAGGAAGATTTCATATATTAGTACAGTATGCGGATGATAGGGTTGACGTATTTCCAAGATAGTCTATATGAGGGAAAGGGTTAAGGTTTGTTTATCGTTTGTAAGCGACATTTTGGTTACACAATATATGTATATGTAAATATTCATCTGTATATTATGGAAATTATTGACTTGTTATGGAAACAGAAAGTCATCTCTCTGGAATGCAAGTAAGATTAATCATTCACAGCAAATTCCAGTGAGGACCGTAACCCTTTCCCTCATATAGACTCATTTTGACGCACTCAATAGGTACCACATAAAGCCTGATCTGCAGAAAACCACAGTTAAACCTTACCAAATTTAATTATAAAATCCTCATTTCCAGACCACTGAGGAGCAGCGAATAGCATAAAAGCATAGGTCTTTTCATGGTGTCCTATATGAGGGAAAGGGTTAAATATATGTACAGTGTTAAAGACACACAGGTATTTCTACTATCCGCAAAATTGTATTATGTAACTTAAACATAACATTGTAATTATTTAAAGTCATATGTTTCTTTCCTACGATTGAAACCATCTAGTTGAACAATAAATACAAACTCATATAACCTAGTATGAACAATAGTATATGTGACAAATTGAAGGCATCGTGGTCCGGTGGACATGTACATGGCTGTGGATCCGAGGATTGTGAGCTCGAACCCTGTTAGGGCAAGATATGCAGAAAAGTACTAACACGATTCACGAGATTTTTTTAACTTGCAGCTATTTCTTTTTATTTTCATCATATTCCTTTATTTTTATTATTGTCCTTTCAAATAATTTGTACACACAATACCATAGAGGTACAATAATTGTAATTAAGATGTCAGAAAAAGAAACTTAATCTTGATTGCGCTGCGTAATGTTGGTATTACAGATGAAATAAGCAGTTACACGACGCATAAAAACTGTACATCGATTGTATGCAACTGTATTCTATTTATTCAGCATATGAAAACAAAAAATAACAAACATGTATTGCCACAGGTCTTAACATTATCCCGCTGTTACACTTTTTTTTATTTATTTATGTTTCTCTTCTTCGTATCCGGGGGAATTAGCGAAAACTGTAAACAGCTTTATATTCCCTTCTTTATTTTCTGCTACAAATAAACAATAATGTTATTTAATTTCTCTCAATGTTTCAAACAAGGATCTCTCACGCAAATAAAATCTTTAGTTACTCAAGATGACATCGTTAACTGAGCATATAATTAGTGCATAAAATTGTTCTTAAAAAAAAAAAAAAAGAATGTCTCACCCATACAGTGAAAATCAGCTTCGATGCAACAGAATTCCTGGGGCCTCCGTGGCTGTGAGTGTAAAGTCACTGACTTTAGCACTCACTCAGCCCCTCACCGCGTGGGTTCGAAACCCGGCAGGGTCATTCGGATTTTCATGTGAGGAAGCCTTCCAGCTGGCTTGCGGTAGGTCGGTGGTTCTACCCGGATGCCTCCTCGGGGTCTTCCTCCACCTGTAATTAGCTGGACGTCGCCATATGACAGAAATACTGTCGAAGCGACGGTAAACTCAAATAGTCCAGTCAACAGCCTTCCATACAACGGCAATTTCGGATTCCGGCACTAAAACCCATGTTCACGTTAATTGTTAGAAAACCAAGATTAAAGAAATTTAGCTAAGAGAGAAAGGTTGTAGCTATGTAATATAGTCACAGAAATTATCGAGAACAAAGACTTTAAACAAATATTAAATAAAAATAATATGCATCCAACTATAACGTGAACTTGATTATTTATGTCTGTAAGTTTATATTGGATAAAGAACAGGTTTTAATATAAAATACTGTCATAATTTGCCTTATGCTAGTGATGTCTTTTGTGGACAGTGAAGATATCGTGATTATACATGCACATATATAATCTGATATCCTGTTCAGATAAATGCTTTATTTCATTCGTATTTTATAGTACCTAAAAATTGCTCTAGCCAAAATGCTTTGAAAATCTATTATTTATCATTTAAAACGGAATTTGACAGAACAAATCTGTTCTACATATATTTCCAAAGACTGTCTCATCTAACTTATATAAAGCATAAATCTCTTTTTCTTGAAAATAAATCCCTATAGATCTTAATCAAATTTGCTTACCCACATTTTATATGTTATATTTTGAAATGTTTATAAATTTGTTTTCCATTCATAGCAGGTCAGAATGTGCGTACCGATAGATAATTGCCTGTTTCGGTATTACCCTTCCTATTTTTACATGTCTTAAACAAATGTGGTTTTAGCGTCTACATGAGATAAACAATACTTAACATTATCAGTTTATTGAAGCTGTAACCATTCCAGAAAGTACTTCCTCGTAAACAGCTAATGCAGTTTTGATTAGTTTCTTGAATGTCATGCTGATGCCCACTCCTTTTTATTTTCCCGGAAAAAAAATCCCCTACACTCTTCCTAACATTTAGTTACGTTGTATGTTCTAGTTTGAATACGCGTTAAACGTTTCCTGTCTGCGACATAACCTTGCCTTGTATGGTTCGCGCAGTCCGCAACGGGTGGGGAAAAGTCTACAATCAAGCCCGGGGAGGACCAATTTCTGTGGACAGGAGTAAATAAATTAAGAGAGTCAATATTGCCTCGACTTCCTTGGTCGTATAATTCAGTAATGGAAAGTCAATTAGTACCGGGGGAGACACGGTGATCCCGACAGGACATTGCATGGCGGCTCGTAAGGCTATGTCCAGATGACGATAAATGTACGTAGAACACTTCCCTGGGGGAAAAATAGGGATACAATAGTTTACTTGCTACAGTTAAGAATATTACTAAGATCTTATTATATTTTTATTAAATATAACATCAGTTGGTACCATTGTATACTACTGACCTTAAAGAAATCAAAGTATGAGTGCTATGTGCCCAATATTTGTTGGATATTGCAAATAGTCATTATACAAATATACCAGGATTATTTATAAAATCTAGAACTCTAATTAAATTGTCAAAATTTATGTTATTCAGGCTATGATTAAGAGACATGAACACGATAAATTATTGATATTGCTTAAAGTTTTGAAAAAACATCCAACTCTGTAACGTTAAATAAATTTATACTACTGTATGTAAACATAATACACTGCACGTTGTGTAAACCATCGTCGAATACCCACGGCCGATCGATAGATCATCTTTACATGATGTCATGTAGTGAAACGGAATAAGTCAACATGGGGTATCCGACAATGTGTGTAAACCACCCCATCGAAACTTGTGTAACTATTGTAAGTGATCTAATTATTTGGCATTTCTATATTCATACGAAACACGCAGCAAGTGGGTCAGTAGAAACAAGAAGAGTGTGGATATTGCAGGTGACTATGTGGAAATAGTTTGACAGTATGCGTTACATACTTATTTTGAATCTCTCTCTCTCTCTCTCTCTCTCTCTCTCTCTCTCTCTATATATATATATATATATATATATATATATATATATTGTCAGGCTGACTTTTCTAGAATAAATAAAAAAGATGTTAAAGTTTATGTATATCTATTTTTTGCATACTGCCTTGATTATACCCTGTCCTTTAACACAATTCTACGAACTTTCCGAACAACCCTTGTTTTATTGTCAAAATAAGTTGTATAATAAAATATTGTAAACATAAAATTCACAATGTAAGGTTACCTGTTATTCTTTAATTTTGTCTGCAATGTATCTTATCTAGAGATTCGCTCAAGCAGTATATATATATAACAAGAGGGCCAAGATGGCCCTGAAGTCGCTCAACTGAGAAAACTGCCTTCATTGCCTATAAAAGTTACTAAATTATTACCTAGTTGTACTGAATACATAATCTATGAGATCATTTCAATTCCACAAACCAAACATTACCTGTGGTCAAAATTTGAAGTCAAACTTGACTGAGAGATTATGATTTTAAACATTGTCGCTGAAACGATGAAAAGATTCTAGAATGTAAACAGTGAAATCTGGCATTTTTATTAATTAATGGGGCATAATTCCTGAGCTGATAATCCGATATCAGCCAAAGTCGAACTTGCCCTAGAGAGTATGGCTATTAACATGTATATAGTTTGAAATGATTGCTAAAGATGTGAAGATGCTAGAATGCAAACAAAGTGAACTCTGGCAATTTTTAATTTTAAAAAGGCCATAACTTCTTTCTAAATTGGCTGATATCTGCTATAATCTAAACTGGCTGAAAGATTATGGCTATAAATATTGTCATAAAGTTTGAAGATAATTGTTTCAGAAATCAAGATTCTAGAGAGCAAAGAAAGTGAAATCTGGCATTTTTTAATATTAAAAGGGGCATAACTCCTTACCTAATTGACCGATATCAGCCATAATAGAATTTGGCCAAGAGATTATGGTAATAAACATTGTCATAAAGTTTGAAGATGATTGCTTTAGAAATGAAGATGCTGGAGAACAAACAAACTAATTGTGAACGACGGACGGACCAGGACATTCATCGATCCTAATAGCTCATCCTGAGTAAAATATATGGGATGTAAATCTGTTACTTAAAGACTTGTGCACGTTTTGTAATCATTTCTGATAAGGTCTTGGTAAGTCGCTTTTTATATGCTTTCATCCATTAAAAGAAAAGAAATCTTGTCATACTGTTGTATTTTTTCGTACTGTATAATTAAAGTCACAAATGGTAAAAATCATTTAAACTGTACCAATGGTTGTCTGATGTGTCATAATGTCGGTATATATTTTGTTTTTGTGATTCATAATACAGTAACATGCATGAAAGTCACATAACTTTAAGTGTTTGCGGACTTGTTAACCTGTTAACAAATCATTTCTGCTCGCCAATGCCCGGTCCAGCAGATAGCCGAGATCTGCAAATGACATCATCCCCAGCCAGCGTCGTAATGCCAGTTTGTAGAAATAAAACATAATAACACAACATTATTTTAGTCCGATAAGAGGCTTACATGCTCCTTTAAAATTTTTGTTGTTGTTGTTGTTGTTGTTGTTTTTTCCTCACTTTTGACCTTTTTACGATGATGACGCAAAATAAGACCAAACAAAATTTCATCGAATTGGTAGAAAATGCCTATACTAAAAAGTGACACACAATTGTTTTTGAGATGACGACAACCTGAATTATATGTTTCGTATTCACGAACATTCAATAGAATATCCTGACACACAATTTCTTTGATAAAGATATAGTTGTATTATCAAAATAATTCTCTTAGACGCACATTGAGGACCGAACGATTTAAACCTTTTGCGCAAGAAGACAAATAACAAAGCAATTAAACCCAACATATTATAACAAATTAAATTCCAGATATCGAGCTCCTACGTAAAGCCGTGCTCTTTACTCCTTAGCCTGACTTGTCCTCATCATAACGCTGCACCGAGTCGTGTAGTTGACAGGAAGTTCCTGGATAAAAATATCTCGTCTTGTTGTTTCCCGGACAGCTCGCAGCTAGAGGAGCAAACATCGCTCTTCTAAGCCTATAATATCGTAAATAAACGACCAGGCTCACTAACGACTCCCAGAAGGCAAGCGGAAATATAGAAACGCATCAGCCGGAAACCAGCAGCGGTCCCTGATGGAAGGAGCGGGTAAGAAAAAAAAAACGCCAGTTATCTGCTGCATTTATTTGATCATTTTATATTTCACATTTTAAGTTTCAAGCTAAATTTATTTTCGTTAAAACGATCTATTTTGCTGAGCTTTGAGTTAGTAAGTTAGTTTGTTACTTAGTGCTTAACTGGTATACACACTAATTCTATATTCCTTGGTATAGTTCAATATTTAGATGTAATAGATATTTATTCAAAAGGAATAATTGGTTTTCAGTTATAACAATCAATCATTGTCAACTATTTTTACGTTCTATTTTCATACATCTTCCTCATTTAATATGTCAAAACTATGATATTACGAAAGACAGACCCATGTGTCATGATGCATATTTATTTTAATAGCGTAGTAGCTCAATGACATTTTTTAGAAACATAAGTGTCCTGTATATGCACATGCTATATCCCATTGTGCAATTTTACACTTGATGTATTCATAGAAGTGTATTAGATTCCTATATACAGTATAGTGTATACCAAAACAAATGACCAAGACGTATACAAATACAATGTTCATCTATAACCAAATTATATTTACACTTGGGTTACAGATGAAATTCGTAATTCTATACTTACACCTCTTTGCCATGATTATAACGATATGAAAAACAGCCATTCTTGCCAATAAATCTAATTTCATAAAAAAAGGTGAAAATAATATACGATGAATTTATGAGCGAATCTGACAAACTTTACGTGCATGTGAATATAATTCAATTGAATCATGCTGCCTTTTTCCCAACTTTAAACCGATTTCTTTTTTCAAAAGTGGATCTCATCGCTTCTTTTGAGGTTCTGGAACTCTAATGCATTATCTCCATTTGAAGAGCATCCATAAATATGCTAAAATACTGTCAGCTGCTTTGAAACTTATAGGATCGAATCCCAGCAGGTCATTTTCTTTCTTTCTTTTTTTCTCTTTGACCATTTTTTTCTGTACCACACAGGTAATAATAAAAAAGTGCTTTTTAAAATGTTTAAGTATTTAAGGTCATGTAATGGGATTTGAGTTCAGATATTTGCTTCACTTACTGGTAATTAAAGTCTAAACGTATCGGTAAATGTTCATATTTTTTACATATTTATTCAACAATAAAAAACTGCATAATTCATAATTGTTCTTCCAATATGTTGCAGACAGTGCATTGCTTCAAAGATTTTAATTACATAATGTAAAAAAAACAACAAAACAAACAGATTTTGAGTTTTAGAATGTGAACTATAATGAAAGATATAAAAAATGGTAACAAATGTGTCCCATCTTCTCAGTCCTCTTGCTATAATATATATGATTGTTTAACCAAATTTTAGTTAATAATGTAAACATTTCATAATACATGTCAATAGAATGGAAGCCCAGGAGGGCAATTTTGACTTGCGACTTTTGAGTTACAACTTGTAAGTTCTTGTGCACGACACTTCTCCACCATGAGATTTACCAAGAGGCTACATTTAGGTATTAACATCTCTGGATCTACCAACCTTTGAAGTTTCAAGTGATTTGCTTGAATATTTTTTTTAAGTTATGCTCCGGATAAGAAGTGTCACAGACAGACAAACAGACAGAAAACTCTGACAAAACAATGTCTGCCCATTTAGATATGGGGGTGACATAACTACCTCGTATCTTGACATGTATTGTCTTTCGAAGAATTTACAAAATGAAATTGTTATCTGTCTGTGTAACATGGTCGTTTTTTTTTTTTTTTTGTTTTTTTGTTATCTCTTGTTAATCTTTTCGATAGATTGTATAGCATTGCATTGTGAGACATTTGAACAAAATACAGAATACAGTTTATTAAAGTCAATGACTCATAGATTGGTTTCCTTAAAATTGTAAGATAATGTTTAATAATAAGCAAAAGAATTCAATTTACTTTACAATTTACGTATAAGTGTCCTTAAGTCGCTTACCTGAGAAAACTGCTATTAATAGCTATAATTTTTAAAGTTGTCCTGATATAGTACATTACATACCAAAATATGTTAAACCGAAGTTTAGTACAAGTCATAACTCAAAGTCACAAGTCAAAAGTCATATGTCACTAGTCGCAAGTCAAAATTGCCCCCAGGGCTTCTATAACTTTACTTCCTTTCTGTTTTTCAGCCCCAAGCCTTTCAAAATAAGAAAAAAATATATCATAACTTTAGTTAATTAGACTTAAAACTATCATCGTTTATCTAATAATTAATCAGCCTAACCTATTTCTGGTTGAGATCTACCTCTTGTTTTTCAATATAATTTCCCTCCAGGGCTATGCACTTGGACCAACGGTGTTCAAGTGCCATCAGCCCAGAAGTGAAGAAGTCAGGGTCCTTTCCATGGAGCCACTCCTCAACTGCCGCCACGACTTCTTCGTCAGACTGGAAATAACATCCACGTATATCCTTTTTCAAATTTGGAAAAAGGAAGAAGTCGCTAGGAGCCAGGTCTGGTGAATAGGCAGGGTGCGGTATTAATTCATAACCATTTCGATCCACAGCATCCATTGCAACTTTACAAGTGTGGACTCTTGCATTGTCCTGTTGTAGCAAAACACCTTTGGAGAGTTTACCACGGCGTTTCTCGCGGATGGCGTTCCCCAGCTGGTCTAGCAAGTTTGCATAGTATGCTCCGGTTATTGTACTTCTCTTGGGTAAAATGTCCAACAAAATAACGCTCTTTGTATCCAAAAATACTGTGGCCAACACTTTGCCAGCAGATGGTTGAGTCTTGAACTTCTTTGGCCTTGGGGATCCCGGCCCTACGCACTGACGACTCTGGGCTTTATTTTCTGGTTCATAATAATGCACCCAAGTCTCATCCACAGTAACTAGACGCAAAAGGAATTCATCTTTTGACCTCAAACGCTTCAACAACGCACTGCATACTGATGCTCTCGTTGCCATTTGCTCATTGCTAAGGGATTTTGGGACCCAATGGTCTGTAAGCTTGCGCAGCCCTAAACGATCATGCAAGATTGTTGAAACGGTACCATGTGGAATGCCTAATGCCTGTGCTATTTCTTCAACCTGACTTCGCCTATCTGAGTATACCAGATCTCTGACTTTATTACACATTTCTTCGTCGGTGGTATCAACTGGGCGTCCAGATCTGGCTTCATCTTCTAAAGACGTTCTACCGCATTTAAACTCCCCAACCCAGGATTTAACTTGAGAATAAGATGGCGCAGAAGACCCATACTCATCAACTAACTTAGCATGTATGTCCTTACCAGTTTTACCTTTTAAATGCAAGTACCGAATTACAGCACGGTGCTCCACGTTTGGTGAAAAGCTTGCTTTTACATCACTAACCATGTTTAACATTCAATATCTGACAAACAAATGACTGTATACATGTGTAGTTTTGTACACAGGTATAGTACATGTATTAAAACAATGCGCGAAAATCGCGAATGTCTCGGTTGATCGGAGATGTTATAGGCTGGTTATTTATTGACTTGCCCTCGTATTACACGTTCGGTATATTTTATTTATTTATTTATTTATTTATTTATTTAACTGTGAATCTCATAAACCTGCATTTGAGTACCAGGATCCTAAAATGCCACGAAAATCTTATAGAGGGTTCACTACAACATAGTACATTTTGTATAGGGTTTTAACAAACTATTCAACTTTATACCGATTTTCTAAATTAAATCATATTATAGCTTTGAAATGTTGATAATTATTGTAGAGAAAAATAAAATCTTTAAGATGAAATTTGATAGATGCTATTTTTTTTCGCAGTTATAAGATATTGATAACTTTGATGGTGGAAAAAGAAATCTTATCATCGTTAAAACGCAACTGCGTTAAGTATTTTGTTTTAGAATCTTGCATGTTGAATGAAGAGGATCTGAAAATCATCCGCTGTGTGTGGAAGTTATTTACAGATTAAATGATATCAATTTAACTGAACGATTTCTCGCTTGGAGTAAATCACTTGAATTACTGCACCGGTAATTTGCTGAATCAATATCACTGTACATCGAAGATGCGTTTTGAGTTTGACTTTTAAGTTCGTTCAGTCTTTAGACTGGTTAGGCACTAGGCATGGGGTTGTTCTTTTGTATTGCCACGCGATGACGCGATTTGCGAGCTGCTTCTAACGATTTCTGGGTCTGATGGCTACAAAGGTTCATCAACTGGAATCGGTCTGCATACAGAAGGTCGCCATGAATTACGGGATTTATTAATTAAGGAAATGAGGGTATAGCCTACCTATAATTGTGTAAAAGGTCGTTGAGTAAAAATGAGGAACTCAGAAAGCACTATATGGGGCGAGCAATAGTAAGCTCGTTATCTTAAATTCCAATAGCAGCTGGAAAGTTTGTCCATCAATCATTTAAGTGGACACACTTTTTTTGATGCTAATGATATATCAATTTATAGCCATCGACTCCTTTACTGCGTTAAATAAATAAATAAATAAATAAATAAAAAACAAAATCGTGTTCAAACCTTTTTTTTTTTATTAAAATCTATTAAAGCTAATCAGAGATTTCCTTTTGGAATTCAAAAGTGTTTAAAATTCAAGTCTGGACTAACCTGCAGATGTCCCATACTCGGGACCCACGGTCACATATTCCATCATCACTTATGTATATACCGTGGGATTTTCTAATTGCAAAACTTCGTTTTCATGAATACCAACCAGCTTAAACAACGGGTAGTATTTTTAATTATTTTCATTGAAATTTTTAAAAAAGAAGCAAAAAACTGACTTTTCAATCCAAACAACTATGTGCAGCGGACCGTTTCATATTAAGAGGCAAAGCGTCAGACTAAATGAACGTGGAATCTGACGATAAACGTAACCGGGTGTTCCTAGAGTTTATAGCAGATTCATACAAGACATTGCGATGGAAGACACCATTATGTAGACCAGTCCTTAAATAGTGTGATGAAAATCTACACGGCTCAATTAAAAACACTACATTACGAAAATATTTCAAAATACACGTACAATCGGTAATACATGTATTATAAATGTGATGGAAGAGAATAAATTGTTAATCAAATATAATAATTACGCTTACGTTGCCAAAAATGTTAGGACAAAAGAATTATGTTTTCTATTGCATATAAATTGGGAGATTACAAATACAGCCGTAGATTGAGAAAACTTACCTTGTAGTGTAGTTTTGTTTTATTATCCCTCTCCCTCATATAGACTCATTTTGACACACTCAATAGGTACCACATAAAGCCTGATCTGCAGAAAGCCAAACTCAAACCTTACCAAATTTAATTACAAAATCCTCATTTCCAGACCACTGAGGAGCAGCGAACAGCATAAAACCTGATCAGCCTGCGAGTTACTCGCAGGCTGATCTGGTTTTATGCTGTTCGCATAGGTCTTTTCATGGTGCCCTCTATGAGGGAAAGGGTTAAATATATAAAGCGTGTTTATATCACATTTATCACTGTTCTCAATACACATCTGACAAAATGAGGTGGAGGGCAAGAGTAACTGCATACTCAATGACTTGAGTTTAACACCCATTTTCAAGAGTGAGTACTAAGTATCTGTGTTTCCAGTGAAACAACAGTTCCAGTACTTCTATTAGACAGGGAGGTGCGATATCAGAGACTTTAAGGTCTGGAATTTACCATTATCAACGGATCAAAACTGCACATGGGATCTTCGCTAGGAGGTTGGAGTGGTTACTGGGTTTTTCTTTTCGAAAACCCAATAGATAAGTCATGTAACGTGAACAGTAGGCAGATTATGTAGGAATATAATAGCTTATATCAGAAACATGAATGTAGCTTATATACTTATAATAATGTTCACGATCTTACAACAAAATACCAAGGGTTTAGTGTATCAAAAATATATATATCTGTGTAGATCTATGCATTTAGTTGTTACTGGATTTTTTACGCCTTTTACATATAAACAACGGGGGTCAAGCAGCTACTCCTAATTTCTATTCATTTTGGGAGACAAGGCCCCGTGTTCTCGAAAAATACTTATGTACGATCTCAGGCTCAAATTTGAATATCTTACTCAAATCTATATTGCAACTAATAAGTATAGTTTGAGTATGAAAATCGTACTTAACCCTTTCCCCCATAGAGGACACCATGAAAAGACCTATGCGAACAGCATAAACCAGATCAGCCTGCGAGTAACTCGAAGGCTGATCAGGTTTTATGCTGTTCGCTGCTCCTCAGCGGTCTGGTAATGAGGATTTTACAATTAAATTTGGTAGGTTTGAGTTTGGCTTTCTGCAGATCAGGCTTTATGTGGTACCTATTGAGTGCGTCAAAATGAGTCTATATGAGGGAAAGGGTTAAGTACCATTTTTATTTTCGAGAACACTGGACCTGGTCATAGAATAACCTTCTCATCGGGTCCCAGTTTTGAAGAGGGGCTTTTACATACAAGGTATATACAGCAGAATTTTCTCTAATATCAGTTTTGAGGGTTATTGAGCAAACGTACTTTATAGTAGGTTGATTGATAAAACTATTTATACCTAAACCTTTCAGGTTAGACTTCTTTTTAATACATACCATCAATAAATATACGCCCTTAATTTATTATTGTAAGGCCTACCAGCAGGGCAAAACGGCTAACACCAGGCAGGGCAGGTATCATTCTTTGCAAAATATTTCCTAATACACGACATGATTTGTAATCATCACAGCGCGGTACAAGAGACTCATGGGTTGATAATCCATATGTTATTGAAATAGAAGATAAAAACGCAAAACTCCAGAAATGGAATCTAAATCAACGGAAGGATGGAATCGGCTTTTTTGGCAGGTGGTTGGATCGGTTGATTCGTGCTCTTAATATTTTTCAAACTATTAACATATGTGAGATTCAAATAAACATGCGCCAGAGTTTTATAAACATGCCGGGGGCAAAGCTTGACATTAGTAATGAGATAATTGGCATCAGAGAGTCCTTGGTTAATATTAACATTACGACCATTTCACTGGATGTAAATATTAGATATCCTCTAATTGACATCAATTAAAGGTTTTTGATAAACCATGATCGCTTAACCCTTTCCCTCATATAGACTCCTTTTGACGCCCTCTATAGGTATCACATAAAGCCTGATCTGTAGAAAACCACAGTTAAACCTTACCAAATTTAATTACAAAATCCTCATTTCCAGACCACTGAGGAGCAGCGAACAGCATAAAACCTGATCAGCCTGCGAGTTACTCGCAGGCTGATCTGGTTTTATGCTGTTCGCATAGGTCTTTTCATGGTTTCCTCTATGAGGGAAAGGGTTAAAGGCGGGAAAGTGCCCCCAATATGTAAGCGATCGTACCGACCCAAAATAAGGGGTTCTCAGGAACAGCGACTTTACTGTTTTCCCTACTTATTTTATAAAAGTTCAGACTATTTTTAAGTACAGTATACAAATTAGGTTTTAAGTGTCTTTTTATGCTTAGAAGTAAAATTCTCGTTGTCTCAACATTGCTATTCTAATTTTCTCTGCGCTTTAAGCAAGTAATTTGTCCTGTATTTTTCAAGGATATAAGTGAATTAACACACTCTAATTCCATTAGGAGTAAATGATATTTGGATGCGCGTGTTTATAGCCTGACCACTGGGGCGAACACAGATCATACAAATCCTAAATATTTGTTCATTACATTTTATTGATTTTACAATGATTCCACGGCAACCCGTCTATCATGCAAACGATATTTCTGCATAGACTGTGTTCCGATCTCACTCGCAGTGTAGCTGCGCCAGCGGCAGTCTTATACAGGGAGCACCGATGCTCAGAACTCGGTCGTGTTTCAGAAGAGGGTTTATATATATATGTTGTTGATGTTCAATGGATGCTGTTTACATACTGATTGTTGGTTCATGACGTCGGTGGACACAGGAAGTTTGGAAGTGCACAGGGAATGACACCGTGAGTGGCTGCAAGAAGGAATTCGAGACAGATCGATAGCCGTGGTTTTCATTTTAGAAGATATGTTCACCGTGGAGTAACGTCGCTGATATAGCGTTATAAGTTTTATTGTATTCAATTAAGCAGACGCGACCTGGTTTGGGCTTAGGTGAGTTAATCGATGTTATAATGCCATTAAACTATCATTATAAGTCTGATATTATATTTACTCAATACAAATATGGATAAACGAAATTTCACATTCAGAACAAACCTGTATGTGTCTTTAAGTTGAATCTTTAATAGAGCTGAACTTTTAACACACATTTTATTATTGATTTTCACTCGTGATTCTGTCCAAACACACAAATTAAATTTACCTATTTTCTAGATTAATATTTTGTGATCCTTCAACCTTTTGTCTGGAACTGTTGACAGTACACGTCCATTATCAGACAGTGACACACACAGATGTTGGCTTTGATAGTGAAAGCTGTATTGTATGCATAGACGGCTTTAATTGTTTAATTAAACTTTCGGTTCAGTTTGTAGAATCGATTCATTTACGGTTTTTTATCAAATATTGCTGTAACAGTTTACACAACAGCCTTTGCCAAAAAGAAGTTTTTATCAGCACCCACGTCTGGTGTTATAGATTTCAAAGTGCCATTATCAAAGACAAACATACAGATAGATATATACACTGACAAAATTGATGTCATGGGATGTAGAGGAAGAAACTAGTATTTAAATAATGACATTGGACCCTGCGTTGATTTTTATACTTATACTCAAACTATGCCTATTAGTTTCAATCGGGATTTGAATACTCAAATTTGAGCCTAAGTATTTTCGAGAACACGGGGTATGGTTATGGTATTTAGTACAAGCATACACAAAATTAATCTGGACAAGCAAAAGACAACCCATTGTTCGATATTTCTCGGACACTCGTACTTTGTGCAACTGAGACCATATCTCTATTATCATAATATTGTTAGATTTATGAATTTTAACTATTTTCGTACACCTGGAAATAAGCTCTTACATCTGCACTGCATAGATAAACCTTCCCGTCTGTTCCTGTGATATACTGTACTATCCTGTCATTATATAGCTTTTTCTTAAGGTGGTTGGTGTTTGAACCACCATCGGAACCCGAAGCTCCGTGTTGTAAGTAAGGCAAGGAAAGTATATTCAGATACTGAATTTGTCAATACGTTTGATTTGTTTTAAACATGACACAACCGTAGCAACATCAGGCCTAGTCCTATATAATATTCCGTTGCTTTGGGATGTTTTATTTCTGCGACAAAGCGACGCTTTGTCCCAACTAAAAAGTTTCACAAAGCGACGGAGTGTTATATAGAACTACATCAGCTACTGGGACAAACGACGATTGAATTTTTAATAACTATACGAAAATAATAAATCAACGTTCAGTAAACGTAATTTTGAAACTGAGGTAAGTTATAATTATTTAAAATCTTTGACATTTTTGAAATAGATATGATCAATATATTCTACATGTATGTAGCATT
The DNA here is from genome assembly GCA_021229015.1 of Solen grandis. Classification (NCBI taxonomy): domain Eukaryota; kingdom Metazoa; phylum Mollusca; class Bivalvia; order Adapedonta; family Solenidae; genus Solen; species Solen grandis. The sequence continues at coordinate 7,788,177 of CM037777.1, forward strand.
GTGTGGTATATAAAAAAGTGTACACGCTAGTATATATGATAATTACAAGCTAAAGACTACCTAGATTCGTTTTTAGACATGTTGGTATTCTTAACTAGTGGTTCATGGCTGCTAGCACAGTTAGTCCACATTTATGTACCCGTAATTTGTGATGTCGTGCTACTTTCGGTTTGGCGCTATCCCCTACAGGTAGCAGAGTACCAAATATAGCATGTCGCGCCGAGCGGCTCATTGATGGGACTACTAGCACAGTCATGCATGAAGATCAGCTGTAACATGAATATTACAGGAGATATTCCAACTAAGTTTCAAGAATAAGCACCACAGAGTTCTCATTAGGAGCTCTTATATTTAAAACGTGCTGTTTAGCGAAGTTTAGTTTCACAATAGCCAAAGAACGGTAATACAAATTAATAGAACACATTTTGCGGATTAATTACATTCCCATCTTAAGAAACTGCCGAATTATTCAGAGCATTATTTCTAGTTACGTCTGTATAACCTTTAATATTGGAGGGTAATGAGTATCTATACATCTGATCGCATCATTTTGAAATTTCCATTCGACTCTGCATCCTGTTAATATGTACGCGATTTTACTTCTAAATTCGATTTTATTGTAATTTTATGTATCATTCTCAAAAATAAAAATGGAAGTCATATATGATTTTCATACTCAAACTTTGCCCTTTGGTTTCGAAGGGATTTGAGTATATGATACTCAAAAGAGCCCGAGATCATACTTTCGATTAAATCTTTTCGAGAACACGGGGCCATATCTAGATGTCAATTAGTGTCACAACAAATTTTACTATACACAAGTACTGAACTGGATCTTGTAGGTGTTATCGGTGAACGTTTGGGTCTAAAATATGTACGATTTCACTCGTGAACTCTGTAAAAGTCATGCCTTGGTGACACGTATTCACATGTGCCACAACTAATTACCATAGCGTTAGTACGTCGGGGGTTTGATGCCGCCGGCCGCGACTTACCAAAGAATTGAAAAAAAAAGTACTGAAAACTTTCAGATTTGCGCTTAGTTTTTGATAGTTTTAGGTCTAGTTGACGGCCCCTTTTGATATTGTGTGAATGGATGAATTATCATGTCACATGTACACGAAATAAATACATGGTGCCTTTATATCTAGATATTTTTAACAGTGAAATCCAATGACTAAACTACAGTTAGTGAGATGTGAAACAAACGTCAGCATACTTACTGTTATCCTCAAACATCTTTGTATCATATGTCTTGCTTATAAATATCAGACAAATCAAGTTGACAATACATTCAAAAATGTCAAAAGTTAAACGTATACAATTTAAGGAAGTCATATCAATCATATAAAGTGTATACCTTCATTTATTTTACATTGATTGCGAAACAATTTCTCACAATGTATATTTTGGAACGTAGGTCACGTGACCTATTATCAAGGTGACAGTTAATTTTTTTGTTCTTTTTTTTTTTTTTTTTTTTGGGGGGGGGGGGGGGGGGGGGGGGTAACGTCCCACCGACAGTATTTCAGTCATTTGGTGACTATGTTTACTTGAGATAGATAAAGAGCTGCCACGCTGCAGTATCATTCCGTAGACATGTCGCATGATACCACCACACCCAGTCTCATTATCCTGACACCGGGCCATCTAGTCTTGGAACTATCCTTATATGCCGTGCGCCAAGCATAAGAGATATACAAGTATCATTTCTTACGAGTTTGGGGTGCCGCGGCCGGGGATCGAACCTACGACTTAACGCTTTTATTACTCGGCCACCGGAGACAATCGGCTTTTAAACTGGTCCCCAGAGGTCGATGACTCGATTCACCTGATTGATCTTGGCTGCACATGCCAACGTTAGTACTCGAATAGGCCCGGATCGATTGTATAAAACTTCTGCCCGTTTGTCTCACGTTTTATCTGAATCATGCTTGCTTGTTGTAAGGTCTTGCATCATTTATGAAGGTATGTATCAATTAGCAAAATTTCTTTATGAATCGTGATAAAAATTGAAAATAAGAGAACATGACTGCTGAGTTCGGATTTCATAATCGACATTGGTTCTCGGCCATTTACGATAAATTGAAGAGCAATTTAAACAGCTGTGGCTTAAAAATACAGAAACAGGTAGTTTGAAAAAAGAAAAAGAAAAAAAAAAGGCAGAACCGGCGAACACGAGACTAGTCCACGAGGGGGCCTTACGGTTTAAAGTGTAACCGAGACATCCGGGGGAAGTCTGTCGTTATTATATACCGTACCAAATATGTTTAATATGTATTTGTGTAACTTGGCGCCCAATCGCCAGAAAATACAAGGAAGCGCATGTCTTAATTTAAGATCATATTGATCGAAATACTGGAGAGTCCTCTAGCTATTGTATGCGTAAATGTATGGTATCCCATATTATCGGATATACCATTTTGTTTGAGCTTAAGCCATGCTGTTCCCATACCTAAATTTTATGCGTCGGCAATGCTATTCATTCCTTGGCTGTCCTAACTATATTTTAGTAGGGATGTCACTTATAATACACTGCAAGCTCAGTGTAGTTGTCGTGGGATGAAAAAAAATCACAACTTTTGATGCGCGACTCAGATATATACTAGTCTAGCTATATCTTATTCAACTGACGAAAGGAGAGCGTTTACGCATTGTATTCACTATGTTTATCATTAAATAGGGGAATGTCGCATTAAATAGGGGAATGTCGCATATGGTAGACTAAAACAGACAAGTCGTTATTTCGTGCCTCGGAAACATGGCATTTTTCATGGTAATGTAGATTAAACGATGCACCGCAAACTTGCGTGTTAGACTTGTAATAATTTGCAGACGAAAGTCGTGGTTAAAGGACTTTATGGCACATGATTTGTATGCAGGTTTCAGTAAATTCAAATTTGTACGTAAGTTCTATGAATATTTTAGAATAAAATAACATATTTTTTCCATTACCACCAAAAAAATCATTAAGATTGGTTTGCTACAGGTGTGCGGCATGTCCTGGACTGGAGTATCCAGTTCTCGCCAGTATAAGTTGTTGCAAAAAACAACAACAGAAAAACAAACACCCTCGCTTGATATGAATATATTTCTGAATAAATCAATATTTCCTTCAAATGGTTATGAAAAACAAATTTAAAAAAAATGTCCAAAACCAACAACTGTGAAATTGGTGTCTCCAGTTCTCGTTATTGAACTGAAAATGAGGCTGTCACAGCAGTTGATAGCAGCATAGATTAATGTACAAAATTAAGATGATCAAAATGAGAACAAGAAACATAATCACACTGTCATGATCCTTTTGACTTGATCCAGATTTTATTATTCAACTGCTGCGGGTGTCCCAGGTTCTAGGGTAGACATCAGGTAGCTACAGTTTCTAACACCCTCTCTCCATGAATCTCTGTCCAAAGGATCAGTGTTGTCCAGATTGCACATTTTCAGGTTAGTCTTGACACATACAGACCATGTTTTCCTGGGTCTACCACACCCTCTGCTGCAGCATGAATCACAATGACAACTGACAACTGTATAGATGCATCTTATGGCTCATTAACGTGCCCATACCTGTGAAGTGACGGGCGCTAGATCTACTTTTTTTTTTTTTTTGCTGCTTTTTTTTATATATAGTTCCCATGTGATGTCATAGGCACTGATAACAGACACTTTTCTGCAGTCATCTTGAGAGGTTTAAGTTAATGTAGGCCTAAAGTTGAAAATATTTGGTGTTTTTAAATCACCACTGTGTTTTTGTTTTTTTCGGTTAATGTAATGGAAATTGAAATCGAACAGCTTTAATTAATAATTTTAAATATAAAAATAATAAACTTAAAGGTAAATCTTTTTAACCATGTAAGTTACACTGCTTATTTCAGGTTTTTTTCTCACATTTTGGGAACATGATCTGACCCCCAGAATTGGGAAATTTTCGTGTCGATTTAGACAAAATTTGGAAAAACTGGCACTATATTATATATCAAAATAAAAAAAATCTAATATTTGGTTCATTTAACCCTTTTATCATTTAGGCTCGCTACCTCAAACATGTCATAAAAATGGTGATAATTTTCTTTTTTCTTTTCCTTTTTGTTCCTTGAATTGGGAATTTTTTCTTAGAAATTTGAAAAAAACCATACTTTTTGCGATTGGAAAATGCCCCAATATCGGTCATCAAAATGGGCAAAGAAAATAGAAACCTGGTATTTTGTTTACTGTAATGATTAACCCATACCTTTTTTTTTCTGTGTGTTTATTTTTTGTGTGTATATATACATTTAAGAAATATTTCATCTTAAAAATATGAATTTCAAGAGCTTTTGAATGGTTAGAGGTGTAAAGATTCAATTATGCATTTCAATATGCCTTATCCTAGATGTATGCATCGGAAAGAAATTTTAAACGGCAGTTTATCATGATGAAATGCAGATTTTTGATCAATCTTCACCCAGGTCTTGATCTAATAGGCATCCTGATACACTTGTGACAATATGAATCACAATTCATTTACTGCACCCTATTTGTAAGTTGCAACAGGCTGCAGAATGATTGACAGACAGTATCAAGTATTAACTACTGAAGGAGTTATAATGTAGATGTTGTACACAGACATTCAACAATATATTTTTGTGTCTACTATATTCTAGCTATTAAATTCATACTTCTTCAACAAAAAAACCTTAATTGACCCATGATTTTTTTAAGCTTACTTTAAAACAGTGTTGCATTTGGAAACTGGTAATTCTTTAAAAGCTATCGCAATTATTTTATGCATTTGTATTTGAAATTAGTAAGTTTAAAAAGATTCAAAAACATAGAACAAGAACAAACATAAAAATCTGAATGTGTCATTATTGCAGTTACATTTTCATTAATATTTTTTTTACCAAAATTTGTTATTTTGTGATGTCAGTAGTGGTGAGTTGTCATAATAGTTGTACCACCAGCATATTCCATTTCAGCAAGATGATGTTTACATAATTATGACCTTCGTTTTGAGTCCAAAATGAGTTCAGTTGTACTTTGTTGGGGCATTATGCCATATTCAGATCGTCTGTTTGAATATTTCATATCGAGCCCTGTATGCAAATTCACAATTAATATGCATCTTTATTATACATGGTCTTAAAACAAGAAGTATTACAAAATATATATATTGAAATCACCATGTTTATTATCACAAACTTGTTCAAAGCTTCAATATTGATGCATCATGATGATCATCATTTTATATTTTGTATTTTTGTACATTATTATGCTAGCTCCACACGTTTGGCAGCAAATATAAACAAACATGTTCTGTTATCTTTAACTGAATCTTAGATTCCTTAGTATTTATCTAAAATTGATATTTAAAAAATAAAAAAGGTTTATTTTAATAGATGCAGAGAATAATTAGTTTATTAAGTGTATATCTAGCATTAGAAACACAATACTAACAGCATTTTTTCTGTCTATTTTGGGAAAGGGACCTTAGCCCTCAATTGAAAAGGTATCCAGTATGTTGATTTGACTGAAAAACTGCCGCATTAAAAAAAAGAAAGAAAGAAAAAATATCAAAAAACTTATATATGTTATATATAAGGTTATTGATTTTTCTTTTTGTTTAATTGGCAGCAACGTACTGGGTACCTTTGCTCAATTGGGAATAATTACATGTATAACTTAAATTTCAATGAATTGGGAATTTTTAGATTTTTAAGAAGCAGAAAAAGCAATTTAGTATGTGTAACATTGTTTAAATAGGCATTTTCTCACATTTCAGCACAAATAACAAACAAAACACTCAATTTTATTTTTTTGCCAGTTGGGGAAAAATATTAAAATTTTCAATTGGGAAAGGGTCCGATATTAGGCAGAAGAACCCTTGACCTCTGGCATGCCATGTATTTCATATATGAAACTTAAACCATTGCAATTACAGATCAACAGATCAGGTACAAATTTCAGCCAAGAATTTGCATGACCTTGGATTAAAATCACTGATAAAACACATTCAGTATGCAATTATTTTCTGCTCATATAAAGAAAGTAGTCTCTAATGGTAGCAAAGGCATTTAAAAGGTTTTCTTGATGAGGATTTAAATAACTTTTGTCTGAGGTTTTGTTCCCATCTATTTTGGTGTTCTTTTACTTAGTCGTACCAAAATCATTTTAATTTCCAAAACTTATAATACTGCTATTCAATGTAACATTTAAAGAAACTTGACAGTACATTTATAATTGTTAATGTTAAGAATATTAGATTGGAATGAAGTTGAGTCTGAAAGTTTTCATTTGAAACGGTTTTTAGCTCACCTGAGCACAACCTGCTCAAGGTGAGCTTTTGTGATCGCCCTTTGTCCGGCGTCCGTCGTCAACAATTTGGCTTGTTAACACTCTAGAGGCCATATTTTTAGCCTAATCTTCATGAAACTGGGTCAGAATGTTTGTTTTCATAAAATCTTGGACATGTTTGAAGTTGGGTCATGTGGGGTCAAAAAGTAGGTCACAAGGTCATATCTTAGAAAAACCTTGTTAACACTCTATAGAGGCCACATTTTTGGCTCAATCTTCATGAAACTTGGTGGAATGTCTGTTTCCATAAAATGTTGGTCAAGTTCGAATTTGGTCATGTGGGGTCAGTATGAAAAATGCAACATATGTTGCTCATTTATAATCAGGTGATCAATTCAGGGCCATCATGGCCCTCTTGTTTAGAGGAGGTTAGGTTTCAAAATAATCATATATAATCTTAGTTGATGTACATACCCATTCTCCAATATGATGTGTTTATAATCTACATGAATATATTGTTAGAGAGAGGTAATGACTAAAGTATAAAAATGAGAAAAGCATCTTTTATTAGTTCTGCTTTACTACAAGGTCACAGTCAAGGTTACACTAACTTCCAAATTATTTGAAGTCAGTTTAGTAAATTTTGCCTTTAAATTCAGAAAATTGCTTTGCATAATTGAAAATATGTCACCATTTTGATTGGAATTAGAATCTTCCCTGTGGTTATATCATCAGAATGTACTTGCTACATAATTTTTATTCATGAAATGAAGATAAAAATATCCTTTTTTTGTTTGCAAGTAAACATAAGATACTGTATTGGTAGTATTTTTGTATTATAAATATTTAGTAGGCTTTGTTCCATGGTGGATACTTAATGCAGAGACGATACAGCTCTAGATAATATCTAAGGGTGTAAGTTTGTTTACTGGAACACTGATTTATTGCAGTGCAGATAACATAAAATGATGCAAAACAGTTCAAATCCAGCTGTATCAGTTTTAGTTTTATTTCATTTTAAAAGTATCAAAACAGAAATGTAGCAAACTGAAACAATTATAAAAAGGGGAAGGAACAATCCTGTATGAAAACATAATTTCCAGGAATCGGAGTATTAAGTTAGATATATAAATTAAGCAAGTCTTATTTAGATGCCAGGCCTTTTTCTGGCTATTTTGGGATAACTGGAATTGGGAATTCTTTCATGCGAAAACTTAGACTATTTGGAAGAATTCATATAAAGCTGGTTTCTTTTTTAATCATTTTTGTGATTTAGATTCTTGCATTATTTTCATTATGAAATAAAATTAATCAGCTCTAAAAGGGGATTAAGTTTAACACACACAAAAAAAAATTTAATTTAAAATTATATAATCTTTTTTCCCTTATTGTTCTGTGTGCATTCAAGTAAAAAGGAATGTTCCAGTCATGTGTCATGACAGCATTCTCACTCATTTTGTGTTCAGTCAATTATAATTTCAAGTTTTCAAAAGTGAAAGAAAATCAGCGAAAACCAATGACATTTTGAATAACAATTGATTTCTCACTACTGTTTATTTACATGATTTGAAATAGGTGTGCATATTCTCTGTAAAATACTCAAGATACCATGCAAATTATCAAAAATATGTCTTTATAGCTTATATTCACAAAATAAATGCATTACCATTAACCATTTCTTAGAAACAAAGTTGACAATTCACCTATCTTTTTAATTTGCAGGCTTTAATGCAAAATTAGAAAATATATGAGAAAAGTTCAAATGAATAGATTACTCAAGCTGGTTTCTTTTTTTTTTTCTTTTATTTCTAGAGCAAATGTTTTAATGCAAATTAGATTTGTTGTTGTTGTTTTGCGGTTACGAAAATTTCATATCATTTGCTGTTTCCTTAATACTTTACATCTGTCATTGTTGTATGGTCATGTCCATTTGAATTCCAAATTAATTTAACCTCAGATTAATTGTGATTATTGCATATTTAATTATTTAAACTATGGTAGGTCAATTGCCATGGTAATTAATGCAGACGACAGTAACTGGGCTTCTACCCGACTCGGCAAATGAAAATCAATGAAAGAGGCCAGGTTGGGATTTTTTTAACCAGAATTGGGAATTTTTTTTAGAATTGGGGAAAAAAAGTATTATTTCTCATGGAGAATTGGTCCATTTACCAGACCCGTGGATATACCAGAAAAATGCCTGGCTGCTAACAGTTGAAAGGGTATAGGTATTTTGAAATATTTTGAAAGAACTAACCTTTGTAGCAGCAAGTTCTGCATATAAACACTTAATAAGTTGGATTTTTTTTTTTTTATCTTCCATTCTTAAAATTTACAAAGTCTTACTAAAGGTACTCGATATGTTGCTTATCGAATATCTTTGATTTTTAGCTCACCTGAGCACTATGTGCGCAAGGTGAGCTTTTGTGAGCACCCTGCATCCGTCGTTGTGAGTCGTCTTATGTAAACGACATCTCATCTGAAACTGCTGGACAGAAATTGATTAAACTTCAAATTTCAAAATGTTTAAGTACAGAAATTTAGATTTGTCTATTTAAACTTGCATAACTTTAATAATGAGAAATTATAATTTGCCTATAGTTTAAATCTCTTTGAGATTTGTGAATTTTTGAAATTCTGTATTATTAAAGCTCTCATTAGATAGAGTTAACTAAGTTGAATAATTGTGTAATAAAAAGATGATTTAAGTGTAAACAATGATTTAGTTATCAATGTGATTATAACTTATAAACTTTCAAAATTAACTCAAATAATGCTGCAGGTATTACAGATAAGATTGGAATTATTAGCTTTGGATGGTAGAAAATAGTACTTTCTGGATAATTTACAGTTTTGTAATTTGCTGTTTTATTATCATACAGGCAGTGTAAGGAAAAGAAAAAATAATTATGACCATTATAAAATCAAGTCAGCCAGTGAGCAGTCTGAGATATTCCTAATGAAAATCGAGTATGCCACACATTTCTAAAACCTTTTCAAAATGATCTCCCCTGACATGTCCAACTCCATTTTCAAGTCATTTGTTGGTGATCGCCTTCAATCCTAATACGCAAAATTACAAAGAATACTGCCGAAACTTGTATATTAATTTTGTATCGTAGTATAATATTTATTCAAATTACATGGTAATTGGCAATATACTAATATACTGGTATACATTTTTTACTGTGACAGCCCTTGTAAATAACTTTCAGAGTGAACAGATTTTATTGTTAACAACTTCTCAGCAAAGGTACCTGGAATGTTGTTTGACTGAAAAACTGCCTTATTATATAATTCTTTTTTAATGCGGCAGTTTTTTGGTCAAAGCAAAGTACCGGGTACCTTTGCTTCTCAGTATCAGGGATATGAAGACACATTAAAACCTGTTTATAGTCTTGCTATTCTGAAAGTGTCATGGTGTAAAATGTGGAAAAAGGATTTTTTTTTAAATAAAAGAATGGTTAAGAGAATTATAAGGGAGCACATCCATCATTGTCATGTATAAAAACTTGTCAGATTATTTCAGAGCTGCACAAGATTGAATATTGAACCATTTTCATGAATAATTAAGAACAGATTAATTGATTTTAGATCATTAAATTAAATTAAAAAACACTGGATTTAATTAGCTTTAGATGATTCTTGTGAGAGTGTATTGATATTTATAATTACATTGAATACACACGATAAGCCTAGAGTCTCATAAAGATAATGCTGGTCATGCAGTCAGATGATTCAGATATGTCAAGCTTACCTTTGTTAACTCTCTTCAATTATACAACTTTGCTAACCATGGTTTGCTATATAGTATACCATACAGACCCAGATCATAGTAAAAGCAAACTTACAATCTGTATTAACCTCCCTCATATAGACTCATTTTGACGCCCTCAATAGGTATCACAAACAACCAAACAAGGTTTTAATTACAAAATTCATTTCCAGACCACTGAGGAGCAGCGAACAGCATAAAACCTGATCAGCCTGCGAGTTACTCGCAGGCTGATCTGGTTTTATGCTGTTCGCATAGGTCTTTTCATGGTGTCCTCTATGAGGGAAAGGGTTAATTAGTTTACAGTATTGCTACCGTGACCTACTGATTCAGTCAGAATAGAGACGAATAGTAGTTACAGTATAACCTAAATGTAAGCTAATCTTGACTTCCTTGTGTTACACAAACACCTTTCATTCAGATTTTCCTAAACTCAAATATACTATGAAGAACAAGGAATTTTGGCAACTCTGATGTAGAGAATAGAAATTTTGCATTTTATATTTCATCATATACATGTAACATGTTTTTTTTATATAGAATCATGTCTTCACTTTCTTCAAAACTTCATAATAGTAGGTCTGAAGAATTTGCTTGTTTTTGAATGATGGCAGATGTTATGTGAAACAATTCGACTTGCTCTGTTCATTGGTTATTTTCTTGAAATTTAAAAGTTTGGTATGAAGGTTTTTATTATATATATTCAGAACTGCACGGTCTGCACAATACTGTACATTCCAGCATGCAAAAGGAACACATATATAAGCACAAAAACCTGTCTCATATTGAAAAGGCAAATCACAGAGGAATCCGTTGCTGTTAAATGATTGCATTTCAATGTTGGTGTTGCTTGGTAATGCAATAATGATGATGACCTACAGCATTTCCTCTTGTTTCGCTATCATCACTTTCTTTTATGTGATGCTTTGGATATTTTTTTTTTCATCTGTTATGGATGTTAGATATGTAGGCCTACTGTAATGGTTAATTCAGCTTGATTGGTTTTTCATAATGTCAGTTCTGTTATAGTCAAGACAGGAATGATAGAACTGTTGATACTTGCAAAGTCTAATTGATTTTATGTCTTGGTTATTAAATACATTACTCTGTGCTCATATTGGAAATTTGTCAATTTCTTGGTTGTTGTGAAGTGATAAGTTATAATGAACAACATAAAATGGCAAGAAATTTTTTATGACTGTGGCAAATGACAACAAACAAATGCATTTTAAGATTTAATTGGAATAAATAAGAACACTAAAACATTGAATAAAGTCTCAGCAAACAAATAATTGAATTGTTTATCATGACATTTAATTGTTAGTTAATGATAGAAATCCCCCAAAATAAGTTTGTTTGTGTTTCAAGCCTTCCATAGATATCCCCTGTCCTTCAGGGTATCATATACTAAAGGGATATTAGAACTGCTGGGGAAAAACAACATGTTATATTAACCCTTTTACATGGTCAGATGTCCCTTTCCTTCAGGTTTCATTAGGGCCACTTTTGTGACCTTTGTGAGCTTGTTAGCCTTCATCCGCATTCTCTGTTTAATGGGCTGTTTGTTTTGCTGTGGTCTTGAATAATCCTTGCACTTTCCGAGAATTTTGTCAGATCATCCTCTTTCCTTGCTTCAAAACTGAACATGAACGTATTGTTCAATTCTTTACCTTGCTGATATGACCATATACTGAGCTATTCAATTTCTTTTTTGTAAACTTCCAAAAGCAGAAGGCCTCTGTCATTTAATTAGCCCTTTGCCAAATGGTAAGATTCAGCCTCCAAAATATCTTAATATTGTATGTTGTGCACAAATACCAGTATTCAGATGCAATAATCAATGTTTCTTCTTCCATTTATGGCTTTTAAGTTCCCAACTTTCAATGGCAATGATGGGCGATGATTGTTGATTCTGACACTAAATTATGTACAACAGGAAATCAAAAAGACTGACAATACGTAGGTCATAGCTTATGTACAGTTTAGAATAAAGTCAATCAGATTGATAAAACCTGAAGTTTATTTTGTGTCTTTTAAGCCAGGGAATTTTTCCTGTAGTATTTTACAGAAGTTGCTGTAATAACACCAGTCTTGGAATGATTTTGTTGAATTGTGTTTGTCTATAGTTCTTCATGGTCAACCAGGTTCACATGAGTATGCAGGGGAGATTCAATGTTTTATTATCTGACTTTATTGTTAAACATGACCATTTTTGAGAGAACAATAATTATAGTTTCCTAAGGCATGAACATGATGGCAAAACATTATCATTGTCAATTTATGCTATTCAATAAAAGCTTGTCATTTGATTTATATTATTCAGTAAAAGGTTAAACAAACGTAAAACAGCTTATTTTTGCTGAAAAATATATGTTCAGTAAAACAGCTAATATTGTTGTCAGTTTGCTTGATAATTACCCAGTCAACTTCATGTTGGAGTGACCAGCATATTGCAATTGATTTTCCTTTAGAAATGTGCTTCTAGCTGACTTCAAAAGTCTCATGTACAACATAATTTGCCAAGTTTTATTAAAAAAAGTTATATGTATTAAGTAGTAACATTTGAAAAGAATGAAATAAACAAGTGTATATAATTCATATTGTCTCACAGTGTGATTTTTCCCCCCTAAATATGCAGGGATGACAAAACGACTGCTGAAATATCTAGACACTGTAGATGTAATGAAGTAAAAGTATACAGGCCTTGAAGGACTTGACACACATTTCCCATGTATGCTCAGAATATAGACTTACAAGCTCTTGCCAAGAGAGGATAGTTATTTTCACTACCAGGCAAAACTTGGTATTGATTTCTTTCTTCTTCGTTACTTTATCTTTTCTTTGTACAACAATAATAGATCATATTCATATTGAAAAACCATTACAGACCAGCAAAATCTCGGGGGTCAGAATGTGATTTTGTGGCTGCGAATGTGCCGAGAGGGATGTGTGAACAAATCCTGCAAAAGGAAAGCACAGATGATTTTTGTTAGAAGTGTGTCTCCCAACAACTGTTGATGAATGTTGTAGGTTGGCTGTGTATAGTGGATGATAAATAAACCATTAGAGCAATCAGAGAGAGAGATGGATTTGGTTATGAGCTACAAAGATTTATCTCTAGGATATGTCACTAAAATCACTGTGAGTAAGGAATGTCTTGATTTTTCTAGTTCCAATTTTGTCCCATGTGGGTCATATAACATGTACCTGTTTTTGTCAGATATCCTTATTACAAAGGACTCTATGAGATGAATGAGAATTCGAATTGGAAGTTTGTCAAGACATAAAAAGCAGTGTCTATTTTCAGAGTGTTTGATCTTCATACTTATTAATTCTTTGCAATTGCAGTAAGTCTCCAGTTCTTGTGGCTGATTCTGCATTTCAGTTAAGCACCCATGCTGTAAAGGATTTTATTGTATTACTCTAAATACAAATTTATATTGTTTAGAGTAAAATAGAATACAATTATTGGGACACTTGTATTATTAAAATACATTTTAAGGAGGCTTTGGAAAATCTTAGTTATTCTAGGGTCTAAAAGTACAACAATTTAAGAAAGTTAATATTCTAGTTTAATTTGAACCTAGCATTTCTCAATTACGTTAATATAATTGATTTTCATGATGTTATAGATACACACAATAGAAAGTCTATAAATAGTGTACACTCAATTGAATTAATAGATACACACAATAAAAAGTCTATAAATAGTATATACTCAATTAAATTAATATATACACACAGTAGAAAGTCAATAAATAGTGTATACTCAATTAAATTAATAGAAGTAGTTTCAATGTGTGTGTGTGCTTGGAAATAGATTTAGTTACAATAAATGGATTAAATGATTACATCACATCAATTGTAATGTAATCATCAATTTATTTGGAATAAGTTTGAAGATTCAGACTTCCTTTTTTTAATATGGGTCTTTCCAGTTCTAGAATGAAATAATGAGCCCTAATTAATTCCTTTCTCTATATTGTTAAGGGGCTTTAAGCCAAATTTTGTTTGGTCAATTAATTGCTCACATGTTAACAGTATTACAAACAATCTGATGTGTTTTTCAGGGTTCACATGATATTCAAATGTAGCCATTGGTTAATTTTATGATCTTATTTAAATATATCAGTAAATATTGAGAAGGTCCGCTGAAGAGCCAAAGACCGTTTTCACTCTGATCAGATTATACTGTTTCCTTGGGGAGCTAGTAGCAAACTACGAAATGTGATGACTGTCTGCAAATTATTTTTTGTTCGACTTGAGAGACATTTAGCCTGGAGACAATATGGAACCATTGTGGGTATATTTCTATATATTTACTGATTTTTATGATGACTTTTGTATAGAATTCATCATTTAAAAAAGGGCCTTTTGATTAGGGGCAGTATAGATGGAAACATCATCCCATATACATGGAATGGTCTGGTCCTACAGGGTAATATCCAAGACAAGAGATTGCAACTTTGCATTGCAATAGAAAGGTGCCAAGGTAATAACTTGGTGACTTGATCTTGTGTTCTCCGACTTAAGTGATAAGCCATTTTCAGGCTGATCTCTTTTCTTAATGGCTCTTAAGCAGAAATATATTATTGGTATGCAAATCAGTGCATGTAACTTGACATGAATCGTTCATATAGTACAGACTCTCTGCTACTGATAAAGGATCCGTCTCTGTCGGTTGCTGTTTTATAATTAGGAACAGATTTTCTTGTTGTGAATTGTTCGTTAAACACACTTGAAGTGGAAATCTGAACCCATTACCGGTCTAATTCGCACTTCCTATTACATTCCAACTTATCTTCAAGCTCAGTGAAAAGAGATAAATGTTTTTTTTTCCTTATTTCATTTCAAGCCTGATGAGATCAGTATTTATCGGAGCTACAGGTTTACAGTCAGTTTTAACAGTTGGGCTCTAGCAGGATATCAGAGCCAGGGTGCCTTAATTTTAGCCCCATATATCTGGTGCATCATAAGTACCAGGTGGTAAACACTAATATATCATGAAGTACACGCTGATATAGTCTTTAGTAGTTCAGGTTGCTAAAATTCTCTTTCTGTACGATCTTGCTGCATCCTGCTTTATTGGAGCATATTTCATGAGATTTTATCTGTGATAGTCAGTATCCTACATTTGGTAGAATGTTTTTAGTTTAAGAACAATATTATCTGCCAGGTTCCAAACACTTCGCTTTGATTTCCTTAAAGCTTCCCTCTTCATTCTCTTTTGGAAGTAGACATATATGTTACTTTTTAGTCTACAGTTTCTTTGAAAATTAGCCAATTAGTCTGACTACTTGATTGGCAGTTAATTGTAAACTGATCATGAATATGGTCACAGAGTTTTCTTTAAGAGGCGGCTGGCGGCAGATTTAACTGCCTCAAATCCTTTCATGACTGGCTCAAATTTGCCAAAATTTAAAAAAATGGGAATAATTTGAATAAAATGATAAAAATATCACAAGGAAACGTAGGACCCCGCTGCCTCCTACAATTTAAAATTAGCCTTCTTCTCTGATTCTTAAGGAAAACCCTGTGGTGAAGAAAGTTGCAGAACCTACTGAGTTTAGTCACAAACCTCAGTTCTTCTTATCACTTTGACTCAATTTGACACATTGGTATACAGGGCAGAGACCCAAATAAAGGTCAAGGTCTCCTCTGTTTGCTCATTCAGTAGTGTAGCTGAAATTCTACACAGTTTGAAGAGCAAAGAAAAGTCCATTATGTTTCAATTATACTATTTTAAGATGAGTAAATTAATATTCATCATATCATTTGTACATGAATATTCATGAGGTAAATAGGTTAATGTTAAGAACTGTATGACAATTTGGCTTCTTGATGAGTTATATTTTGTTTTTTGTTTGATTAAAGTAATTTAAATTACTGATATTTTATTGTGAACAGTATGTGAAAAAAAAATTACAGACTTTTAAGGATGACTGCCAAACTGTCCCATCTCCTTCTATTTCTATAAGCACTTAGAACAGTTTCGTGGTCAGCTCTCAGTATGTCAATACCTATAACAATATCAACTGA
>CM037777.1:7804366-7826081 GCA_021229015.1 Solen grandis
GCTTAAAACTGTGTTGGATGTTTCATCTCAATATGGCAAACAGTTTTGGACATGAGATCAGGACAAGTATCAAAATAAGTGTGTATCATAAGTACTGCCAACCAAATGGGACGACTACCACATATTTGTAGCACAAGTACTGCTAACCAAATTGGACAACTGCCACATATTTGTAGCACAAGTACTGCTAACCAAATTGGACAACTGCCATATATTTGTATCATAAGTACTGCTAATCAAATTGGACAACAGTACTGCTAATCAAACTGCACATCTGCCATATATTTGTATCACAAGAAATGCTAACCAAATTGTACAACTGCCATATATGTTTGTATCATAAGTACTGCTAACCAAATTGGACAACTGCTATAATATAGCAAACTACCCTACTGCTAACCACTGCTAACCATTTGTGACCATTACCAACACCATAATGACAAAAGACAAATCTCATTTAAATCAGATTCAGTATGCTAACTGGATCTGACCACATCATGTAGAGGGTCCTCTAAGATTGACCTTTGTATAAACCAATCAAATCGGCAGCTACAGAATCGTTTGGTATATCAGGGGGAAGTAACCACATCAATCTCACAATAGATAGAAGGATGTCTAAGCTGCCAGGTAGCTCATTCGGTAGAGTGGAAGCTCATTCGGTAGAGCATTCACCCTGTAAGCAAAAAGCCCCAGGTTTGAGTCCCCGTCAAGCCACACATTTTTTTCACCCTGTGACAAATATTATACCAAAGTAAGAAATGCACTATTTGATTGGTTTAAAATCAAGCACTGGTTTATGCATATAAATTACTTTAAAGGTCAATCTGACATGACCCCTAATGTGATGTTGTCAGATCCTAATCACGGATAGAGGAGGAGTAAAAATTAGGATATGATTTTAATGAGATTGACAAAAGACCTACTGATAACAAAATGAACATGAACTTTGCCATATGAACTTTTTATTTTCAAGTTATATGAATAAACTTCTGTTCTGTTCTATGAACACTGTTACCAAACTGCTGACACCATGGTGACCATTACTATATTCTGTCAAACCAATGAGGCATTTTAACATTAATGCTTCTTGGAAACATCTCTGAAAATGCAGCTTTAGATCTGTGGTGTTAAAGAACAAAGTAGTTATCAACATGCACACACAGGAAACCCATTATAATGGACGTTTTGCAAACCTCTGATGCCACACTGTGGCTTTAATTACTTTACTTTGATGCTGAGCATGTGTAAACGGTTGACATAAATGTAAGGCTGTCACAACAGTGATGAATGTCTTCCTCTATTTGGAGTCAAAAGTGGTTGTTGAACACTACGATCTGTAACACAATGATAGCAAGGCTGTGCACACCATGATCAATGAGACTGAAACAACACTGGTGACTGACCAGGAGGGGTCGATGGACAAACTACAGACGATATCCGGAACTCACATTAATGGGTTTTTCCATGTAGGTACAAACAAGATATTCCTGCAATGTTGCTGAAAAGCGTGCAGCACAACAGTAATTCTTCTTTATTCTTTGTAGACCTTTATTCATTTCTTTCGGTAAAGCTGTGTACCTACATGGAACTTGTTATTCTGGAGTAAGTCTATAGTGCACAGACTAGTCATGCAGCTTGCCTGCACATTAATATTCCTCAGTGCTTCCCTTGCAGGCCAGATCGACTTTGTCTTTGGAAAGCTGCAAAATGATCTTAACTTACTACAAAAGTACTTGAGTGAGTCACAAAAAGAAAAATAACTGCATGTAACGTATAGTCAAACAAATCTATAATGTGCATGAGCTGTTGGTCAGACAGTATGTTTAACTATTCGGCGTCTTATTAGTTAAAGGTGTGTAAGTCCAAAAAGAGCCATAATTTGCATTAAATTGGTTAAAAGTTAACTGATTGTTGAATGAAACAAAAGATCACAGTGACATATTAAATCAATTGGCATAGCTGGATACTAAGATGTATGCATCCTAGTAAACTGAAGACAAAACTTTTAACAAAATTTTCCTGCATGAAATACCTTAACCAAAATTTCTAAGATCATATGGGGCCATTATTCATTAAGAAGTCAGTCATGTGAAATCAAGTCAAGAGTAATCAAACTTGATGATCTGATGCCCTTGAACACCTTTATTTAGTTTAAAGTCAATCCCAGAAATGATTGCTGAGATACAGGCATGATAGTATATTGCATGCAATACCTTAATCAAACATTCTAAGTCCAAAAAGGGCTATAATTTGCAATAAATTTTGGTCAAGAGTTGTCTAACATGTTTAATGCCACTGAAGAACACAGTGAAATATCAAATCAGTTGGCACAGCTGGACGTATGTTTCCTACTAAACTGTATGCAAAACTTGAACCAAATTTACTTGCACACAAAAAGTTCTAAGTATGAAAAGGGCCATTATTTAAAATGAATTCAGTCAAGAGTTACTTAACTTGATGGTCTGATGCCCCTGAACACCTATGTGAAGTTTCAAGTTAAACCCATCACTTATTGCTAAAATAAAAGCATGATAGTATTGCATGCAAAACCTTAACCAAAATTTCAATGTCCAAAATGGGCCATAATTTGCCTTAAATTTGGTCAAGTTTTTTTAAAGCCCCTGAAGTGTTAAATCAAGAAGCATAGCTGGTTACTAAGATATATGCATGAGAATAACTTGTACACTAACCCTAAACCAATGTATGACGCCAACACCAGGTGAATAACATACCCTGACATACACCGTATAGTCAATCTAAAAGTTTCACATCAATTCATTCAGTTGTTACTGAAATATATGCAGGATAAAATCTTTCATGCAAAACCAAATACCATGTATTCCATGTCAAAAAGGGGCCATAACTTGCAATAAATTCAGTCAAGAATTATATTCCTTGATATTCTGTTACTCCTGAAAAGGTTAATGCAGTTTCAAATAATCTGAGATAAAAACATGACAGTATTTTACATGCAAAATTTTAACCCAAACCATTTTTAGCAGTAAGAGCCATAATTTGCGATAAATTCAAGAATCAACTTCTGTCATTGTCTGATGACCATGAACACATTCATAAAGTTTCAAGTAAATCCACTAAAAGATTACCGAGATAGCAGCTGCTTACGCTGATGTCTACGCAAGATTGACTGCAAGTTAACCCTTTCCCTCATATAGACTCATTTTGACGCACTGAATAGGTACCACATAAAGCCTGATCTGCAGAAAACCACAGTTAAACCTTACCAAATATAATTACAAAATCCTCATTTCCAGACCACTGAGGAGCAGCAAACAGCATAAAACCTGATCTGGTTTTATGCTGTTTGCATAGGTCTTTTCATGGTGTCCTCTATGACAGAAAGGGTTAACTCTCATATTCTTCAAATGGCGAAGATAAAAAAGAAAGATATGTTTGGAATTTGGTAATTGTGATTCCTCCTTGTAAGATGTACTACTCAGAATAACAAATGCTGGTTTACACCTGGACACATCAAGGGAATTATAATGGCTTCAAATAATGGCAGCTTACAGAGATGTTCCACTTCATTATGTTGCAGTACCTCAAGGTCAAGTTGTTAACAAGCCAAGCTGTTTACTGCAACAATTATCCTGTGTTCAGGACTCTCTGGAGGCCAATAATGAATTTTGTGAGCACAGGAAGAGTCTGTTAATGAAACAGTTAATGTTAACCTCATACAGTAAAGGAAGTTCAGAATTTCTGATCTTATAGAACTCAATTCTCTAAGATGGCAGTTTAATGTTTTTCATAAGGTAACCAAGTAATCTTAAGGAATATATGTAAAATAATATTTCAAAACCTTTTATGAAAAAGAAATATTTTGTGTAGTGAAGTTACTTAATACATCCACTACTGAAAATGGCTTCCCACAGAAATTATAGCATTAAGCTAAAAGGAAAATATCAAATATTGCAAGGTTATCATAAAAGGACACAACTTTGAGTGCATGTTTTATTTGATTTATAGACACATGATTATTTTATATCTAAAAACTTTACTTACAAAGTATATAATGGAATACATGTTTCACCTACTATGGAACAGAATTCGGGCAAAAAATACATTTTGCCTTTTGACATGTTTATTGCTTCATTTGTCTAAGTGACTAGCATCATTTTGACTAGTACAATACGGTGTAATCGTCGTCTGCGTTATTTGTTGTTGTTTTTTTACATTAAACATTCATTACTCATTCACATCATAATTAACTACTGAAAACACATCTGCTTTTATTTCCATTTCATCACCGTATAGCACTGTGTATAGCTGGACAGTCCAGTATTAAAATGGAATTTATTTCGTCGGTTTAACGAATCGATGAATGACACGTGTAGCTAAGCAAAATAACACATGTACGCAAGCAGAATGACAAATGTCAAAATGTGCACCTAGCATTATGACGTTGGAGGGCGCTCTGTCGGTTTGACTTGGAGCGAGTTCAGTTTAGCTACTAGAGTTAACTAGAGTTACCAGAGTTGCAAATAAAACGTGCGGGGTTTTACCATACGAACTCTGTAGGGTTACGCGAGTTCAACCCAGAGAGGTAGGTGGGTAGACTAGAAAGCAATATGGCGGACGGAAAGCATCTAGGCAAATTTATAGAAATTTATAAATATCTATGATATCCTGTCTTTAAATAAGCATGTAAGCTGGCAGCTACTTTATTAAAGCCCAAGCTCGAAAAAAGTCATAAATAAAAGATCTATTGTTTTAATCATATGTCTATTTACATATAAAGTCACAAGGGGTAAGCCTCATACGTTCAGTTGGTTGCTAACTAGAGTATATTTATTACGTCATCAATACGAGTTTACTCGAGTAGTGTGTGTTTGTTGGGTTTAACGTCCCACCGACAGTATTTTAAGTCATTTGGAGACGATGTTTACTTGAAATAGATATAGTGCTGCCACATTGCAGTATCACGCCGTGGACATGTGGCATTATACCACACCCAGTCACATTATCCTGACACCGGGCCAGCCAGTCCTGCATCTACCCTTAAATGGTGAGCACCAAGCAAGGGAGCTTTAACAGTACCTTTTTTTTTTTTTTTTTTTGCGACTTTGGTATGTTGCGACCAGGGATCGAACCCACGACCTCCCGCACCCGAGGCGGACGCTCTATAACTCGAGTAGAACTGTAGTTGGTCACCTGAACTCGCTGTCGGTAGTTCGGAGTAGTATATACAGAAATTTCGTCCTCCACAGAAAAGGTGGCGTGCCTATAATAAGTCACTTTATACTACTGTTCGGGAAGAATCGGCAAAATGAAGTACGAAACTGTGGCTGTTTCCAAATTCGAAAAAGTTATTTCTTTTAAACAAATTGTTTGAAATTGAAAGTAGATCCACTGCTTAAAGACATAATTGCATTTTACATAATACTTTCCATTGCTTTTCTAATTGCAGGCCAAACATTTCAGATATAAATTATATGAGCTCAGGTTTACAAAGATGAATATTTAAAAATAATTAACGTCACGCAAAATTTTATATACAAGTACATCTCGTCGATCTACATACTGTTCGTAGTTTCATAATTAAGTCCCAGAGTCACCGGGCCGTGGCCGAGCGGTTACAGTCGTGGACTTCAAATCTCTCAGCCCCCCACCGCTGTGGGTTCGAATCCGGTAGGGACTTCGGATTTTTCATGTGAGGAAGCCTTCCAGCTGGCTTGCGGTAGGTCGGTGGTTCTACCCGGGTACCTCTGTGTACTCGGGGTCTTCCTCCACCTGTAATTAGCTGGACATCGCAATATGATTGAAATACTATCGCAGCGACGGTAAACCCCAATACAACTACAACAACAACGGAACTGTGTCTGCTTTAATCTGAATCAGGCAAACGCCTTTAGTATTGCTGACCATACATTTTATTTTCATTTTTTTAATAAATTATTAACAAGTTTTTAATACATATCACAAAAACGTCCCCAAGCTTGATTAGAACTCGCAACCTAGCTTTGCAGCCAGTGCCATAAAGTTCGTATTAATGTCACTATAAATCATGTAGAAAAATATTTTCACGATCTTTATATTGAATAAGCGGGTTGTGAGTTCAAGCCCGGCGGCTACCTACCATGGTTTTGTATGCGAGATTTTTACGGAGGATATGAGTCTAGTACTGGTCCTTCCTAAGAGCAATAATAGGTTAACTGCCCACCTACTGCAACAACCTCCAAGCGTTGTCATTCGCCCCCATTACAATAACAAGAGGGTCGTGGGACAGGAATCTTGTCAAAACTGAAAAAAAATCTACCAAATTTCCCTCAGATGCCCCTCAGAATGCACCTCCGTCCTCCTAGAAAAAATATTTCCCAAGGGGCTATGCCCTCCCCCGCCCCCACTACACACACACCTAAAAACCAAGGGGCTATGCCCCCCACCCCCTCCTAAAAATTACCCTAAGTGAAAATAAAACTATTTAAAAAGTCAAACTGTTATACATTTATTATATTTCAACTCCTGTTATGATCATATTACTTTCCCAGAGTTCCGAGTATTCAGTTTCCTCCCCTGAGTAAAAACGAAACGCAGGATCTTGATTCTACAAATTAACTTCTCTTTGATTATTCTGCCCCAAATGAGGCAGTTTAGACAGTTTAACGTAAAACAAATGTCACATTGATAGTTGCTCAACAAAACATTAAAATATAACAGCATCAAATTTTGACACATGAAAGCCAAATCATTAACTAATGCAAGATACACAAGAGCATTAGTCAGTAGACAGCATTGATAAACGCACTTAACATAATACAGCATATCACTTGTCAGTATGGCAAAGGCAGAATGTCACGTGTAAACATGGACTTGTAAGACGGTGAGATGCAATTTTTGCCCTAATTCTGTTCCATACCTACAGCTTTGTTATTGTCAACAATGGTAGTTGTTTTTTTAAAGCTTTTAACACAAACATCATATGGTAATAAGTATGGAATAACAATAGTCATTTGAAATGTAATCAATTGAAATTGCATTTAAAAATAGACAGGAATTTTAGTATCAATGACAGATTCCAATACCAAAGCAACATAGGAATATGTGATGTTATTTACAAAACTTCCTTTTCATATCAAATCTTATGTTAAAAGCTAAAAGGTTTTAATAAAAAAAAAAAATTGTGTTGCTGTTAATGTTGCTCAAAACATGTAACAGCTCTGGGAATTGTTTACCAACATTTTTTGCAAAGTTTCATCTTCTATGCCGTTGCATTAGAGATATCTAGAAACACTCTAGCAGGATGCTGAATGGCAGAATTGCTAAACAACATTCTGAATGTACCTGTGCATTTTTACCATTGTTATATTCGGGAATTCTTTTTTTCCATAACAAAACAGACCTGTATATCAAACAAGACAAGTTGATGTATTTCTATCATAAACTGCAGTCTCTCAGTGCTTATATCAATTGAAATGTATAGGCCCTAAACATGAGAGGTGACATTCTTGTCTAAGGAAGTAATTGCAAAATATAGCAAGGAAGAGCACCATGGGAAATGTCACACCTTCAAGTGTCTGGACAATCAGTTTTCAATTTGTAAATGTCTATGTTGTGTGATATAAACCACTTTTCTGTCTAAACACATGCCCCAACCTGTCAAAAAATGGATCACATACGTTGTTGTTGTTTGGAGTTAACTGTTTCAATTACAATGTATATAGCAATGTCCAGTTATTAAAGGTGGAGAAAGATGCCATGGGTGCAGATGCAACCAGTATGATCTAGCCACATACTGCTTGTCAGCTGTCAGCAGTGTCAAGACTTATGGACTTCAGTCAACAGTGACAAATCTGGGACTTCAATCAACAGCAGTGAGGGGCTAATTGGTGATAATATATAAATTACTGAACGGATATTGACCACAGACAAGAAATATAATGTCCTATTTTATTGTTCATAAAGTATAAAGGGCCATATTTCTGCTTTAATTCACGTCTTCAAAATAAATGCTACTGAGCAATTCTTTTTGCTAGAATAATATCTATATTTCTCTGTGTGTTTTTTTGTTTTGTTTTTTAGATTTAAATCTCCTTGAAGCATGTGTAAGATATCTCAGCTGGGATTCCCAACACTTTTCCAAAATGCTTTTATAAGACAATATGACAGAAAGTCTTGGATCTAGGAAACTAGTAATGTAACTCACCTTAAGCTACAAAATTAACAGTGAGATGCAAAATTAATATTTGTCCAACAGACAGATGGACGTACAGACAGACGATGGAAAGTGATCCCTATGTGTCACCTCTGCTTACAACAGGTGATAAAAAAAGGTGCATCAATAGCTCAAAACCACAACCTCTCTGTTGACAAAGTGCTTTTAGCATGTGATAAAGATGATAGAGGATGATAGGAATATACTGATTTCATATTTACTTATTCAAATAACCAACAATAATATTCAGATCCATTAACCCTCATGTAGAAGCATTTTGACACCTTGGGGAACACAGCAGACCTGAAGATCATGGAAAGCTCCAAGAAGTGTTTTTTGGCACACATGTGTCACCTGCTGAAGAAGCTTATAGCAGGTAAGACAAAAAGATTCAGTTCTAATATCAGCCACATATTTGGCTGATAAAAAATGGTGCTAACTTATTCTCTAAAAGTAAGAAATGCTTAATTTTCATTTTTGATATTAAAAAAGACTACAAAGCAATATAAAAATATACTTCTATAACATTCATGGCAACATTTAGAAATTTTGTCCTGCGGTTAAGTATTTCTACATGATACTTAAGCACATTATATTCAAACAAACAAGATATTGTTGTTTATTGTCAGACAACAGCAGCAGTATCACTGATAAAACCTCAAAGTTTAATATAGGAGACAAAACAGATACAAACTTCTACTTTCTTTCAGACTCTCAAATTTACATAAAATAAATTATTTAACATATACATGAAAAAGGATATAAGACATTTTCTTACGATGAACTGTTAAGAAAACAGTTTCATTTCATTTATGAATAACATGGGTTCCTCTAGGTTCTTGTGAAAGAAATGAGTTGTGTAGTTGCCATTCAGAAGCAGAATACATTCATGATTGTAGAGTTGATAATGCGAGGCACATTATGATATAAGTGCAATATAAGTAAGTATAATTTCCCTTCACTTCTTGGGGGGACAAATACATCATGTACAAAATGGATGCAACTGTGCATGGATGCATCTATCAGCCAGATGGATACTTCATGAAACTGATACAAGTGAAGGCTCCAAAAATCAGCCACTGTAAAATTGCCACCTCAGATCTGCAGATCACTAACACCAATAACTGTGGCTCAACTCATTTCCGTCTGCACCATCGAAGACAGAGGCCACACAGCAAGGTTGTCTTATCTAGGAAATAGATGCCAAAACACATTGCACATTGCACTGCCATCATCTGAAACCAAAGCTTGACACCTACATGAGCACACTGGGACCAAACCATGATGATCTTGTTTGTCAGGATGTTGTCTATCTAAAACAGGAAGATAAACTTAACAAGAAAATAAAAACCCAGCTTAATGGTATCACAATCTCATAGGGTGAAAAAATTTTAGCATTTGTTAAAACTCCACAAGTGTTGTTTTTTTTTTCATTTATTCTGAGAATTAAGATTTTCTAAGATTGACTAGTACTGACTAATAAGGATTTACATAAAATCACAGAACTGGTGTCACAAGTCAGGAAGAAAAATTTGAAGCAGAAACAATTTCTGGAAGCAGCTGGGTGTAAACGTCTTCTTCACCATGTTAACAGTCTGTGACAGGCCATTATAGTTATCATATTCCATTATTGGACATGATAAGTTCTGTCCTGCCTGCGCCTTTTCCACAGTTTGCACGAAAAAGGTGAAAATATGAATCACATTGAAGATGCATCACTTCTCTATCTCAATTTCCACCAACTCCCGTCCACTAGCTTTCCTTGTATTTGTTATGCAAAACGGTCATTTTCAAATACCTTTTAAATGTTCTTGTAACATCATTTTTTTGTTCCTCCATTAAGTAGAAATTATTAAATTCTGTTAAACACTTTAAAAACCACCTTGTTTGCCATGAGGGTGTGAATCAGTTATTTTGTAGTTATATTTAATTTGTGATGAAAGCTGCATTTTTTTAATGTGAAAAAAAGTCTATCTTACCAAAAAAAAAAAATCAAACACAAGTCATTTACAAATTGAATTGATTAAGTCGGTAGAATACAGAATTAATGAAAACAGCATCTTTTTTGTCTTGACATGAGACAAACAGCAGGGTGTTAATACTTGGTGATTAACGAGTGAGCTATATTAAGATGCATGATATTCATCACAGCCTTCGGCAGCATGCATGCAGTTATTCATGAGAATTAAATGAAAATCTTAAAGACTGCATGGTTTCAAATCTAAGAATACCTCAAGGTCCAAATAAAGAGGCGATTAATCAATATAAATTTAGTATCATACAAAATCAAAGTCAAACAGGGTCAATATTGTATTTTAATCCTTAACTTGATACAGATGTGTTTGGAAGCCGTCCAAAGAGACCTAGCTAAGAGTCAGCTTTAGACGGACCTGCAATTAGAAAGTTAAGCTCAGTAAACAACACTTGCTGAAAGACATTAACTACAGTACATTTATTCTGATTTTATTACACATGGTTACTGAATCTTGATTTGGAGCTAATGCACCAGTTCTATGGGCTCCATGCATACAAAGATATGTTCAGAAAAGGAGAAACAGGAGCCTGTATAGGAAACCAATGAAGTACCAAAAACTTGTTTTTTTCTGCATACTGGATAAGGGTGACTTGTGAATTATCCAGCTTTGGATAAACTCTTTTGGTAACCCATATACTAGACAACTTATTAACATGCTATGACATCATAACTTTCTCAACTGATTAAAACATAGCAAATGGCTAACCTACTACATAAAGAAATAGTTCAACATATTTGCTCAAAGTAAATATATATTTCTTGTTTAAATAGCATTTGAAAGTATAAAATTTGCAAGAGAGAATTTGTTGTTGTATTGGAGTTTACTGTCACTGCGATAGTATTTCAATCATATAGCGACGTCCAGCTAATTACAGGTGGGGAAAGACCCCGAGTGCACAGAGTTACCTGGGTAGAACCACCCACCTACCGCAAGCCAGCTGGAAGACTTCCTCACATAAAAACTCTAAAGTCCCTACTGGGACTCGAACCACAATGGCCCCTGCAAGAAAGAATATCAGTAATGTGCTACTGGAATGAATTAAGAATTAATGTTGGTACCTAAGGCACCAGATGATATATGGAAGTGACCCATACCCAATGGCCCTAGGCATAGTGATTGTTCCTATCCAAAACACACATACAGAATCCTAATGGGTCTGAGCCCAGACTGACCTGGAGAACATACTATCACTGGACACCTTGGTACAGTGGTACTATTAACTCTGACTTTGGATTTAAAGACTAAGGGTGCAAAATTTTCAAGGGGTCAGAATTTTCAAAAACTTGCCTAGGTAAATGGTACTTAATACTGGTCAAACCCAGTTACCATTGCTAATACACAATATAAACAAACTGTGGGATTATTAATTTCATGGGGAAATAAATTTCATTGATTTTGTGGACGGCTTTATCCATAAATATTAATCCCCACAAAATTTAATTAATAACAAGAAATGTTTGTGAAACATATATGCCCCCCTCATATGCCATAATATGTATATAGCTATATTACATGCAAGGAGTTTGCCTTCATAATGTTGGCTTGTCACAAAAAATTCTCAAACTTCAAAAATTTGAGTGAAAATATAATGTGCTAAAATGTGGAACTAAACATTTACTGAAATAAATGGGCTGGAGAAATATTTACACAAGTCCACAAAGGTTTAAGTGAAAGAACATTGTCAATTATAAACAAACAAAACATTAAGACTTAGTGCTCTAGGTTTATTATAAAATTAACAAATCAGCCTTGCTAGCCATAAGCACAAACATCCACAATAATGAAAGAAAATGATACATCATCCTTCAAATATCTCAAACTTTAAAACAAAACAAATCACAATAATTATAATTTAAATATCTCACATACAGTTTATAACTAATAGATTAGGTGACTTATAGGTCCAATGGGCCGGGTGCTTATTGTTTTTTTGTTTTGTATTTAACTATTTGTAATATATATTGTATGCACATGTCACTATAATAAAATATTTACTTACTTACTTACTTATATACAAATGCAACCTTGTGACCTTGACCTTTGAGGTAATGACACCAAAATTGATAGGGGTCATCTACTAATCATTAGCAACAACCACAGAAGTTTGAGACTTAAAGGTCAAATAGAACTTCAAGTTATCACTCGGACAAGGTCTGGTATTATACATACACAACATGTGACCTTGTGACCTTGACCTTTGAGGTAATGACACCAAAATCGATAGGGGTCATCTACTAATCGTGAGCAACAACCACAAGAAGTTTGAGACTTAAAGGTCAAATAGAACTTCAAGTTATCACTCGGACAAGGTCTGGTATTATACATACACAACATGTGACCTTGTGACCTTGACCTTTGAGGTAATGACACCAAAATCATAGGGATCTACTAATCATAAGCAACAACCACATGAAGTTTGAGACTTAAAGGTCAAATAGAACTTCAAGTTATCACTCGGACAAGGTCTGGTATTATACATACACAACATGTGACCTTGACCTTTAAGGTAATGACATGAAATTTTTGAAGTAAAATTAATTTTAATTAGTAAATACTTACCTGTTATTACTTCAGGTATGTGTCTATTTGTGCACAGCTTCCAAAACAGAGTCCGCAAAATAAACCATTCCCTAAACCCCCTAGTTACCGGAAGTGTAACCCCCGTTCTCCAATTGTATATGAAGCCATCGAGGGATACAACCGCCAGCAAGCGGGGAGGGAGGTGGGACTCTGTAATAACAGGTAAGTATTTACTAATTAAAATTAATTTTACTTCAAAAATTTCATTTTAATAGCATAAATACGTTACCTGTTATTACTTCAGGTATGACTTCGTCGCTAAGGCGGGAGGTTGCTAACAAAGAACCTTGATTGCAGCGATACCCGAAGTAGAAAACGACCAAAGCCGCCGAGGCGTCAGACATGATGATTAAACTATTGTCTGAGCCACTACAAGTGGACCCAAATCCACAAGGTTTTGTGATTGGTTAGCCAGTGAGCGGAGATAAAAGGAAGAAAACGTAGTAGAAGACTTCCAAGAGGCCGCTTTGAGAATATCATCCATGGGAGATTTATTCAAGAAAGCCCAAGAAGCAGACAAAGCACGGAGCTCATGTGGTCTAATTCTTAAAAAGGATAGATCCCTGTCCGAAAGATCCGAATAGGCAAACTTGATAGTTGAGGCTACCCAACGAGATATTGATGCTGCCGAAACTTCGCCCCCCCCTTTTATTGGGAGGAAAAGTCGAAGACGACGACCCCGTAAAGATTTAACCTTCTGGAGGTAAAACTTCAAGGCTCTAACTGGGCAAAGAAGCCGATCAGGATCTCCCCTGGTGCAAGACCTAGCAAGGCTCGGAATAACTACCGGAGGGGGACAGACCGAAGGAAGCTGAGTTTTCGCAAGGAAACCAGGTTGAAAGCTCAAAGATACAGAGCCATCAGATTTGTTAAAGCGTAAATAGCCTTCCTCAGTAGAAAAGGCATGAATTTCGCAACGACGTTTAGAAGACGCCATTGCTATAAGAAAGACCGTCTTCCATGTTACGTGCAGTAGAGAAGCCTCAGAAAGAGGTTCAAAAGGTGCCTTAGTAAGAGCCAGTAAAACACAAGAAAGATCCCACTTCGGAGTTAACGAACGAGAAACTGGCCTAGACAGTTCAAACGAACGAATAATTTCCGAAAGATAGGGATCCGAACCAAGGGAAGAGGATCTGTGAAACTTAAGCGTGTTCGATAACATAGACCTATAACCCTTGATAGAACTGACCGCAAGTTTTTTCTCGTTAAAAAGAAAAACTAGAAAGTTAGCGATTTCTCTGACAGGAGCTTTGACCGGATTAATCTGCCGTGCGATACACCAATCACGGAAGACCTTCCACTTTGCCTGGTAGACATTGTCTCCTGGCTTTAGAGATAATAGAGGCAACTGTTGCCGAAAATTTCTTCTGTCTAACTCGTTGTTGGATAACATCCAAGCGTGAAGACGAAGAGCGCAAGGATTGTCGTGAAGGACCCTGTTCCGACCTTGTGACAGAAGGTCCGGAACCTGGGGAAGTTCTACAGGATCGTCTATCAGAAGATCCAGAAGATCCACGAACCAAGATCTCGTTGGCCAAAGGGAGGAGGATCCGCACTGAGATCGCAGGATTTTCCTTAGAACTAAGGGAATCAGAGAAAACGGTGGAAACGCATAAGCAAATAGATGATCCCAGTTTACAGACAGAGCATCTATCGCCCAAGCCCGGTGATCCGATACCGGTGACACAAACAGCGGAAGCTGGTTGTTCAGCCTGGTAGCAAATAGATCGACAGACGGAGACCCGAAAATCGCAAACAGAGTTGTCGCGATCCGAGGAAGTAACTTCCATTCCGAGGGGAGAAGAGAATGTCTGCGGAACAGTTGGTCCGCTAGAACATTTAGACGACCCGGAAGATGTCTGACTTGAATGAGTACCGAAGACACCTGACACCAATGAAGAAGGTGCCATGCTTCCATGCACAGAGAAGGCGAGTGCGTCCCCCCCTGTCTGCGGATGTAAGAGACAACAGTCGTGTTGTCCGTAGATACTAAGAACAGTTCCGGTTGAGGAGGAGAAACCTGACAGACTGGCATCCGAGAAGAGGAACAGTTCCGGTGAGGAGGAGAAAGAGGAACACCCTCTCGGAGAAACGAGGGGGAATTCCACCAGCTGAGATGATGAACCAATTCCGGAGAAACCGGAAGAATGGTCTGTAAATGGTCTCGACTGGGACGCCAGATCGAGAGTAGTATAAACTGAAGAGGTCGCATGTGAAGGCGGCCCAGCGGAACAAGATCCGCTGCTGCATTGAGTACTCCGAGAAGCGATAGGAATTCGCGGGCTGAGATCGATTGCCGACGCGAAAACCCCCGAACCAGAGTTAGAAGAGACATAAGTCTGGGTTCCGGAATTCTGATCCTGTTTAGGTCGGTCAGAAATCGCATCCCGACAAACGTGAAGTTCTGGGATGCGATCAACTCCGATTTCTCGGAGTTGAGGATGAAGCCTAGCCGGAGAGCTAGGTCTGTCACCCATCGAAGTTCGTCGAGAAGAGCGACTGGGTCCATGTGAAGAAGAAGCCAGTCGTCGAAATACGCCAGGAGGCGTGAGCCGCGAAAATGAACCCTGGCGACCAGAACCGAAACTATTTTGGTGAAGATTCTGGGGGCCGAAGACAGGCCGAACGGAAGGGCCTTGAACTGGTAGACAGTTTGGCCATCCGTAAAACGAAGGTATTTCCTGGAATGAGGATGGATAGATACATGGAAGTAAGCATCCGATAAATCCAGGGAAACAGCCCAGTGACCGGGGAGGACGGCTGCCCTGATCAACGAAGTTGTTTCCATTTTGAAGTGTTCCTTCGGAATGAAGGAGTTTAGATGAGACAGGTCTATGACCGGTCGAAACCCGCCGTCCTTCTTGGGAACCAGAAAGAGACGGCTGTAAAACCCCGGAGAGGTTGGAATCGAGACCCTTTCTACCGCTCCTTTTTCCAGAAGATCTGAAATGGCGAGTCCCAGATGAGGATGATTGGAGGAGAGATGAATGGAGAAGCGTGATAGTGGAGGGGGACGACTGAACGGAACCCGATACCCGTGTCTCACGATAGACAGGACCCATTGGTCGTCGGTGATTGTCTCCCAATGATGAATGAAATGAGTGAGTCTGCCGCCTACTGGAAGGGGCAGAAACACTCTTCCTCCTAATCGAACGTCTGGAAGAGGAAGCGGAAGAAAGGACGTACCCCTAGGGCTTACTCCTACCCCTTTGACTGGTAGAGGTAGAAGAAGGGTGGGGGCGATGAAGGCGGAAATCGTGGTCGCTGCGGACCAGATTGGCGAGCGCCCCTGGAAGAGGGATTGCCTCTGAAAGGAGATTGAGGCTTGCCCTTTTCCGAGTCCTTCGGGGATTTACCGGAAGAAGCCGAAGGTTTCTTCGGTATCCGGAATTTAGGGGGAGCCGAAGTAGGAGTGCGGGGCTGGAAGGCCACCGCGCCGTGCATTTGCTCCTCCCTGGAGGCATCCGCTACTTCCTTGATTCGGCCCCCAAAGAGGGACGAAGAAGAAAGAGGGGCCGACCTAAGCTTTTCTCGAGAAGAAGAGAGAAGTATTGGGGCCGGAAGAGAGAGAGAGAGATAGCAAAATCGAATGTTTTGCCGTCGCTGCTAAGGCCTCTAAAAGAAGCCTGACGGAAGCAGATAAAGCATCCTTTTGTTGTAGCTTGACCGAAAGAGCGGCCACGAAGGAGTCAGTATGCGACGAGATGCCGGAAAGGAAGCGGGAGCGTTGCTCCCAGCGATCCAGGACCTTCTGCTGAAGCGGTAAAGAGGAGGGGACCTTGAGCCGGAGCCGACTCGCATCTAGGTCCAGTTTCGGGGGGTGGATAGAAAAATCACCCTCCGGAAACTTGTAGGTCTTGGGGTTAAAACCCAAAGGCTGAAGGTCCGAAGTTGGAATAAACCAGCCCGGTCCTGGCTTAGAGGAGGATGAAGATTCAAAATCCTCCAGAGCCGAACGGACGACCGGAGAGAAAGGGAGCAACTCCGGTTCAACTGATTTGGATTCCTTAGGCTTACCGACGAGGTCAAGGTAACCTTCGCACCTCTTCCGGGAGGGAGGAGGGGCCGGTTTGCATACTGATGCAGGTAAGGTAGCAAAGACCTCCTGAACAGCCCTGTCCATGGAAAACCGATTGTCGTCTGACTCCTCGTCCTCGTCAGAGAGAGGATTGTCAGTACGAGGTTCGGAATAGACGCTGGATTGGCGCGAGGTGGACGAAAGAGGCACGTCCTCAGCAAATAAGGAGTCCTCCTCCTGAGCATGAAGGGAGATTTCATCCTCCAATTGTCCGCTCGTAGCAGTCCCACTAGTAGGGTGATTGCGAGTAGAGGGAGGAGACCCAGCCTCAGGGCGCGAAGGGGGAGCATCCTGAGGGGGAAAACCCATGAAAGGAAATGGAGGGAAAAAGGGCCACATAGGGGGCTGTGCGGAAGAAGCGCCCTGTGGACCCGAGGAGGGAGGAGACTGAAGGAACAGTCTGTGATCAAGGGTCTCTGGTGGCAGAGAAACCCGATCCCTCCTAGAAGAAGAAGGTTCACCCGGCATGACGGGGGAGGAGGCAGAACTGAAATGCCTGGCGTATTCCCCCATCATGTGGGACCACCATGTGGAAGGGTCAAAGGTCTGTGGTTGCGCTGAAACATCCGCACCTTGAACCTTCGAAGACGTGGTGGAGCGTAAAGGGGACCGGTCCCGAGTAGCAGAGCTAGGGGACCGGTGACCGGAAAGACCCGGGGAACGGTTGTGGGACCGTTTCTTGGGCACCCTTGAACGTGGAAGAGGAGGTGGCCGAAGCGGAGAAACCGCAGGGCTACCTGAGGAAAAACTCGAATCCGAATTCTCGGACAAAATCGGTGAAGACCGGCGACCCACACGTCTAGCGTGATGAGCCGACCTGGCCGTTGATCTGTGCAGATCTCTTGCCGATGACCGGTGATGACCGGTCTTGGGTCTCTGAGACCGATGATGACCGGTGACCGGTGATTGATGACCGGTACCCGGTGAATGATGACCGGTGACCAGTGCCTGTTGACCGGTGACCGGTGACCGGTGAGTAGTGGTCGGTGCCCGGTGACCGGTGGTCGGTGACCGGTCCTGACCGGTGACCGGTCCCTGGCAGTTATACCCGGTGACCGGTCCCGTGATGGTCGGTGACCGGTCTTGACCGGTGACCGGTGGCTAGACCTGACCGGTGACCGGTCATGAGCTTTGCTATGACCACGATCACGTACTTGACCGGTCATGCCCGGTGACCGGTGACCGGTCGGAGTGGTCTCCTTGACTGCTCCCCTGGGGCTGACACAAGGAGAGCCGGGCAGGGAGCCAGGAGATGAAGGCGGCCTCTCCGGAGAGGGGCGGGAAGCCTTCTTCCTGGGAGGGGGAGAGGGACTCCGACCCCCAGCAGCGCTGAACCCGGAGAAGGAGGAGGAAGATGAGGCCTTCCTTTTCCGGGAAGAGTAAGACCGACGGGAGGAGGCTTTCTTCCATATCTC
Organism: Solen grandis; assembly: GCA_021229015.1. Taxonomy (NCBI): domain Eukaryota; kingdom Metazoa; phylum Mollusca; class Bivalvia; order Adapedonta; family Solenidae; genus Solen; species Solen grandis. The sequence continues at coordinate 7,822,646 of CM037777.1, forward strand.
GTCTGTCCACGAAGCGCAAACGGTGCAGGTGTCGGCCCTAGAGCAACCTGAACATGATAGGCAGGACTGATGGGAATCCCAGGACGCCTTAACATGTCCGCAGGAACCCCGGGACTGCGACATAGTAAATAGCAAAACAAAAGAACAATATAATAAAACCAGTGTCACGGGAGCCGAAGCACGGAAACCCGTGACACAAGGCAAAAGGTCCCGATACGGGACGGAGATTGGGAATTCTACACGAATATAGAATAAAACCAAGAGAACAATATAAACAACACAGCCGAGGCTATGAAAAGATAAGAAAGGAGAGCTGTAGCGCACAGAAGCTATCAAGAAAGGGACACACAAGGTTACCCACTGAAACTCGATGGCTTCCAAAACACAATTGGAGAACGGGGGTTACACTTCCGGTAACTAGGGGGTTTAGGGAATGGTTTATTTTGCAGACTCTGTTTTGGAAGCTGTGCACAAATAGACACATACCTGAAGTAATAACAGGTAACGTATTTATGCTATTAAAACCAAAATCAATAGGGGTCATCTACTAATCATGAGCAACAACCACATGAAGTTTGAGACTTAAAGGTCAAATAGAACTTCAAGTTATCACTCGGACAAGGTCTGGTATTATACATACACAACATGTGACCTTGACCTTTAAGGTAATGACACCAAAATCAATAGGGGTCATCTACTAATCATGAGCAACAACCACATGAAGTTTGAGACTTAAAGGTCAAATAGAACTTAAGTTATCACTCGGACAAGGTCTGGTCTACCGACAGACCGACGGTCCGACGGACCGACCTACGGACCGACCGACCGACATGAGCAAAGCAATATACCCCCTCTTCTTCGAAGGGGGGCATAATTACATCTTACATTTCTAAAACAAAAATCCACAAATATTTGTTCCAACAGAATTTATTTTATTACAGCTTCCACAAACATTATTTCCTACAAAAAATAAGAATACTACAGTACTCAAAACTTTAAGGTCAAATGAAGCAGCCATATTCCATTAACTGTGGATCCGGAAGTTGTATGTATGTTCAAATTCCATAAGAGGCAAGAATCTTACATGACCTTTCCTGAGGCACAAAGTAATGGTCCTACTCAAAGTACTCCTGCATGGTTACTAGATGAAGATGAAATGTCAAGAAAATATCAAAGCAGCATCCACATCAGGAAATGAGAGAGGAGATGGCTCATTAGTAGGCAAAACAGAAAGAAACTATTAATGGGAGAGAAGAAGAGCATACCTTAAAAAGACTTTTGTGATGTATGACTAAATCTGTAAATATTTCAGTCTCTGGGAATCATTACATGATTATAATCAGTTATTGAAAATTAATTTATTATTAAAAAAGAAATTGACAACTTCACATTTTACAATCTTTGGTCCATATCAGAAATTTAAACTTTTTGAGATTGAATAATAGGGCAAACTGTACAGCAATTTCAGACAGACAAGGTTTACAAATGGGCTGAACATATTTCACTGATTTAAACTGCAAATTTGACATCAGAAGCCCCTAGAGCCAATCTGTTAGCAGAAAAATCAGTCTTATTTCATGAAGACTTGTGTAAATTATGTGAATTTAATGCATTGCTTGTTTTGGCATGCTTGGATTGTGTCATCTTGTTTTTGATCAGTGTTGGGTGCCAGTCAAACTATATAGACTATACTATGCTATAGATTGCTTGTTCTGCATGAGAAATATTATATATTCTTAGGTAAAAAGCACTCTGTTCTCTTAATTCATGGGTAGGAGGTTTAAATTGGTTAGCTGGAAATAAGAATCTCCCTCACAAAAGAAGCTGGCAATTTATTTTGTGAAGATGAGCATAATAACCGTCTGACCTATATATAAACTGGTTAGTGACGTTTTCACAGGAAACAGCACTTACATAATGGTTAAATGAGTGGGTGTTATTCATTCTGAAGGAATATATAGCAGTCAGAGGATACTTATCTTAGACGAAGGTAATAAACTTGACTAGGAGACAATGACAGAAACAAGGCAATGAACTTGACAAAAACATGGAAGAAATTAAGAAAATCAGTGATGCCTTAGGCTCGGCAATTTGGTTTTCTTGGATAAATTTGATAGAGACTTCCTTGGTAATCACTGCACCCCCATCCTGATACAAATTTGGAATTACTCTTTTCTTCTCAAGAACACAATCAGATTAAGTCATATTACACCATGTTACACCTTGACATACCACAGAAATCCAGATCAAATTGAAAATAACTTGAAATATCACTGAAGGTGATTAAAACCCTCACAAAGCGCTCTGACACAGAATGTGAAGTTAATAGACTGGCAAGACATTTTATGCAAGTTTAAACTATGTTTCTGGCAGCCACAGCAGCTCCATTGGCCCAAACTGTAGTGCACCATGAGATTTTGGTAAGATTTTCTCTGCATTCAAGTTTTGTTAGGTCTTGCCTTTCTTACAACTTACAACAATATATCCAAGACAAGCCATGGAGAGAAGAGATTGAGTCTAATTAGAGGCTCCAAGGTGCACTAAGGTTTGGCCCTCTATCTACAACAGATGCCATTCATTCCATCCCAGTCATTATGGTCTAATGGTATCCGTTACATTTCTCACGTTCTGATCATGCTTTGACAGGTTTCTCCACATTCTGTTGAAAGAAATGTGGATGTTGGGCAGCTTTGATGCATATTAGTGCCCAATGTATGGTTATAAGGCCTCCCAAGCAATAGTGATCATTGTATTTTGAGATTTTGTGAGGTGCCAAGGAATACGCACATGCTTCCTGTCCTTCTACGGACTGCCTCAAAGTTTTATTACCACCCATTTCGTACTGTCAATTCAATTCACCTCATTTTACTATAGCCCATCTGCACCATGACTGCTATGACAAATATTTTAACATTTAGAAATATGGCCCACCTTCCACAGCAATTATGACTGACCACATTTGTCCTGAAATGTTATTTCCATAGTTGCCAGTAGCATAATGTAAACCTAGCATTACAGGGGAGATTGGTTGCCTGTTCAGACACATGGGTTTGGTTTCCTCCTTCATCAAGGACCTATTGTATGTACCATCAGTATCAACAACTAGATATCACTTTCTGTCCAAACATAAAATAAATAAATAAATAAAAGATTCAACCTTAAAAAAAAAAATGGTTGAAATCAATGCAAGGCATTGCAGCCACGCAGCAATTAAGTAACATGACCTAAGTGTTTCTCTTGTTTCCTCATAACAACCTTTGATTTTTTGTCTACCATTAACCAATGTTACAAATATGTTATTCATTCGCTGAGATTTTTTTGTCATTTATGGCATTTTGATTGCCTACAAAATATCAAATCTTGTTTTAGGGCTCTCTGGGGAATACATTGGATGTTATATAATGCCAGGATGGCATTTAGTCTGTCCTGAAGTGGG
>CM037777.1:7826181-7876181 GCA_021229015.1 Solen grandis
TTGATCACTAGGACCTAGAATTGTGATGCACATGGTTGACACTGATGGTATTCCCTTTGGGATAATTATTCCTTTAGTTGTTTTTTTTTCTGTTTAATTCATTCAATACAGAATAAGAGCACAACACAAGAGTTATATCATTAACTCCATATAGACATGTTTTGACACCTTTACAAAGTAGACCCAAAGAAAACAGCTCCTTCCAGGACAAACACAAGGAAAGGGATGCTAGCCTGTTTTTTTTTTCTTAGATTGAGATGGAAGCCAGACCAACTAGCTGCTCATCATTTTCCAGAGAAAGCAATGCATGCTGTAAAACAAATGGTGAGTTGGCAGACCAATGCCTATGTATACACCACTTGATCAAATGAAATTCACCTTATGTCAACCTTATGTCACTACATGGACACATCACTATAGTCCAATAGCTGTAAAAACAAATGTCAATGCAAGGAGAAAGTATGTTAATCTACAAGGCTTCAACACTCACTTGCAAATATCAGCTTTCATGTAACTTACAACCCTTTTTGCTAATGACAGCTGGGATAGCTGTTTTCTGATGCAATGGTACTTACATGAAAGTCACTACATTATAAACAATTTGTAAAATGTACTTTTCAAAGCAATAACTTCATTGCAAAGTCCACCAAATGCATTTTGCACTCTGCATAAGCTAATGTTTTAAAACAAAGAAATGGGATGGTCAAAGTAGTATCAACTTCCCACAGCATCTCAGTTAAGGTGTTTATGCAGATGATCGTGACATCAATATCTGATTATAAACCATCCTTGCAGTCAACAGATTACAATCTTACATTGGAATTACATTTCATGACTGTATTAAAACTTTTTTTCCTTTAAATCAACTAGGGAACAAGGTCTTACAACTTGTACTAATGATTCCTGGGTTGAACCAGTACTTCATGCCAGGGAAGGTCATGAGAGATTCTTTGTGATTTAACATAGCTGTGCCATGTGTTAACCCTTTCCCTCACATAGACTCATTTTGACACACTCAATAGGTACCACATATTAAGCCTGATCTGCAGAAAACCACAGTTAAACCTTACCAAATTTAATTATAAAATCCTCATTTCCAGACCACTGAGGAGAAGCGAACAGCATAAAACCTGATCAGCCTGCGAGTGATCTGGTTTTATGCTGTTCGCATAGGTCTTTTCATGGTGTCCTCTATGAGGGAAAGGGTTAAATATTTGAATTTCATACACCATTAACTTTCTTCAACAAACTAATGATGTGAGTTTATGGTCCAGTGGAAGCATACATGACTGCAAATCATGAAGGTAAAGGGTATGAACCCTACTGAACAAAATTAATATTTTTTATGAGTTTTCCGGAGGTTGGTTAAAAGTCTAAAGCCTGCATTTCAGTCATCTGAGCACACTGTCTATATGAGACAGATATAAAGGTGTCTCACTGTGCTATAGACAGGTGGCATGATAAAGGCATGATACCATACCATTTCACATTGTCTCAGAGCAAACCAGTCCATTTTAATTGACTTTGTTTATGTTGTTGTTGTGTATTGAACCCAAAACCCCTGCCCAGGTTCCAACAACTCTTCCATCAGGACCAATTAACTCTTCTGATTGTTGAGGGTCCAAGGAGCACATAAAGAACATGGCAGCAAAATTAAGTCATGCAGCTAGTTGCTCAAACCTCAGACAATCTAAATACAGTTTCTTGCTTAAGCTTTCCTCAGAAAAACTTACAACATAATCAGAATTTCTAACATCTTTATTGTATCTATTGCTGAAATGAAAAATAGTCAAGGTAGGACTGTTTCTATCTGTTGAATTTTATTTTTGTAAGGGAAATAACTCAAGTATATATATATTGGTCAAATTAACTGAAAAAAGGACATTGAAACATTCAAAGAGTAAGGTGTCTTCTGATTACAGTAATCCATAATAATTTAGACTACAAAATTCACATAATAAAGTTGTCTCCTTCATTAATTTTGTACTTAATGAAAAGCAAGGGAAATAACTCTGATAAAGTAAAATTCTACTAAAAATAGAGAACAATTAAGTGATGAAAGGTTTGATGAGGAATATACTGGGGGAGTATTCAGCACTGCATACAGTGTACTGTGCCAAACACCCATCTCTATGTTGCCGTGGCAATGAAGCAAGCTGCCTCTCCTGTCAGTGAGTGGTTGAATCTTCCAATACACAGGATTTATCGTGCAATTTTCTTCCAGCGGCCACTCTGTTTTAACTGATATCCCAAGTAACATTAGTGACAGAGACTTTTGCCGGATCACTGTATAAATCATCAACACATTTAACACCTGGATTAAAACTGTCCACCATCAATCCATGGAAGCTATACTCATTCTGGAATACACTTGAAAAGTAGGAACTTATTATCCTTTCATTATTTTTGTTTTATTAACTGGAGGATTCATTACAATATTTATATTTATACACTGAAAAATTGTCTGAATAATAAAATATAAATGTATAGGTAAGTAAGATTTATTTATTGATGGTCTCAAATTCCTTTTTATAATGAAATACAACTCTAAGCATTTTTTTTCCATTTCTTTTATTTCTTTTTAAAAATAAAATGTGACGTTTTTGTATTAATTCACATGGATGGAAAATATCAATGAGTATGAAACAAGAAGTTTTAAATATCCAATGATTAAATTTGATACTATTCTTATCTACAATTTACCAAAACATGAAAACCAAAAACTTACTTTATTTTTTTTTTTAAAAATATCAAAGCAGATATTACAAACATGCATGTATGTTCAGTTGTTTACTCCATAGGAATTTTCTTCCAAATTTTCCACTAACTACACACAGATATGCAATTTTCAGTATATTGTGATGTCATTAATTCTTGAAACTACATTACGCGAGTCAATTGGTTTCCGTACCCCCCTAGAATATCTATTCTGTTCGACCTCGCAAGATATTGATAAGAGATATATGAGCTGTGTTGTTTAGTGTTAATCATGATGTCTCTCATTATAGTCTGTACCTTTCTCATAGTACTCTAAATTCTCCATGATGGAAAAGAATTTATCATGAAAATTATTATGAGTATTTTTTTAACAACTGATGCAATACGTTTCTAAAACCTGAATGGCCGGTACTATTAAAGTTAATCTTCTTCAATAATCTACCCATGTCAATTAATCTGTAATACTGTTTTACTGATTACAAAAACATTAAACTATATCCATGACAACCAATCTGAACCTCTTTTTGACCCATGACAACCAATCTTAACCTCTTTTTGACCCATGACAACCAATCTGAAACTTACCCATGCAAACAAACTATAAACTTTTATACCATGGCAAGTAATCTAAAACTTTGTTTTACTCATATCAACCAATCTGAAACTATTATACTACAACAACTAAGCTGAAAGACTATTTTACATGACAACCAAGGAACTATACTTTAAGTTACCAAGGACAACCAATCTAAAACTATTTTATCATCACGACCAATCTGAAACTTGGCTACCAAATGTAAAAATCAATTCTGCTTTACTAACATATTTATCATACATTGTTAATTCCTGATCAGCTTGTACATTCTAGTATTGGTCACAAAGTTATTAACATTAAGAACAATTTAAGACCTGGCCATGGCTAGGCTTGTTCTATAAACACAACTGAATTGATGATCTACTTTAAGCTCAATCTCAAAATATGGCCTGTAAATCCTACACAAGGGTTTTGCAAATGGTTCAAACAGATTTTCTGAAGCAAAATTGAAGGTTTTTCAAGTTTTTTAAGGCCTTAATTAAAATGCTTAGATTTTGAGGCATGAAAGGGATGAACCTCAATTTTTTAACAATTGATTAACACATTTTTATGATCAATATTGTAATTTCAAATTCAAGGTTTTTCAATACCTTTTCAAGGGTTTTTCAAGACAGACATAAAATTCAAGGGTTTTTCAAGACCTGTGCAAACCATGTTGCTCTAAGCCCTCAATCAGGGATTTGAATGGTTGAGATATTTGAGTTAGAAATATCTTAAAATTTTTTTAAAAAAGAAGAATTTTGAGTCTAACTATCCAGCAAGCAATTCCAAGGCAACATACCAGATAATTGTTTGTTTTAAGCAGGTAATTAATTAACCCTATTCATGTTCATATTGAGACTATAATATCAATTTACTGAACTTAAAATGGGATATAAAATAATGGATTTTCCTTTGACATGCAGACTGTATAGAATATGTCAGTACAATAACTCTATGAGTATGACAGTGGAGAAACTGCAGGGTCTGCCCAGAAATAAGTCTATTATCATTATTCAAAGGGCTCACAAATAAATCTCATATGGAATTGTATTCAATCTCGCCCATTTTAAAGAAAATGTAATGGAATTAACTAATTAATTCACGCTCCGCAAAATCTCAGTGTTAATGCCTGTACTGTATAATAATGAATATATAAATATGATGGAAATGGTCAAGTAAATTGTCTAAAAAAACAAATTCTTGTTAATAATTCTTTTTTGAATAATATTTTCATCGGATACGGTATCTGAGAAAAACAAGAAATGAAAATAATAGAGGTAAAGACGATATTATCTTTCATACATGTACAGTAAAACCTGTCTTAAGCGGTCAGTCAAGGGAACACGATAAACTGTGACCGCATAACAGAGATGGCCGCTAAATGCATGTTAAGCATTTAATGAAATGATAGATTGGTGATATTAAAACTGACCGCTATTACAGGTTCATCTGTAGGCGCATGTTATATGATAAATTTAAAGATACATTTGCTTCCCCACACACTAATGATTTGAAATAAAAAGTATTTGTTTAAACCCTTTTCAATCTTTTCAAGTATGACAATTTAATATATATTCGACAGCTTTTTGCCTTCTCAGTATTTGCATTATTTGGATTGACTTGACTTGACTATTTGAGTTTACCATCGACAGTACTTCAGTCATATAGCTACGTCCAGCTAATTACAGGTGGAGGAAGACCCCGAATGCACGGAGGCATCCGGGTAGAACCACCGACCTATCGCAAGCCAGCTGGAAGGCTTCCTCACATGAAAATCCGAATGATCCTGCCGGGAATGAACCCACGCGGTGTATTTGGATTGAATGTAAACAAAGGCATGATCAATTCTCAGACAAACATGAGATGAAAGTTAAAGCATTAAACCATGTGTTTGTGTGGGTATCTAAAGGGGGATTTACGCCAGAAAAGTTTTCTTTTGTTTCTTTCTTTTTTAATCATTTTTTTTTATTATTATTATTATATCAAAACTTATTATTAGTTTAAGTAAAGGCAATTCTTTGGTTGAAAACAATTAGGTTTTGTCTTTATTGACCCTTATAACCTTATGTATACTCATTTTGAAACACTGGCAAACAACTTTACTCTAATCAGACCACCCCTGTCTGTCCAGAGTTTTCTGTATTTGCTTATGCAAGGCAAAGAAAAATCTGATTTTTCATATACTATCTTAAGTTCCTGAAAATTTATATATTCATCAAGTTTTTAATTTGTACATGAATATTCATGAGATAAAGGGTTCTAGTAATTAATCATACGTTATCTGATCATATTTTTTAATGTCACCATGTCAGAACTGACAAGACCTTTTAGAATTATTTGATTTATGTGATGATGATGATGATGATGATGATGATGATGATGATAAATAGCATTTATGTTTTAAATGACTTATTAAAATTTTGTAGAGAAGTCTTCAGAAAATACACAGAGAGCAAATCGAGAACTTGGTGCAAACTATACAACTACGCACTTGTATAATTAGAGAAGCAAGTACAATGGTTTTGCACCAAACCATCAAATTATTTTTTTGAAGGAGAACTTTCAGAAAAAAATAAAAAGAGCAATTTGGTAGTTGAATGAGGACATCAGTGGCAGAAAAGTTTTCAGTCATGAAATATTACCTAAATCATCATCCAATTACATTAGAAGTGCTGAATGTATATGTTTTATTTCCTCCATTAAAGAAAATAATAATCTCCGATGCCTCATTTCTGATAAGGCAAGGCGTGAGCCATACAGACAAAGAATTTATTCATCTCTTGTCGTATTGTACTAATGTATGGATGGTAGATAATAATTTCTTTACAGTAATTAAAAACATGACAAAGCCTTACCAAATAACCTCAAGCATTTTTCTATAGATTAGTTCCATTCAGAACTCAATTAAAGCCTTCATTAGTCATAACCTACGTATGAGTTCTTGCAATCCCGGCACCTCACACAACGAGTATTTTAATAAATTCTTCAGGCTATGAGACTTCTAACAAAGAATCATTATAATGTGTCTGTTCATCACATAAAGGTGGGATAAAACACTAATGATAAAGTCCTATTGATATGTCTTGGCCTTGTTATTGCTATTACATTTATTGGTGTTTTTCATCATCTTTCATAAAATATCAGCAGTTATTACATCATGACTAGGATGTAACAAGAGTGTTTCCTGGAACAAATGTTATCACCTGCTGAAGTGTGAAGAAAAAAGTGTGACGGACAGACAGAAGGAGTGTCCCCATGTAAATCCTGATGCATATATTTGTTGATAGTGTTGAGGCACCAGAATCTGATGCTATGTACTTGTACCAAATAACTAATATGTAGGTCTGTATGTTTCTGAGAAAAAGCATTTTGAAGTTATGCTTTCTGGTTGCCATAGCAATCAAAGTTCTTCATGAAATTCAAGAAAAATTAGGAATTAGCCTTAGGCTAAAAATCCAGGTGTGGCCATGGGCATGGTCCATTGTGACCAAAGGGGCAAAAATTTTGCACTGATGTTGAGGCAACATGAGCTGATGCTATATACCAAATATCAAATCTGTAGGTCTTTATATTTCTGAGAAAAAGCATTTTAAAGATTTTCCCTTCTGGTTGGCATGACAACCAAAGTTTTTCATAGGGATTTGCATTTAAGGGCTATCATAAGTGTCATTTTGGTAAAATTTGATGAAAATCCATTTGGTAGTTTCAGAGAAGATTGTTGAAATTGCTGACGCACGACAAACAATTAAGTGATCACATAAGCTCACCATTAGCTTTGCTCAGGTGAGCTAATAAAAACCTTGAAAATCCTGATTTTAGCTCTTTTTATATAGTTTAATATAGAATAAGAAGTCATTTTATCAATAAAAAAAATGTAAAGTTCAGGAAAATTCCTGAAAACTTTTCACCAATAAGAACATCATTAACCTGCAAGAAATTTTCATTGGTCACTGGTCTTTCAATATTGGTCATTTAATACTGGTTATTGTATATTGGTCATTTATACTGGTCATTGTATACTGGTCAACTAATACCGGTCATTTCAATGATGGCTCTCATAATGTCATTAGCAGGAAAACATCATAAATTATACTGCATATTTTCAGTGTACTTGCAGGCTGATCTGGTTTTATCCTGGTCCATTAGATTATTCTCCTGTGGATTTCCATTAGTAAACAGTTTAGACATATATAATGAATTTATCAAAACCACCTTTGCCAGTGGCATGATCTAATCTTGTCTGAATACTCAGTAGGCTACTGACATTTTTATATGTAAATTAAAATGATTCCCACGGCAATATCTGTATGACATATGCTTATTGAAAGATTAGCAATTAATGCGAGGAAAAGAAGAGTTAATTTCACCCAGCAAGGAGCACCATGGAGAAATATTGAGCAACTCTATTTGCCTTTAACAACCGGTTTACTGAATTCCATTTTGTCTGCCAGGAAAATCAATTATTTTTTTATTCTAAATATTTTTCTAGTTAATGAATAATTTAAAGCCGCTCTCTATTCAACAGGACACTGTCCATGGCAGCAGAATAATTATATGCTTCCTTCCTCAGTTTCATTATGCAGAAATTACCAAGTCATATAAATAAAACATTTTCTCGGTCAAAAACAAATATTTGTCTCTCTTTGTTGATCTACCTGATTTAATCTTTTAATTACGGCTTTCTGCAAACCTGTGGAAAACGTATAGTTATGATATTTTTTTCTTTTTGTTAGACAATTATTCTCCATCAACAATATATGTTAAAGCAAAAGATCATTAAATACATACTATAAATGATCAATTATATGAAGAAATAAACTAAAAAAAAACATTATCATACCTTCATATGGTGGCATATTTCTGCCAGCCACTTATCCACTTAGCTATGTTGAAACTTTTCTGAAAAATTGTCATATATTCAGTTAGTATCTGGCAAGTAGCAAATTTTCAAGTTATCTACTTAGGTATCTTAACAGGACTTAACTGTCTGTTAGTGCCCACTACTGCCAATCACATATTCACTTATTTTAACTGGATATCATGCCTTTTTCCAGATAATTATGTGAAAAAATGCTTGTTATCCACATAATTTAACTGACTAACTTGAAAAAAGGCGAGATAACCAGTTATCTTAAGTGAATATATGGCTGGCAGTAGTGGGCACTAACAGGCAGTTTTGTTCTGTTAAGATACCTAAGAGGATAACACGAAAGTTGTCTACTTGCCAGATACTAACTGACTATGTGACATTTTTTCAGAAAAGTTTCGACATAGCTAAGTGGATAAGTGGCTGGCAGAAATATGCCACCATACCTTCATATTATTGTAACATTTCACAATTTAATCGTCATTTTCATTCTACATTATTACACCTCAAATTAATAGGAGATTTTTGTCTATGAAAATAGTATGCACAGAGTGAATAAAGCCTTTCATGTTCTGAACAATTCTATTAAGAAATCAATACCACTGAACAGATTGTTACTTGAATCCTGCTTCTTTTTTTATGTAAATTAGCCTTGAAACAACCAATAATGACTTCTTTTACTATACCAAAAGCAATTCTCCCAACCATAATTGGCCATGAATAAAACACCCTTATTTCTGGAATAGTTCCAGTCAATCCATTCTCCGACCAATCATACTGTCAAGAGGTCTGTTTTGTTGAAATGCTTTATTAGCACTCAATAGGCCCAAGACCTTAGTAAAGTCCACAGCTGGTCTGTTTGCTCATACAATATTGTAGCTCAGATTCTAAACAATTTGCAAGTGTTTCACACACCATTTTGAGGATTAGATGTGTAACTGCTTCATTAGCACTAAATGTGTCCAAGACCTAAGTCCACTGCTGAACAACAAAAAATCACACAAGTCATGGTAAAGAATAACCCTTTTACTCTGACAGACACACTTTGACATCTTGACAAACAAAGCAGACCAAGGTCAGATAACTCTCTCTAGGAGATGTCTGATCAGGGTCTCCTCTGTTTGCTCATAAAATATTGTAGCTAAGATTTTACACAGTCGATATGGCAAGAAAAAATCTGTTTCTTACACCATTTTGTGGGCTTGGTGCAAAACTGTTGTAAATGCTTTTTTAATAACTCAAACTATCATTTACCATAGTTTTGCACCATGCCGTTGATTTAAGTTCAGTTAATGAATATTCATCAAATTAAAAATTTGTACTCTATTTGTTTTCTCCTCTGTTTGCATGCTCACACAATATTGTAGCTCTGATTTTTAACAGTCTGTTTGGTTAAGAAAAATCCACAGTTTCAAAATTGCCATTTACAGTCTATAATATTCATCAAGTTATACATTTGATTGTACAGAGGGATCCCGACATGTTGTCTCATGACATGGGGTGATTCCTCTGATGAGATACAGTTTATTTATTAACCTAATATTTCTTAGTCATCCATATGTCTAGACATATACACTGTCAACAGTTATCACACAGCCAACCTTTATAACCAATTATCACACAGTCATCATCACACTGTCAACAGTTATCACACAGCCAACCTTTATAACCAATTATCACACAGTCATCATCACACTGTCAACAGTTATCACACAGCCAACCTTTATAACCAATTATCACACAGTCATCATCATACTGTCAACAGTTATCACACAGCCAACCTTTATAACCAATTATCACACAGTCATCATCACACTGTCAACAGTTATCACACAGCCAACCTTTATAACCAATTATCACACAGTCATCATCATACTGTCAACAGTTATCACACAGCCAACCTTTATAACCAATTATCACACAGTCATCATCATACTGTCAACAGTTATCACACAGCCAACCTTTACAACCAATTATCACACAGTCATCATAACACTGTCAACAGTTATCACACAGCCAACCTTTACAACCAATTATCACACAGTCATCATAACACTGTCAACAGTTATCACACAGCCAACCTTTACAACCAATTATCATACAGTTAACATTTTTCACACAGGTAAACAAATATCAGAACAGAATGGTAACCAAATATCACAGTAAACCTTTATCCCACAGATACCATAATCAAACAACTTTCAACTATCATCACACTGTCAGCACTGATTTGTCAGCAGTCACACTATAGGGGGGATAGATTTAACTTGACGATTTTTCCATAGAGCTGAACCAGCGTGAATGTTCCACCTCTAATTATATTTCAGCTAATTACTTCCTTCTTTAATTGGAATCATATATGACTGACAGGAAAAATGCTTCTTCAATAAATATAAAAATATAGGATTTACAATGCAAACATACCATACGGCAGCAATAGAGTTTTGCTGATTTCACATCTCCGTATCAAACTGGGAAGAAAATGGAATCTGCAGGTCTGACCTCAAACAATGACTTAATTCCATTAAGGTATGCTTTAAATCCTATTTATTGACAAGATAAATATTGACAAAAGTACAGTCTTGCCTGCAGACCTTCATAATAGACATTATTTCCCCAGTGGTTTGTCTCATGAATGTCATCTATACACACTCACACTAATGTCCATCAGAAAGCCATCATATTTTGTAATTTGATTATCCATTGAGGAAAGAAATCTGAAGGCAATAATCACTGCCAGAACTTCTCAAATATGAATTAAGGAAGAATATTATTGTTGGTTTCATTTTAATGACTTTGAAATACATATTTCATATCAAGAGCTTCCTTTCATTTGTCCAAATTTTGATAATTGATTTTAAAAATACTGCTCTCATTCTCCAAAAACACAACAAAACGCATGCTTTCATTTCATACTTTAAGTGAAATTGTTCATTTTTCATTCATTTTCTTTAGCTGATGATGTTTTTCTGATGCTGCAGATTTTTTTTATCAGCAGCATCAAGCATGAGAAGTTTTTGAATTAGAAGAGATTGTGAAGACTAAATGTTTTTGACTGAATGATGGGCAGGTCGACATTTCAGTAGTAAAACTTCAAAACATTGAAAAATTGGCTGAAATAGTTATATAGTCACCAGTATGAAGTCAGTCATCTATAACTCAAAATTATTATTTATAATTAGTGAGGTAGGTGTCCGGAAAACACAATAAAGCACTAACAAGAATAAATCATTGATTAGCCATCATGTGTGAAACCTGTGAATTTTTTACCAGATTAACTGGCCACACCATGGTAAATGTGTGTGGTGTATGAAATGTATATGTGTGGTATGTCTGTGGTATATGTGTAGGATGTGTGGAGCATATGTAGTTTATGTGTTATTGTAAATGTATTACATGTATGCATGTTGTGTGTTTAACCCTTTCCCTCATACAGACTCATTTTGACGCACTCAATAGGTACCACATAAAGCCTGATCTGCAGAAAACCACAGTTAAACCTTACCGAATTTAATTATAAAGTCCTCATTTCCAGACCACTGAGGAGCAGCGAACAGCATAAAACCTGATCAGCCTGTGCAGGCTGATCTGGTTTTATGCTGTTCGCATAGGTTTTTTCATGGTTTATTATTATTATTATTATTATTATACCACATTTATATAGCACTCTTTTCATAGCAATGTACGTTCAAAAGTGCTTTACAATTGCATTCAAAAACACACACACATACACACAAATCACCAAGCTCACTCACATTGTAACATAAAAATATATTGTATAAAAATATATAATTAATAAAGCATCAGGTTTCCTCTATGAGGGAAAGGTTTAAGTGGAATATCAATGTAATATGTGCAGCACGTGTGCAGTGTGGTATATCCAAATCTGATCAAATATTGTCTTTACATCTGGTACTGATATTACACATCTGGCTTTATATTTACTGCGTGTTCAATACCAATGGTTCTAATGGCAAGAGATTGAACACTTATTATCTTGGGGGTAAAAATACAAACAGTAGGCTAAAAGGTTTGCTGGAAAACAATATCTAGAGCCTAAACTAGTGGAAAATAAGGAAAGAAAACACAATTGATAAAAATTGAGGTCAAACAATATAGGTAGTCACTCACAACTATAGTACCTACATTCTGAGGGTCCGTTTCTCTACATTTAAAACCGAATAACCTCTCAATTTTGTAAGAATGACCAAACGATTGAACAAAATTCTACAATACTGATATGCTGAGATTCAGCCAAAGTAGTGAAAACTCAATTTTGTTTAAAAAAATAAATATTTACGGGACACAATAAATGTATGTAGTATAAAAGCACAGAAGAACTATTTTCCCTAGGATGTTGAGTAACTCCCTTTACCACACGGAGGAGTATGGTTTCTTTCGAATGCAAAGGTGGCTCATGCCTGAATTTGGATGGTGGATGTGCAGGTTCCAGTTATTTAATGGTGTTTCAATGGTCCATATAAAAGCTTGAATTATGATAAAAATCCGTATAACCTTCTTATAATCACATCTAGCTATCTCAGATACATCAGAGATATCTCCAGGGGTTATTTGTTGCTCTATAGAATGGCTGATACATGTGTATATCTGCTATCCGAAGTTACTAAGAACACAGTAAGGAGACGCTAAGTTGCATCTATAAACAGAAACTGTGCCATTGCTCAGCAGTACAAATCAAAGTGCTGATAGTACTGAGAGAACAGTATTGTCTCATTTCTTTTGTTTATCACAGTAAATTTAATAAACGGAGGTCAAATTTTCGAACAATGCCAATAACCCCGCTTAAACGTTGCATTAACATGGTCATTAGATAAACACACCATTTGTTTCAACAGACTGATAACAATTAGCACATTGCCACTTTTACTCCTCCTATATTTCTATAGCCTTCAATGAACAATCGTTTATTATTTTAATACAAGTGTAATATTTGGAAAAACTAAGTTACCTTGCATATTTGCAGCTTGTCAAAGTCTCTTCCACTTGAGACACACATAACTTCTTTGATTATGCTTGGTTATGATTTTGCCAAAGATAACCACCACTATTGTGGTAAATGGTTTGTATTGATGAAATGTCTGTCCTTAATTTGAAAAGGAAATTGAAGGAATTGTTTGAACTTCATCACTTACAGTCTAGCTATTATCAGTGTCATCATGTTTTATCTCTCAATTATGATGGCACCTTGAGTTGATAATTAAGTTTTTCTAGACAAATTGATTTGGCCCAATCAATTCATTTGCTTTCCTGATAAAAACAAACAATTACTGTGCTTGGATGTTAAAATCAATCCTGAAGGGCTCCAGATCCAATGGAAATGTACATGACTGCATTTCAAAAGGTTGGGGGTTTGAACTCCACTGGGGGCAAGGAATTTTCATGGCTACCAGGACACAAAGTACTGGACTAACCAAGGAACTGTCAAGATGGATAAGTATGGATTAGTACAAGCTGCATGAATAAGTTGCCCAATCAACATAACATAAATAAGCCGGGGTTATAAAAAATAATAATAAAAAACACACGCAGAAAAAAAAAAAAAGCCATACAGAATAAAAAAAAATCCTTCAAATGCCACACGAATATGGACAAAGTTAATTGGTATATCATTAGTAAAACCAGACATAATCAATAGAGTGTGATAAATTCTTCAGACATCTTGAGAGAAACTTACAAAAAAATCAACTGTGCCAGTCTATCAAATTTCTTCCATGCCAAAAATCGAAACTCAAATGCCATAATGAGCTTAGCAATTCCGATAACAGAAGATTTGTCTTCTAGGATCAGAGAAGCTTCAACGTCTTAAATAGCACTTCAGCTGCACCTGACGATGTCAATAACAAGATCATATCTAAAAGCAGAAAACCAAAGCACAAGATGAATATGTAGATGTAAAACTAGAATTTGGTGGTAAATGATTCCTAAACAATTCTCATAAAATACAATCCAATCATGTAATTGTAAGAAAAGTAGAAAAGAAATATTGAAATTTCCTTGAAGAAAATGGCAAGAACGGTAAAATTCAGAATAAGTTTTTGTTTTCTACAGATGTTTTCTTGTTCCTGACAGTTCCTAACTCTGAATTCTGTAACTATGGCATTACACATTAGCCATTCCAGAATATTTTTATAAAAGTAAATTTGAGTTTGCATCATAAACATCAGATAGACAAGCTTCTAAAAGAAAAATGACTTTAATATTCGTGACTTGGAATTACATTTCTTTATATAATACAAATCCTAGGGGCAAATACATTTAGTCTTGGAGCTTTGTGTTAATGGATAACAGCAGGAAACTAGCATGGGTGGAGAGGAAATGGCAGCCTAGATCTCCCAGTGCCCACATCATTTAACTTCATATGAAAAAAGTCTTTGTAAGCGTAACTTCACAGTATATAAAATGGTAATTGTTCTGTTGTTGTTTTTTCTTCACAGAAAGTGTTGTGTTTGTATAATGCAATAAAGTGGGTCAACTTTCTTTCATGTTTTATTATGTATATATTTCATCATGAAAATAAGCGCTTTATGATACAAGAAGACATGTAATGAAGTTCATTTTAATCAAATCTTTTCAAAAATATAAGAAATTTGGGACAAACAATGGTTTGAACTAAATCATTACTTTTCAGAATCAAAGGTAGTTTAAAAAAAGGTTATAAAAAAGAATAGCATGAATAAAAAACAAAGGTTTTGCAAACAGTCGTTCAATATAAACCCCCTGCACAATGCTGTAGATCAGCTTGCACTCCCATGCAATTTGATCATAGTCTGCACTGTTAACTAATCAGTCAATAAGTTTTCAGCAGCCATTATTATCTTCACTGTTTGCTATTCAGTTCATAAATTTTCAGCAAGAACCCCAATAAGAAATTAATGACATAGTCTAAAATGAAGAAAGGACAAGTCCAATTAAGAAATTAATCATAGTCAGGATTAAAATCTATTTTTAAATAATAGGTTTCTTTATGTGGCAACTGTCACCTTTTTGGACTTTCCCTGTATCATACATGCAATAGGACAGTGACATTTCTTGTTGTATTTGCATATTCAGTACTTCTACTGCAGCATTTAACAAAGTTTCATATACATCAAAACTGAGCATTTAATTGGGAAACACCAAAAGCAATTGTGAATTTTCAAACAAAATGTTCAGAGTTGTCACATCATGTTACAAGAAGACTTTCTGACATCAGCTGGTAGCTTAATATTTCTTGTTAATGGCATCCCATGGCTGTCATTGCTTTCAATAGCTTGTTTCTAACCCTGGACAAGTACAAAATTAACTTACAATCTGCATTAGACAAGTTGATCCTCATAGAGAGTTGTCAGTGAGAAGATAGATTGAAATGCAAACAGAACATTTTAATCTGACAAACATTAGAATTACTGAGGTGTAACATTATATATAATTGCTTTTTTGTATATTTAACACACTTACATTTTTATGTTTTGTAACTCTATTTTCAGAAGCATCCCAAGCTGCCATAAACTTTCCTTTAAACAAAAAGATGCATTTATGCTGCAAAAGTGATCAAGCACACTGACAAAAAATAACCAAAGGATTTAAGGAAGTGAAACATATAAAGGAAGTGACATCATATGATACATAACAACAGGAAGTGACATCATAAAAGAAGTTAATTCGCAAACAAATGCTCCTGAACAGCCTCTGCAGGAAAACTAATTTCTGGTCAGTATCATGTTATACACCTATTACTCATTTAACTAATGTCTCTACATTACACACTTCCTAATCAACTGATGTCCTTTTTATCCCCAGACAAAGAACCCAATTAAACTGTACTACAATTTCCTATCACACACAGAGAAAACCTAATATACCTGTCAAAGTCACAGTTCTGCCTGTCAGCATGGTTTCTAACAATTTTTCAAAACAAATCTCTCCTTGAAGAAAACTATCTTGGTTTGTAAGTGGAGACCCAAATTAGTTGCCACAGGAAACTGTGAATGAGTTTGCTTGAGATCATGGCTTGTATGGATAAATAGGGAAAAAAGAGACAAAAGTACTCTACCAGTAATTCCTTTATAATACAGAACATACAATACATGGTACCTAACCATCCTTGAGTAGTTCATCTTGAGTGACAGAGGTATTCCTGTCATTGTGTATCATATACATAATTCATCGTACGTGTACTAGGTATGGTAAGGGTTACAGAACCTTTCAAATATTAAACAGACAGCCTACCCTATTAGAGTAAATGTTGTGTCTATGCACATCTTCTATGTCCATATTTCAAGAGCCTCAATTTGATGATATAAACTGTATTCTGAAATACTTCTTTCTCTTAGAATGAAAAACTGTGACCCCATATATCATGATAATGGGTTGCCTGCAGCAAAGTACAAATTTTAATCTTTCTAATTACTTTTATAGCTTAGACAAGTGTTTTTTCTGGAACATGTGTGTAACCTGTTGAAGCGTGACAGAAAAAGTATGATGGAAAACCCGCAGGTGATACAAAAAGTGACACTGACTGTTTACAAAGAGTACATGGTTTTGAATACATAAAACTGTTGCAAATGACAACTGGAAATCAAAGCATAAGGACCTGGATGATTTACAATTGAAATTTGGCATCTTACAGAAACCTTTCTCCTAAGTCAAATGCAAAGACATTGCAGCATTAATCTCAAAATGCACTGACATAAGCAGTTTCCAAGCAACACCTACCGATTTTAGATTTATTTTTTTGTTTTGTTCTAATCCAGTGTGACAGTTGCTATGGGGACAGTGTCACACTACTGTGCAGATAATCTGGCAAGTTAATACACTTACAATACCAAGATTGTGTAGGTTTGTTGCTAAGTTGTCTGGCAAATTGTCTGATGCTGAAATTGATGAACTGAATTAACTCTGTAGTCTATATTAACATGACCCCCAGTGTTGGACGGCCCAATTATGGCAAGCAGATGGCTCCAACAAAGGCACATGGGGCATAATCTGATTGCCAGTTTCTAGTTCTATTTAGTAATTGATCTTCTTCACTTTACTTTGATGCATAATGTTAATAAAAAAAACTGTAGCATTACAACTAGACCTATCACTAAAGGGGATTAATAACCCACATAGTGCATTAACACAGAAAGGCTGCATGTAATTATTACAAAATCCTTGACAGAGTTATCTGCACTTGTCTGCTGACTGGACTTATCATTATTCCAAGAGTATAGGCACTATCAGCAACAGTTTCCACACTATATATCATGTAAGTGTAAGATAGGACGAGATGGAAAGGATGTTATAGGACAGGATGCAATGAGCTATGTCTATGTCACTATGTGAATCAATTGTAAAATGAGATCTTTACTAATCCATATTACACACATACACACATACATTTTTGCTAATTTAATTTCAGCATCACATATATTACATGTACATGAAACAATCACATGCAACAGAACAATTAATACAGCAAGTGACACAAAAACCATCTGACATTTGCTACATCTTGTTTATTTGCCTAATTATATTTTATTGGTGATTTCTCTGTCCTTTCTGCCATTTAGTAAGTATCACTTAATCAACGATTATTTGCCTAGATCACATTTTTGAAGTAACTCGCTTGCACAATGCCAAGTGATCAATACCCAAATAATTATGCTTCAACATTAAAACATATATCGTATTTTTCATTTTGGAACAACATCTATAATCATAATTCTCTCTGTTTTTGGTCCACATAAATGGTGTCTCTAAGATACTAGGTATGTTTGGGGTATTCAATTAAAGGACTGTCTTTTGATGTCAACCATCTGCAGGCATTGAAAACAAACTGTGCAGAAACTTATATGTTTCCTTTGGGAAATGGTTAATGGATAAATCATTCAGCCTATGAATATACACAGAACAGTTGCACGTAACAAGTTGCTATGGTAACAGCAAAACAAATTCTCAACAGGAGCATTTACAAAAAAAAATTGAGACCATCTCACACCTAGCAGTCTCAAAAAGTGGCATGCAGCATTATTTTGCAAGTGACTTTTCATATATAATGCAAGACAAAAGAAACAATTTTTTCAAAAAATAAAACCCCTGAAAAAAGCTTATTTTCTATTCAACATTTGTTGCTTTTTTCTTGCGAAGAAATGATATATATCAAAATGACATAATTGTTTTTTCACAGATCTAGCCACTGCACGGCTGACTTGTCCTGGTGGCTGGCAGAATCTGACGAACTATGGCGAACCAAGAGACCTACATTATGACAAGCAATGCTCAGTTATACGGTGAGGCCAACTTCACTGGTGCCCTCCTCAACAACAGCAATGCCTCACATGAGCAGGACAACTTGGCCAACCACCATATTTTTGAAGAGAAAATCACCTTTGAGAGAATCTTTGACATTTATATTGTCCCAGTGCTTGTCGTGATCGGAACCATTGGCAATAGCCTCATACTGCTGACTGTTCGGCAGCGTAACCTAAGTCACTGGTCCATCTGTTTCTACCTGGCTGCCTACGCCATGGTGAACATCTTCATCCTGGTCCCTATGACAGGTGTGAACTGGCTGTGCAAGATAACCAACACCAAGTACATCACTGCCATCAGTAACATCACCTGCAAACTCTGGCAGTTCATCATGGATGTTGTCATATTTTCCGGAATCTGGTTTGTGTTTGCCATGCTTGTGGACCAGTACATTGCAATATGGCTGCCATTTAGGGCCCAGTCTATGTGTACGATTTTCATGGCCAAGTTTGCCACAGTTAGCATCATAATCGGCCTCGTTGTCATCAGTATCCACACAATCTGGACATTTGAACTGTTCCCAAATGGATGTTACTTAAATCATGAACCTAATGACCTCCTGACTCTGATATGGCCCTGGGTTTCCCTGAGCTGTTACTGTATCATCCCCTTGGTCCTGATCATTATCTTCATTGGTCTTGTTGTATACGGTGTCTTTACGAAGTCAACCTGGAAGAAGACGCCCAGCAACTACCAAGTTCCTATTGACATCACCTTTATGATCATCGGCCTCTCTATATTCTTTGTTATTCTGGTTACCCCGGCAACAGTGATAGGCATCACAAAAACAAATCTACCAAATGCCTGGTTACACAATTTGGAGTTTTTTCAAAATTTTCAAATTGCATCGATTATTGGGGAACTGTTAACATATCTAAACCCCACCCTTGCTTTCTTTGTTTGTTTCTCTTTTTCATCTACATTCCGCACAGAACTAAAGGACATCCTCAAGTCACTGTTTTGTAAGCACATGATACGAGTCTATGAGATGCAAGTAAACTCAAACGGAAATTCTGGAAATGAGTTTGAGAATTGCTCTGAAACAACACCACTGTAAAGGAGTATGAGAGACTAACAAAGGCTGCAATATTGCCACTTTGTAACTGCTCTAGAATACTTTTACCTATCTCTCTGTCATATGTGTATACAAATACATACACAATTCAAAACCTCATTTATAAACAGTTATATCAATTATGTGTATAATTCAAATATATATGTAAGTATTTTATGGAGACTTATTTCTACCTATATATGAAATTATTACTATAATTTAATGGTCATGTACAAAAGAAACAATATAATTATTATTCAATATATTTTTCAATCTCATATAAGCAAATTATATATATATATATATATATATATATATATATATATATATTTATAACTTAAAGTTACGGAGATGTTGAGGAATGAATCTCCATCTTTCAAACGTCCTCCTTAAGGTAATCCATCAATCATTAAATTGTGATAATGGTCCATCAATTGATCATGGGAATTTTATAGTCTAACCAAATGCATATAGATTTAGAGCAAAAGAGCCTCTACTAACTCTAAGTCAATGGATGATTGCATCTGAACAAAAGACTTTATAAGCATTTGAAGGGCGTTGATTATTATTCAATGATGAATGGATTACCTTAAATAAATGTGAATAACACAAATATCAAGACACTCTCCGTATTAACATTAACATAAATAGTGTTCTTTGTACGGCTCAGAGAGTTATTACTGTTAAGGAGACAAACCCTGCTCTTTATTTTAAAATGTTGCCAAGGCAACTACTGCCTATTAAAACATCAGTGTAGCTAAGGACATTGTGCTAGTGACCTCTCTGCAATGTTCAGGAACCTATACATATTTTCAAGATCAGATGTAAGCTATAGTTTTGTTCCAAAGGACAATGATCTGTAATACATTATATATATATTATTATATACATTTGTATATATATATATATAAAGGTGATAATATCTTGTTCTGAATGTGGAATAAAAACTATTTATGAACAGCAAAGAGTGAAACATAATTGTGTGAGTGAATTATTCCTTGTGTTGTCTTCAAATGCAAGACATTAGAAAGACTTAAGCTTCTGGTTGCCTTCAATTTTTGTACAGTGCAGGCTGGGTGAGATATTAACTTATGGCAATACAAGGCATCAGGAGGATGCAGGCCTTACTCAGTGTACATCAAGGATGAGTGACAAAACATGTGTCCAGCTGAACTAACTGAACAGATCATGTGTCCATAACAAACAATATTAAAGATAAATTCAATGACAGTTTAAATATACTATGATTCCATGTGAAGAGCATGTCAGACAACTTAGACTATCCATGTGTCTAATAATAAGCAATGTATATCTCTATTTTGCGGTACAACTTATAAGTGTTTATTCAGTGTACTATTTTTGTATTTGCTTGGATGACAAATATTATTTGAAGAATGAAAAATCTTTTTCATACAATACCCATTTACCACATGTTCAGATTACACAGGATTTTACCAATCTGGTCAATGTCCATGCAGGACAAATCCACAATCTAAGCATTATAATTTCATGTCAGTATGTTGAAAGACAACATCATTATTAAGTCACAAACAAGACAAAACATGACAAACAAGACACATCATACACAGTTATACATGATAACCACCAAGGCAAACCACTGTCATAAACTTAACAAATCATGGTCACTGACAAAAAAACCAATGGCACAAACATGACAAGCCATGGTCACAAGCAAGACAATGGTCACAAATGTAAAAACTGTACTTAAAAACTTGTTTTGTATCTGTACATTTTTGTTTGTATGCTTTTCAAGTAAATAAGTTATAATAAAAGTATAAAAAATATCATCAAAAGCCATCTCAAAAGATATGAGAAAACTAAAGTCTACCTGACCATGGTCAAATTTTTCTACTTTTGTGCATGAAGATCTTTATTGTGAACCTGCAGGGAGTGAAATGTTTACATGACATTTGTTGTCCTTAAATTATGGTAATATTAGGCTTAATTAACCTAGTGAAGTCAAATGATAAAAAAAAATCAATAAAATGGGTGATGGTTTCCCTGAAAAAATGAATATTTAGTGATTTATAATGATGTCTGTTATATGAAGTCAGTGTCTTTCATCTGCTTGTATAAGTAAAAATATAAAGTGAATATTATGGATATAAATTATATATGTTGTTGAATACATTTATTACTGGAATTAATCTTTGTTTTGTTGTTGCTTGTGTCATCCAATTTTATACTCAAGGTCTTTAAAAACTATTCATAAATATTATGTCATTTTTTTTTTTCGAAAGAAAATCCATAACTGTTCTGCATAAAACATGCACCAATCAATTGCTGCAAAATGCCTCATTGCATTTCTAAATAATCTAAAATCATGTGAACAACACAAAATAAAGTACTGAACAAGGTGAGACATTTTTAAAATATTCAAGTATATTTATGTAGTATCTGTACACAATAGTGTTATAACTTCAGTCAGTATGAACTTTAATATCCAATTCCACTATAAATACTTATCGATAAGTAATTCGAAAATTCTTACTAGAAACACATTCCACCATTTATATTATACAATTTAATCAAGTACAGGTCTTTGTTGACTAAAATGTTACTTTAAAAACTAGTGCTATTTGTTAAGAAATTAAATATTTGAGTGTTTTTATTATAAAAACATGAAGGGTAAAATAACCAGTAGCAAAGTATTTAAGTATTACTTAGTACTAAGTATGGTTGGTGGAGATGAAGCCTGACCTATCTAGATATGATACACAGATTGGTCCAACACGCTTACTTAACCCTTTCCCTCATATATACTCATTTTGACGCCCTCAATAGGTATCACATAAAGCCTGATCTGCAGAAAACCACAGTTAAACCTTACCAAATTTAATTACAAAATCCTCATTTCCAGACCACTGAGGAGCAGCGAACAGCATAAAACCTGATCAGCCTGCGAGTAATCAGCCTGCGAGTTACTCGCAGGCTGATCTGGTTTTATGCTGTTCGCATAGGTCTTTTCATGGTTTCCTCTATGAGGGAAAGGGTTAAAGGATAACACATGTATAAGGATAGTGTCAAAAATAAATGTGAGGTTACATTTAAATCTCTTTAAAAATTATGGAAGAATTGTTTGCAAAAACTCAAAATGTCATTTAATGATTTTGTCTATGTTCAAGGGCGACAACTCTGCAATGATTTGCCTGACTGACATTAAAATCATGTTATACAAACCTACACTATATGGTCTTCATTATATAAGGTTTCATTGAAATTGCTGCCTGACTCTGGTATTGCATGCATACAATTTTGCTTGATCAACTTGATTGTCATAACATACAAATGTAATACAATTCTTTCAGTATTAAAACCTATAACATGCAAATGTTTGGATTTAAAGAACAGATATTCCCCCATTATATTTTTTCAGTAACTCGAGATGAGACAAACTGGCACCATTGTGAACACTGACCTTATAATGTGACATGCTTTGCCCTATGATATGATTATATTGTGACATGTTTATAACACTGCATATCATCTCACTTTGTTTGTCATTTGTATAGGTTAATCAATATAATGGACAAATTTAGGGTAATAGTTTTCATGAACACAAAATACCTCTCCATAAACATGAAACACCATTATGAACCTGACCTCTCAGTGTGACTTTGAAGTCACATAACTGATACCTTCCCTCTGTGCATCATTACTTTTTTATTTTTGTGCAGTTTCATCAAAATCTGATTGGAAGTACAAAGATAAATACATAGCTGACACATTCTGTGACAGACAACAGACAATTATATCAAAACTCCCTGGGAAAGAAGACAATGATGGACTGCCATGAAAGAATTCAGACTCTATTCATGCAAATTCTTTCCAAATCTGGTCTGTAAAACATTAAATTACTTCTCATAAATAACAAATGTTATTTTTAAGACCCTTATTAAAATTTCTTATTAAAGCAGACCTAGCACCATGTTCTCTAAAATAACTAAGTATGATCTCAGGCTCAAATTTGAGTATCATACACAAATTCCTATTGAAAATAATGTGCATAGTTTGGATATAAGTATTAAAATCATACTTAAATATCATTTTTATTTTCGAGAACACAGGGCCTGTTTCTGTCATTAACTTGTCTTTATTTCTAAGTGTGTGCAATTATCTCTAAGCTTACCTTAAGGCCATAATGAAAGCAAAAAACTTTGAAATCGCTAAGGATCAATGTTCTTGTATGATATTTTGCAACATCATAGTGACAGCAAGTCAAACTAGAACTATCACTAAATGTGATTAATACCCCCGCAATACTGCTTTAGAAATGATGAAGTTATTAGGATTAAGAAGAAGAGTATGAAAAAGACATTTTTACATTAGTTTTTTTTCCAGATTTTTGGCCGGGTTACACAGGTTGTGCTTGACCATTGTATGAAATTGTTTTGAATTCCAACCAGTATTTACAAGTTAAGCTCGGACAAGGAAAAGTAACAAAGGGAATAACTCTGTAATTACAAGATAGAGTTATGGTTCTTGTGCACTGCACTTCCTCTATTGTGGTTGACATTGTATGAAATTGTTTTGAATTCCAACCAGTTCTTTTCAAGTTATGCTATGGACAAGGAAAAGTAACAAAGGGAAATAACTCTGTAATTACTCTAGATAGAGTTATGGTTCTTGTGCACTGCACTTCCTCATATTGTGGTTGACCATTGTATGAAATTGTTTTGAAATCCAACCAGTAGTTTACAAGTTATACTCTGGACAAGGAAAAGTAACTAAGGGCAATAACTCTGTAATTCCTATAGATAGAGTTATGGTTCTTGTGCACTGTACTTCCTCATATTGTGGTTGACCATTGTATGAAATTGTTTTGAAATCCAACCAGTAGTTTAAAAGTTATACTCTGGACAAGGAAAAGTAACAAAGGGCAATAACTCTGTAATTCCTATAGATAGAGTTATGGTTCTTGTGCACTGTACTTCCTCTCATTGTGCTTGACCATTGTATGAAATTGTTTTGAAATCCAATAATGCAACGGACCGCTGGACCGACCGACCACCGGGTGACTCCTATATACCCCCCCAAACTTCGTTTCGGGGATATAAATATTCCCCATGTGGATGAAGTTATCAGAGACAATAGCCAACAAGAGGGCCAAGATGGCCCTTCGATCATTCGCACACCTGAGAAATGTTGCCTTTGTTGGTTGTACTGAATACATAATCAAAATTATAGTGAGATTATCTAAATTCCACACAAAAACTGTACTTGTGCTCTACATTTTGAAGGTTGTATCCCTATAAAACCTTATGTAAAATCAAGTGAGCCCTTGGGGTGAGACAATATTAATGCCAATGACATGATTTGAACAAATTTGGTAGATGTCCACTTATGATCAATTATCTAAACTCTAGGCCTTGTGGTTTCTGACATGAAGTTTTTTTCTAGTTTTTCCCTTTCAAGTTTATATAAAATCAGGTGACCTCTGGGTTGGGGCCAGCCATGATTTGAAAAAACTTGATAGATGTGCACCAGGTGAATAATTCCCAAAAGCTGACACCATGAGCATGTTGTGCTAAGGTGAGCTAACAAACATAATTTGTGCATGAGGATTTTTAGCACAAGAAATTTAAAGTCAATCTTTTTACCAATCATGTTGGCCCCTTATGCTGTACATAACAGGATTATCTTAATCAGATAATGGTAGGGCAACCTTCTTGGAACAAATAAAATGAAGTAAAGCCCAGAAATTTTCGATAAAATTTCCTCATTATTCTCAAAAAAAATTCTGGAAAAAGTTTTATGATCATAAGGCTGTAGAAGATAATTGGTCAACTAAGAAGCTTGTTTAAAAACAACAGGAAAAACTACTGCCTTTCATTACCTGCGATTATTAAGTGGTATCGATTAGCTAATTCTGTAATTCAATCAACACACACACACATATAATTATTTGGTTAATCAAGATTTGTCCAGTAATTATCCCCCTTTCCTATTAGTTTCAGTGAAACCTGTTAACCCTTACCATGCTTAATTTCTTTGAACTTGTCCTTCATTCTTTTTGGACTGTAACATTAGTAATTGTTGTTTATGGGGGTGTTTGCTGAAAATTTATTGAAAAATGAACAGTGCTGCACTGATTGCAAAAACAAGTGCAGACAGCATATTGTAAGGGTTGTATAAGTGTATATGTACACCATGGTATTGACACTCTCTCTGATAGCAGGTACACTATCTGCAACCTGAATGTTAAAATACTGTAAGGACCCCCCACCCCCAATTTTATAGAGAACAAGAGGGCCATGATGGCCCTGGATCGCTCACCTGGTATCATTAGGCTATGTAAAATCAAGTGACCCCTGGGGCAGAGCCAATTTTGACCCCAGGGTCATGATTTGAACAAACTTGGTAAGAATCGAATAGACAATGCTACACACCAAATATCTAAACCCCAGGCCATGTGTTTTCTGAGAAGAAGATTTTTCAAGTTATTTCTATATTAGCCTATGTAAAATCAGGTGACCCCAATGGCAGGGCCAAATTTGACCCCAGGGCCATGATTTGAACAAACTAAGTATAGATCCACTAGACAATGCATGATTCATGATTTGAACAAACTTGGTAGAGGTCTATTAGCCCATGTTACATACCAAATATTTTTCAGGTTTCTCCTATATTAGTCTATGTTAAATCAAGTGACCCCTGGGGTGGGGCCAATTTTGACACCAGGGTCATGATTTGAACAAACTTGGTAGAGATCATCCATAGACAATGCTACAACAAATATCTTAACCCAGGCTTTGTTTTTTTATTAGCCTATGTAAAATCAGGGACCCCTTTGGTGGGGCCAAATTTGACCCAAAGGTCATGATTTGTAAAAACATGGTAGAGACCCAGTAGACAATGCTACATACCAAATATCTTAACTCCAGGCCTTGTGGTTTCTGAGAAGAAGATTTTTTAAGTTTTTTTTTCCAATATTAGCCTATGTAAAAAGGTGACCCCTTGGCTGGGCCAAATTTGACCCAAAGGTCATGATTTGTAAAAATTTGGTAGAGACCCACTAGACAATGCTACATACCAAATATCTAAACCCCAGGACTTGTGGTTTCTGAGAAGAAGATTTTTCAAGTTTTTCCTATATTAGACTATGTTAAATCAAGTGATCCCTGGGGCGGGGCCAATTTTGACCCCAGGGTCATAATTTGAACAAACTTGGAAGAGAGACATAAGATTATGCTATATACAGTCGAACCTCGTTATGTCAAAGTCACTGGAAAATTGAATAAAATTTGACTTAAGAGAATTTTGAGATATCAGAATACATGTCCATATCTCTGAAGGTATCTCCCCTATGTGTCAAATTATTCATTGTAATTTGGTTGGTATTTAAAAGAAAATAACATACTTACTACATTTTATCATTTTATTGAATAAATACGTACAGTAATTCTATATACAGTATAGGACTTAATACATGTACAGAAACACAAATATTCAGTTCTTAAAGACTAGACCACTACTGTTTATTGCTGTTTCATGAATTTTGTGAGGTCAGTCTGAACCTTGGTAGCACCACCAACAAACTTCTTCCTCACATACCTCTGCACACCATCAAACAATCCCATTACACACTTACTGTCCTCAAAACTCTCTAAGAACGCACACAGTCTGTCACAGTACTCCATAGCTTGCGCACCGCTGATCTTTTTTGGCTCCTGTTGTTCCTCTTCTTCGTCACTGATATCGGCCGCGTAACAGGATCGGGTGTCTAGTAGCTCTTGTACGATGTTGCAGTCTCGTTCGCGTTGAAAATATTTTCAGGCTCATACATTTTCTAGAATTGTTCGCAGACGAGTTTGCCATGCTGCATAATTTTCTGTTGATTTGTCGACAGAGTTTGATTCACCGCAGATTTTTTTCGACAAGATACCGTGACGTCGCTTGAAGCGGTCCAACCATCCCGATGAGCAGTCAAACTGTTGCCAAGCTCAGTGGCAAAATGCCGTGCTTTTGCCTTCATTAACTCGCCGTCTATTGTTACCTTCCCAGCCCGTGCTGAACTAAACCATATCAGCAGCGCTTTTTCCACTTCCGGATATTTTGCTGTTCTTGCCTTCTTTCTCTCTGGTTCTACATTGCTACATAAAACCATAGATTTCATGTCTTCTTTAAATTTCAACCATGTAGACAGAGTAGACTGAGGTATACCGTGTTCTTCTGCGATCTTTTTCTTCGACTTAACCCCCTTTTCCACTTCTAATATGGCCACATATTTCTCTGTGTATGATTTTGAATTCAACTTTCTCTTCGTCCCTTTACCCTTGGCCGATCCAGATATCCCCCAGATTCAGACTGGTCTTCTCGATTACTCGGTAAGAGTATCGGGCACATAGGCGTGTCTATCGTCTGATGCCATTTTGGTTATGTGGATACAGCATTTGACACTTAATAAATACCTACAGTATAAATCACTCAAAGTGACAAGTAAAATAACAAAAAGCCAAACAAACAATCTAATGACTTCTTTAATTGCTCCAATCTAAGCTTAAAAGCTAACACAAATTAGCTCAATACAGGTGGATTGTCAATCAGCAATTTCCGTGACGTCACATTCCCAACTCAACAAACTGACACGTGCCAGGTGTCGGCGGTTGCTTTGATCTTCGAGTCAAGCGACAGACAAAAGGTGAGAAAAAACAATACGGGGACAAATAATCGCTTTGAGACAAAAGGAATTTTGGCTTAAAGGAATTTGACTTAAGCGTTGAATATTTATGTGTATATGTAGGAAACAAATTCGGGACTAGAAAATAAATTTGACATAACCGGAAATTTGATACAAACGAGTTTGACACAACGAGGCTCAACTGTACCAAAAATCAAAAGGCTAGGCCTTGTGGCTTTCGGAGAAGAAAGATTTTTAAAATTTTCATTTTTAAAGTCTATTTTTAGCTCCTGTGACCTAGATTTTTGACCAATCAAAATAATTTTAACAACTTTGGTAAAGGGCCCCATAATGAACATTCCTGTGAAGTTTTATCAAAATCCAGTAAGAAGTTTAGAAGGAGATGTTGTTTAAAGAAATTGTTGTTGACGACGGACGCACCCACGCACAGACAACAGTTGATGGACGACAGACAAAAGGCGATCACAAAAGCTCACTATGAGCACGTTGTGCTCAGGTGAGCTTAAGATCAGGCAATGCATCCAGGTACTATGATCACTTCTTGCACTAGTCTTAATAGTCTTAATCATTAATCCTTGAATAAAATGAATAAATCAATATCTAAAACACACTATGTTCTTAAAATTTGTTTATGTACTAACACTCATTTGCAAATGGATAAGTGTGTATGTGTGTATGTGCGTGCAAAGTCCAGGGGCATTTAAACGGTATATCTTTTTTTATGTCTATTTATGACATTTTGGACACAAATGGCAGCACAAATCTGATAACTGGGATTCAATGCAGCTATATAAAGAAGTCACACATTCTCCACCAGTATATCAACCTTTGTTTTTATCATTACTATCTGCCAGTCATACACTCTCAGGGTCAATGCTCTGACTAGTAGGATAATCGCTTGTCTAATGAGAGCACAAAATGAGCTTCTTAATATCTTGGAAAAACATCAGCTACTAATTTCGGGACAGAATTTTCATGCTGAGAGGAAGTCTTGAATGCTGATATGAGAAAACCACAGGTAGCATGCTGCGTAATTTAAGTGAAAAAGTATAGCTTACATGTTCCTTCAAATGTTACATAGACATGGCTTAGCATCTAAACAAGCATTAAAGCCTTCAGTAAATGTGTGCATTAAAATGTCAAACATATCAATTTACCAGAAGACCTTGAGAAAAACTCCTTCTTCACATAAATCTCTGCAAACAAGAAATGTTAGTAAAACATATATGCCCCCCTCATATGCCATAATATTTATATAGCTATATTATATGTATGATGTTTGGCTCTATAACGTGGGCATGTTACCAAGTTCAGAACTTATCTTGGTGAAGGTTAACTACTGATAATTATTAACACTGCTAACTCATCTGAGTTTTACCTTGTATATTGCATCCAGTAAAGGTGAAAATGCTGAAAAAAATCTGGTGAAAAAGATTTGACCAGAACCCATTTTGATCAGAATCTATCTCGGCATTCAATGTCACAGTGACCTTGATCTTTGACCTAGTTACCCCTAAATCAAAAGGGGTCATTTACTGGTCATGCACAATCTCCATACTAAGTTTGAAGTTCCTAGGCCCAATTGAGTTATTGATCAGAAATGGTTTGGTCACCATTTTAACATTAAATCCCCATAAATCAAGGTCACTGTGATCTTGACCTTTGACCTAGGGACCCCAAAAACCAATAGGGTTCATTTACTGATCATGACCAATCTCCATACTAAGTTTGAAGTTCTTAGGCCCAGGCATTCTCAAGTTATTGTCGAAACACTTGGTAACCATTTTCAAATCAACCCAGTAAATGAAGGACACTGTGACCTTGACCTTTAACTTAGTGACTCCAAAAACAATAGGATTCAACTACTGGTCATGATCAATCTCCATACTAAGTTTGAAGTACCTAGGCCAGGCATTCTCAAGTTATTGATCTGAAACAGCTTGGTCACCATTTTCAAATCAAGCCCAGTAAATGAAGGTCACTGTGACCTTGATCTTTGACCAAGTGACTCCAAAAACAATAGGGTTCATCTACTGTTCATGAATATTATGTTTGAATTCCTAGGCCCAGGCGTTCCAAGTTATTGGTCAGAAACAGCTTGGTAACCATTTTCAAATTCAAGCCCAGTAAATGAAGGTCACTGTGACCTTGACCGTTGACCAATTGACTCCAAAAATAATAGGGTTTATCTACTGGTCATGATCAATCTCCATACTAAATTTGAAATTCCTAGGCCCAGGCATTCCCAAGTTATTGATTGGAAACTGGTCCATTAGGACTGACTGACTGACCGATCGACATGTGCAAAGCAATGTGCTCCCTCTTCTTTGAAGGGGGCATAAAAAATTCTATATGGTAAATCTCTGTCTCCCAGCACATTACATCTTTTACCATTCATCAAGGACAAAATGCCATCAGGACAAAATACCATCAAGTACATTAATGTGTCATCATTGACACAATGTAATCTTTGACAAACAAGAGGGCCAAGATGGCCCTATAATCGCACACCTGAGAAACATTGCCTTCATTACCTGCACTGCTGAATAAAGGAAGATACTAGAGTGAAAACAAAGTGAAATCTGGCATTTTCTATATGAAAGGGGTGTAACTCCTGACCTAATAAGCCAAAATCAGTCATAATCAAACTTGATCGAGAGATCTATATCATAAATATTGTCATAAAGTTTGAAGATAATTATTTAAGAAATGAAGACACTAGAGTGCAAACAATGTAAAATCTGGCATTGTTTTTTATATAAACAAGAGGGCCAAGATGGCCCTAGATCGCTCACCTGAGAAAAGTATCATTCATTGCCTGTACAAAACAGATTGCTTTAGAATTAAGATGATGAGGTGAAACAATGTTCAGGAATTTTCTGACCCCATCCACAAAAGATATCATCATGACAAACATTCTGC
The DNA here is from genome assembly GCA_021229015.1 of Solen grandis. NCBI lineage: Eukaryota > Metazoa > Mollusca > Bivalvia > Adapedonta > Solenidae > Solen > Solen grandis. The sequence goes on from CM037777.1 coordinate 7,857,278, forward strand.
CAAAGTTTGAGGATGATTGGACCAAAAATGTTGCCCTCAGAGTATAAACAAGATTTTTCTAAGATTTGACCTACTGACCTACATTTCTATCCAGCCCCACCCATTTTCAAACTGGTTCGAGATATCATAATGACAAACAATCTGACCAAGTTTGAGGAAGATTGCATCAAAACTGTGGCCTTTAGTGTGTAAACAAGATTTTTCTAAGATTTGACCTATTGACCTACTTTTTGATCCAACCTGACCCATTTTCGAAAGGGTTCAAGATATCATCAAGACAAACATTCTGACCAAGTTTGAGGAAGATTGGATCAAAATTGTGGCCTCTAGTGTGTAAACAAGATTTTTCTAAGATTTGACCTACTGACCTACTTTTTGATCCAACCTGACCCATTTTCGAAAGGGTTCAAGATATCATCAAGACAAACATTCTGACCAAGTTTGAGGAAGATTGGATCAAAATTGTGGCCTCTAGTGTGTAAACAAGATTTTTCTAAGATTTGACCTACTGACCTACTTTTTGATCCAACCTGACCCATTTTCGAAAGGGTTCAAGATATCATCAAGACAAACATTCTGACCAAGTTTGAGGAAGATTGGATCAAAATTGTGGCCTCTAGTGTGTAAACAAGATTTTTCTAAGATTTGACCTACTGACCTACTTTTTGATCCAACCTGACCCATTTTCGAAAGGGTTCAAGATATCATCAAGACAAACATTCTGACCAAGTTTGAGGAAGATTGGATCAAAATTGTGGCCTCTAGTGTGTAAACATCAAATTGTTGACGGACGACGGCCGACGGACAATCAAGTCTCCCAAAAGCTCACCCTGAGCTACAGTGGGGCTTTCGTTCATGTTGGCAAACGAACCGCACGATACACGCACGATAAACGCAAACGAACCGCACGATAACGACGTTACAGATAAACGAACGAACAACGATAAACGAATTTGCACAATACACGATGCACGATACACGGACCGCACGAAACGAACGATTGCAGATAGGCACGGTAGCGAGGTTAATCGATTTACTCGGTTTTTTTCGCCCAAGTGAACAAGGCAATTAATCAATTTATAAATAAAACCATCATTAAAACTAACACATACACACACACACGAAAAAAAACAACGAATGTTCTATAATAGGAAGTCACATGTTCTAAATCGTGTCGAAATTACAAATAATTGTTGTTACACATTGAATTTATTAGATCTATAACGATCCTATGCTTTGAACAATTATTTATTCGCGCCAAGCGTCATTGGTAACCGCATAATACGATTTAATTGGCTATCTTACAGCAGGTGAAGTGATCTCCCTTCGTACACAATACAGGGGAAACCACTCTACGTAGTTAACTCATTATTTTTATTAAACATGAATCGATATAAGACTTAAATTGTAACAGACAACGTAAGTAATCTACAGTTAAATGTTGCCATGCGGTGAGTAACCACTTAACTGATTTTGAAAAGCTGAAATTCTAATGCTGGCTTTTAAGGAAGCGTTGAACTCAAAATATATCGTGCGGAACAATTCACACGGAAGGAACGATGCGATAAACGAAACACGTTACACGATACACGTTAAACACGTTACACGATACACGAAATTAAAAAACACGGAAACGGAACGCACGATACACACACGATACACGAAAAATATGCCAACATGAACGCAAGCCCCACTGTATGCTCAGGTGAGCTAAAAAACTCCTGACCTAATTGGCTGATATCAGCCATAATCAAACTTGTCCAGGAAATTATGATCATAAACATTGTCAGAAAGTTTAAAGATAATTGCCGATGAAATGAAGATGCTAAAGTGTAAACAAACTTAAGGACAGACGACGGACGAACGACAGGCATTTAACAATCCTAATAGCTCATCCTGAGCTCATGTGATCAGGTGAGCTAAAAAAACAACAATTAGGACAAAATGCCACCATGGGCAAAATGCCATCATGAACAAAGTGCCGTAATGGACAAAATGCAATCAAGGACAATGTGTCATCACTGACACAATATAATCTTGGGCAATAAAAACTAGAACTATCACTGAAGGTGATTAATACCCCTGCAAAATGCTTTGACACAGGAGAAGCCAGACTCCAGGCAGAGCATAGATTAGAACCTGTATACATAGTATAATGGTTATGATGGTAAATAATAAGTAAGTAAAGTCTTTATTTAAAGTGGATAGAGAGTCAGTTATGTTTGTTTGACACAGTAGTTTAAAAGTGTACAGTTACAGTTCTTGGACACTGCACTTCTCCTAGTCACCATCTGTTTACATTTCAAGTTTCAAGTCATCCGGAATTTTAAAAAAAAATTAAAAAGGGATAATTTAAAAAATTGGACCAGAGTGATAACTCTGCCATCCTTCAAAAACTCTGTAATCCTTGAGATAACTCAAGTGAAATAAGTGACATGCACCTCTCCACCTGATTATCAATAAACACAAAAAATCTAAACTGAACCAGTTGAGAAATGTTGAAGTAGTTTGCCTCACAAGATATTTAGAGTGGAATCAGGGGCAATAACTCTGTAATCCTTGAGATATCTCAAGTAAAATACATGTCACGCACCTCTCCACATGATTATCAATGCACACACAAAATCTTAGCGTCACAAGTTTTGGGATGGACAGACAGACTGACAAACCAACAGACCCACGGACTAATGGAATGACTCCTATATACCCCCTCTCAAACTTCGTTTGCAAGGGTATGAAAAAAAAACAGCATTAAGGACAAAATGCCATCATGGACAAAGCAACACCAAGGGCAAAATGCCATCAAGGACAAAATGCCATCAATGACAAAGTGTCATCATGAACAAAAGGCCATCAAGGACAAAATGCCATCAATGACAAAGTGTCATTATGGACAAAAGGCCATCAAGGACAAAATGCCATCAATGACAAAGTGTCATCATGGACAAAAGGCCATCAAGGACAAAATGTCATCAATGACAAAGTGTCATCATGAACAAAAGGCCATCAAGGACAAAATGCCATCAATGACAAAGTGTCATGGACAAAAGGCCATCAAGGACAAAATGTCATCAATGACAAAGTGTCATCATGAACAAAAGGCCATCAAGGACAAAATGCCATCAATGACAAAGTGTCATGGACAAAAGGCCATCAAGGACAAAATGTCATCAATGACAAAGTGTCATGGACAAAAGGCCATCAAGGACAAAATGTCATCAATGACAAAGTGTCATGGACAAAAGGCCATCAAGGATGAAATGCCATCAATGACAAAGTGTCATGGACAAAAAGCCATCAAGGGCAAAATGTCATCAATGACAAAGTGTCATTATGGACAAAAGGCCATCAAGGACAAAATGCCATCAATGACAAAGTGTCATCATGGACAAAAGGCCATCAAGGACAAAATGCCATCAATGACAAAGTGTCATGGACAAAAGGCCATCAAGGACAAAATGTCATCAATGACAAAGTGTCATCATGGACAAAAGGCCATCAAGGACAAAATGCCATCAATGACAAAGTGTCATCAGGACAAAGAGCAAAAAAGGACAAAAAACTTTTGAAATGCCATCAAGGAAAAAAGTGTCATCACGGACAAAGAGCAAAAAAGGACAAAAAAGCTTTCCAAGACTGTGTCTTTCAACTGGTTTGCCTCCCTGTACTATAAGGATCTTCATTAGCTCATATTCTACTAAGCATTAACTTCACCATAATCTGTCAACAACAGTTAAACAATTCTGAATTCATTATTATCTATCTGGAACATTATCTGCAAATCTGTCCATCAATACAGTCTACAGAATATTCATCTGTCTCACTTAATTATCAGATACCTCCATGACAACTGCAGCCAACAACTGAATTTAACACTTTCCCTCATATAGACTCATTTTGACGCATTCAATAGGTACTACATAAAGCCTGATCTGCAGAAAACCACAGTTAAACCTTACCAAATTTAATTACAAAATCCTCATGTCCAGACCACTGAGGAGCAGCGAACAGCATAAAACCTGATCAGCCTGCGAGTTACTCACAGGCTGATCTGGTTTTATGTTGTTTGCATAGGTCTTTTCATGGTTTCCTCTATGAGGTAAAGGGTTAACACTTTTCTACAATTCCATCTGTTTGTTTTCAATAGATTGTGTCTGCTTGAATAACATTAGGATTTATAGATCTGGAGGCATTATTGCCACAATGCAACCCAACTGTCCCTTAAGATTTAACTGCAGAGACTCATTCTGTTTCTTTCACCGTGTCTGTTACTGACAAAGGACCACTTAAAATGTCTCTGAATCAACAGTGCACATTCCAATCTCATTATGAAATAAAATTTCAAGGGCTGACCACTAAATTCTTCCATCTCTTATTTTGTATGCACTTAGAATATAGTTTTAAGGTTATCCCTCAATTCATTATGTGATCATTTTTTTTCAATGAGAAAGTGTATCAGTAAAAGAAAGAAAATATAACAAGGGTGGACTACTTATTTCTATGATTTACTTAGAATTATTTCAAGATCTGTGCCTTCTATATATACTGTTTAGAAGAACAAACAGCGATTAATTTAGCAATATGCTTCATGAATTTGTATCAAAATGCTTTCCAGTGCATCGCAAACAAAATTTTTTTGGAAAATTTATTTTTTACAGACTCTACAAGCTATCTGTATTTGTTTAGAAAAGAACCATCATTCAGTGCCCGAAGGTTAGTGTTGGACTGAATAATCAGTTTTCCAGATCATACTGATTAATCATCGACAATGAGTTTTTATTTGTCAATGAATCAGGCTTTTCATGATTTCATGACTTGTGCATGGTACAACATATCTGTCAGCTTATTTCTGATTAGATAGTTTGATGCCATGGGTCACACTGCCATTTCAAAAAACCTTTTAATAGTTACATATGCATTAGTACAGTAATTCTTTGTATAGGATGTATATGAAACAATAGTTTGCAAGTTGAGTATAAAAATCCTTGATTAATCATTAATCAGGTAGAAAGATGGCCTGATTAATCAACATTTTTTTCAGACAGATTCCCAACACTTCTGAAGTGCACATATTTTCATTTTGTTTCAATCTCTGACATATTTCACTAGGGTCAGAGATGAGAGAATCTCTAAATTAAATTAAGAAAAGTTGTCTCCCTTATACTCCAAGCCAATAAAGCCAGCAGTCTTCAACTGCATGCAACCACATGTCTGTGAATTAACAGATATGGCACCTTTTCTAACAACAATACCTTACACTAAGTAATATTTAATTCTTAAAGGTATAGAAAGACACTTCACCAATCCTATTTTCCAAACATTAAAGTACATGCTTGTTGAGTTTAATGTCACACCAACAGTATTTCAGCCGTTGGTTGACTATTACCTTCATAACCAACAACATTTGTTAGAAACTAAAATATTTGTGTATTTTTTTTTAGAAAAACAGGATTCATCAAATTCACCCTTAAGTATTTAAGTATTACTTAGCACTAAGTACGTCTGGTGGAATTTGCACATGATGCTGACCAAGGGACATGAGAACCACTAATCTAGCTTGGCTTGTAGGCTTGTCGAACATGCTCAAGCTGCATGCCTGTCTATCTTTCTCCTTTCCATTATCTGTGCTGTAATCCCCTAGTTTTGTCGTGATCAATGTGCTGTCAGACATGCAATATTGACCAATTATCAAAACTGCAGGCCCCCTGCCAACTTGTCCTTCATTCTGACAGGGCCATATGCCTGATGCAGTCTGACACTGCAGGGTATGGTAAAATAGCGCAATAGTTCAGCTATTTATAATTTAAAAATACATCTTGTAAAAATTCATCTAAACATTTAGAAACAGACAGAGATAAGAGAAATAAGCAGCCCCAGTCTAAGTAAAACCTTAAATAGCACACAAGCTTGCGTGTTTATCATTTTTAACACCTCATTTAATTAGGAATATCAAAGTTTCTAAAAGCTTAATTAAACATTATATAAGCTAAAACAGCAACTAATATGTTAATGTGTTTTAAAAACAAGAGGGCCATGATGGCCCTGTGATAGCTCACCTGAGAACCAGGTATTAGTAAGAAGAAAAGAAACAGCAAATATCTTATATTATGGTAAATGGGCTCTGACCCCTGCCAGCCATAAATCCATTGAGTACTTATGGACAAGAAGAATTTTCAAATTTGTACTATATACATATAAGGAAAATGGGCTCCACCCCTGGTGGCCATGTATTTCAGTGGATCAAAATACTTTGGTAGAGAGTGACCCAAGAAACATCTGTGCCAAATAACTTTGAAATCCAGCCAGTACTTTTGGAGAAGATTTTTTCAGTGTTTACATATTTTCCCCTTTTAGTTGCCATGGCAACTAGATTTTTGCATGGAATTCAATTCTTTGAACAGCTTTGGAAGAGGGCCACCCAAGGAACATTCCTTGTTTTATGAAAAGTGGCCCAGTAGTTTAGGAGGAGATGTGGTTTAAGTTAAATGTTGACGACGGATGCCAGACGCTGGACATTCATCAATGCAACAGCTCACCTTAATCACGTTATGCTCAGGTGAGCTAAAATTCATCCCTATTTAACTGATTCAAGAGGACAAAGATGGTCTGGCGTTGTTTACCTGAGTAAGACTGATGTTAAAGTTATCATGATGTACATTACTGGTCCAACCCAGGATCTACGTGTATATTGTAAGAATTTTTTTTTCCTTCCAGAAATCAGTTTTAACGAAAGAGCTTGATCTTCCTGAGAGATACCAATTTACATTAACAACATCAATTCAATACACAAAACTGTGTCAAAATTTGAAGACCATGGTTTGAAAAATAAAAAGTAGGTCAATAAGTCATGATCAAGGTCATCAAATGTCAAAGTTCAATTCCACACACAAAACTGTACATGTGGTCTTGAATTGGAAAATCAAAAACTGAAAAGAATAAAGTAAGCAAGATATGAACATAAAAAACATTTTTGAAAATTTTTTGCGACATGGGATGGATTCAAAGGAATTGATGTAAATAAGTAATTAATAACTTCTTGTATTTTGACAAGTGTGATTAATCTTTATAATAATCACTGAACATTTTTCTGCCAACAAAAAAACAACAAAACAACTGTTTATATATCTGATAAACTTAAAGATGCTGTTAACAAATGTACCAAACAGCTGAATTCTGAATAAGATATTGGAATTAATGCTCCTGCATGCAGCCAACTCTTGACGAATTCCTCTCAATTTAAAATCCACTAAAAAACTATTATTAATGCAAGCAAAATGCATTTAGATTTAATCTAATCAAAGAACTTAAGATTCTGAGAGCCCCCACCTGGTAGCAAGAGACATTGATGGAAATTCCTTGGAACAAAACCAGTCTCAAAAACAGATATGAATGATAAACTTGGTTACCATTTCTTCTTCAGTGTGAAAGCTGATTAATGTATGCAAGGGAGGCAACTCTGTAAGTTTCGTCATTAATTTTTTGATTATCTTCCTTGTTTAAAACAGCATAGCCCATGCATCAGTCTGCTTCTCAACCTTCATATATTATATGTGCAGTTAATGGTTAAACCATTAACTTCATAAATATTCATGTACAAATTTGTAGCTTGATGAATATTATTTTTTGGTTTTTCTCAATATTCTGGAATACAAAATGTCCTACAATCAAAGGTAAAACCAAGAATGAAATTAAGCTGGTTTGCTGTCACATGATGCCTTTTGAGTGGTTCTTAGAAGTGACAACTTCATACAATTTTACAGTCAAATCTGTAGTAGCAATCACCTCTAAATAACACCCAACTTGTGTACATGGGCTAGGGACTGAAGTCCAAGCATGGAATTTATATGGAATTTCACCTCTGAATAACACCCAACTTGTGTACATGGGCTAGGGACTGAAGTCCAAGCATGGAATTTATAAGGAATTTCACCTCTGAATAACACCCAACTTGTGTACATGGGCCAGGGACAGAAGTCCAAGCATGGAATTTATAAGGAATTTCACCTCTGAATAACAGTCAACCTGTGTACATGGGCAAGGGACAGAAGTCCAAGCAAGGAATTTATAAGGAATTTGATCTCTGAATAACAGCCACCCTTCTCAAAAAAAAACACACTTTTTACCAAAACGCACTTAAAACGCACTTTAAACGCAGTTTAAGTGTGTTTTTCCTGCGTTTTTTCACAAAAGTGTGTTTTTTCTGTATCTTTTTCAGAAAAAGTGTATTTTAAGTGCGTTTTTTTGGCAGAAGTGTATTTTTCCTGCATCTTAGAGAATAGAAGTGTATTTTAAATGTACCTTTTTGCCAATAAGTGTGTTTTTGTTTCCAAAAGTGCGTTTAAAGTGTATCTTTTGCTGCAAAAGTGTTTCTTTTAGATTTCTTTTTTTTAATAAGTGCGTTTTAAGTGTATCTTTTGTGAAAAAGTTCGTCTTTTAGTTTCATTTATTTTCTGACCATAAGTGCGTTTTAAGTGTATCTTTTGTGAAAAAGTTCGTCTTTTAGTTTCAATTTATTTTCTGACCATCAGTAAGTGCGTTTTAAGTGTATCTTTTGTGAAAAGTGCATTTTAACTTTCATTTAATTTCGTTTTTTTTTTTTTTTTTTTTTTTTTATCACAGATTTATTTTAACAGATTTTATTTTGGTAACCATTGGTTAATTCTTCATAAAAAAAATTTCCAGTTTTTTTTATATATATTAAACGGAATGAAAATTCATAAAGACCAAATAATAAAGAACCTTTCAATTGATTCTTCCCTTCTGGTAGTGTTCTTATAAAATCAGTACTGAATTTTTTGAAGTTATTTTTGAAGATCGGACATTTATGAAATTATATATTTTCAGATTTTCCAAGTAAAACAGTTATATAGATTACAATATGAGCATATACCTTTAAAACCAGAAATATCTGTCACAGGTTCAATACTTGATATCTATAAAATTACTTTGTATAAGCTGTTTTTTAAAGAGAGAGAGAAAACAGATTAGATGATTTCACATATTGGCTCAATTAATGTAGTTCAGGAAGTTCAAGATGCACCCCCCCCCCCCCCAAAAAAAAAGCGAAAAAAAAAATGAGAGAGAAAGAGAACAGGAGGCTAAAAGTAATTTGTGTTTGTATCAGATCTTGTTAGAATCATACTTTACCTAATATTTTAAAATAAAATTAACATGTCCTAAAAAATGCTATTAAACTTCACAAATCATTAAAAATGCAGACCAATCAGGCTTATATACTTTATACTTAATAAAATAAATGTCTAATCATAAATTCACCAACAGTTTCCCTAATGAGTTTCTTCAAGTTAAAAGTCTTTTTTTTTTTTTTTTTTTGTTTTGGCTTGCTTGTGTACAGTACAGAACATGTGTGTTTACACAGGCTGAACTGTCAACTTCCTGTCTTCCAGACACGCTGTCTGCACAGTCATGTGATCAATTTCATTGGCTCTTATGACATCACATTGTTTAAAAATGGCTGCTAAAAACAATTGATTAGTGAAAATGGACAATATGAATTAGAATTACCGTAGGACCCTGGTATGTGTTTATGAAAACAATCATCTTTTTCAGATATATATAAATAATTGGAAACTTCAATTAAAATTGTGATATACTAAGAAATTTAGAAAACATTTGGTTTTAAACTTTGGATCTGCTATGATCGATTTTATTTATCCTTTACACAGGTGTTCTAAACAATGTAAGTTAGCAAAAGTGACAAAAAAGTTTGGACCCCTGGTCATGATAAATGTCTTTAATGGTCATTTTTTGAGAAACATGTTGGGTTTTAATTTGCTAAAATATATCTGAATTTAAATTAAGCATCAGAATGGATTAAAATTCATCATAACTCTTCAGTAAGTCAAACTTGAGACAGAAATAACTGATGTAAAGCGAGAAAGTCCATTGGATAAAACTGAACACGTGATCGAGGTGCGTCATTACAATTTGAACTGTGAACCCGCCATGAACCGTAAAATGTAAACATAAACAAAATCATGGTTGATTGCTCAACGTGTTTGCTGTATTAATTTAAACGTTTACAGTCATATGTATAAAGAAAATAGAGATCAGCAATTAACCTACGTTGTGAAGTCAAATTCCAAGGGAAACTATACAGAGCTCTAACATTTACAAGATCGGTAAGTAAGTAATTTATTACGTAGATTGATCATATTCTGCTTCATAATGAAGTCTAATACACATGTGTAATACATAAGTATATACTTTGATCATCATTGATAGTTTTCAGCTTCATAAGTCCAATACACATTTATATTTATAATACATAAATATATACTTTGCCTCGATAACTAAGGATAAAAACAATAACAAAACTGCAGACATTTTTTTGATTTACAAAAGCTACAAATTTGTGAATTTTATTTCAGAATTCCTAAAGAAAGATGTGTAACAAGTGATGCAAGTCCAGCTTAACATGTACACTCTTGGACTCTTGGCTTATAGCCTTCAATATATGTCCTTATGACTCCATCTTTTATTTTAATTAATCAAAAACCAAATTTTATAGATGACTGACATTTATTGTCCAAATCATACAATTTGAATTTCACAAACATACAACCGAATCTTTTAGTTCTTAAGTATTATTTTCTGAAAATGATTGACTAATGGTGATTATTTGACATTGCATGAGGGTTGTGTTTTTTTGTTGTTTTTTATCCATTTACAAAACAATTGTGCATTGATTCTCTTGCCTATAAGACGAGTTTCTAGCTATAATGAGCCATCATTGACTGTTTTGTTTTTTATGTTTATTTCTTGATTTCAGATAAACTGTCCTGTAAGATAACTTAAAAGGAATGACCTCTCAAACAACATGAGTCCCGCTGCCACATCACAGATGACGTAAGAGCAGCCGCCCCTGCTACAGACCATGTAACAATGGTACACCATGACACAGCAGCCCCTGTTGCAGATCACATCACAGAAGCCCCTGTCGAAAACCTCATCACTACAGCCCTTGTTACAAGCCATATTACACCTGCACCCCTGTCACAGACTAGTACACTGCTATTTGAGGTAAAAAGCAAGGAGGTCATCATAAATTCCTTGAATTTTAATTTTCCAAGATTTAAATATCTGTGTATTTGTTTTCTTTTTCTCTTTGACTCGCTATCATAGTCAAGGTCATCAGCGTCTCCTAGCACTATAACCATAGCTCATTATTAGAAAATTGTTTTAAGTATTAGAATGAAACTAAATTAAGGTCACTGGTCCACCATCTCTCCTTTTCTGAATGCTGGCTACTTCTTCCATAATTAAAAACTGTCAAATGAATTCATCTGAAAGCAGACACCATTAGTGTTACTGCTAGTAATTGATCAGTATGTTGCAGAAGAGAATACATGATCTTGAGTCATAGGTAGTCATAAATATTAATAAAGTGTACCTATTTGAGTCCAGATTATTTTGTAACATTTTTTCCCTAAGGGTTGATTGATTAAATAGACTTGATTACAATATTCAAACAATATTTGCAAGTACATGCACATTACTTGATTTGACATGTTACTTTAGTGGCATGTGTCTGTTTGATCCATTTTTGAACAGATGAAAGCTGACTACAACAGATTCTATCATCCATCAACAAATGAACAATCATCTACTAGAGGTCAGGTTACTGGAAGTGAAGATCTGTACAGTGTCCATACTTTATGTAAGTACTTGTTGCATACATACTTCATCAACATAAATAACTAGAATGTCCCATAGTGTGCTTCTGTGTATGCTTAGGTTTTATCCATTTTTTTATGCCTATAACTCATATGCAGGTGTGTGTGTGTTGGGGGGGGGGGGGTCTTTAGATTTTAAGTCTCTGTGTCCGTCCATCACACCTCAGGTTTGCCTTTGCTTTTTTTTTTTTTTTTTAAGATGGTATCACATCTTCATGAAATTTTTTACAAATGAACATCTTGATATGAACTATTTAATTTTCAAATGCTTTTGGCTGTGACATATATTAAACAGTTGAATGAACATGGTGAAATAAGTTTTCCTGCTTCAGGTTTAACTTTGTGTTTAAGCTTCTTTTTTTTTTTTTTCGATGTAGATGAATTCACATCATCATGAAACTTGATACAAAATGTACATCAAGATAATAAGCTTTTAAATACACAGGCAAATACTATGTTGTGACCAACATTATGCAAGCGTGGCATCAATGTTGCAGAGACACATTTTCTTGTTGTCAAATGAATTTTTGTTTGTTGAAATTTAAGAAACCTGATCATATTATATGTGTTAGACAAATATACTACTTATCTTTAGAGCTAATGTAAGCTTTTCCTTATCCTTCAGGACTGACTGTCAGAAGCAGTACAATATGAGCATCGACTACCCAAGGCTACTTCAAAACTTGAAATATAAGTAGATGGTGAGATTGGGAAATGCAGAAACCAGGAACTGTAACTTTTACCGAGACCAATTTTTCAATTAGCATGTCTGTTTCAAAGAAAAAGTCTATTATGATCTCGCCATTGTCATTGTCATGCAAAAACTTTAATGAAACTTATTTCTCAAAGACTTTTAAAGGTATCAACACGAAACTTAGAATACTTTATTATCATGACAAGGTGCAGTTTTTAACCAATGGGCATTATTCTGCAAGCTATATTTTCTGAGTTACGCCCCTTTTAAACTAAGAATTTAGGTCAGAATTGCTTAATAAGTAGGAAGTCTTGAAAACTTTGTTATCAACACAAAACTTGGAAGGCTTGATAATCATGACAAGGTGCAATTGTAAAACAAGGGGCATTATTCTGAAAGCAAAATGTTTGGAGTTATGCCCCTTTTTAACTTAGAAATTTTATTGAAATTGTATGTTCAAAGCAATTACATTTCTTCTACACTGTGTAATTTTTTTTCTTTTTTACTCTTTACACCTTATGGTCTTCTTACTTGAAATCGCAAATATGGGCCTCTTTTGTTGACATGTAAAACAGACAAGCATTTGTGCCACTCTGCTAAGCTCTAGTTTGATATTACAATGAATTTAAGTCCAGAGAATAATTTTTTACTACATACTTGAAAACTATACTAAGGCTTTGACTTTGAATTTCATATATAAGAAGACAGCAACTGTGAAAGTGCAGAAACTAAATTTCTTAACTTTACAGTACCTCGTCCAATTTTGTATTATTTCCCTTGATTTCATATCAAAATAACTCCCAACTATTCAAGGTAATGATTTTGAAAATTAAATTAAAAATAGATTGTGAGTTGCAGTAGTGATTAAAAATAGATTGTGAGTTGCAGTAGTGTAATGATAATCAGGGTTACTTTTTAATTGTCTCCCTTTAGTGTTTTTTTTTTTTACACTTCTTGTGAACAGAACAAATTTTAAAAAAAATGACACATATATCTTTTTTTCTTCTCAGTCCTTTTTCTGTATAATCTTTAGATTTATTTAGCCATATTTTTTGTAAATTATTTCACATTTTATGTACATCAAATAAATGGTTGATCTTTAAAACTGTATAAATGTGTTAAATAAAAATGAATTATTATACATGTAAATTGTTTATGTACTTTTAAACCTTTAAACAAGAAATAACATCATGATATAAAAAAATTCTTTCTTTACAAAGTGCATCTTTTCTGCATTTTAAATACCTATTTTTGTGCTGAAAAATGTGTTTTTTTTCTGCAAAATAAATGCCTTCTTTTGCTGAAAGAAGTGTGTTTTTGAAGCAAATTAATTTTATTTTTCTGACTCAAAAACATCTTTTGAAGGCAGAAAAAATATGCTTCTGATAAAGAAAAAATATATTTTTACCACAGAAAATAAGTGAAGTAAAAGATGCACTTATTAGGACAGAAAACATACTTTACCGCAGTTAAAACGCACTTAAGTGCGTTTTTAGTGTATTTTATATGATCAAAAAACACGCTTTCACCACAGTAAAAATGAACTTAAGTGCGTTTTTAGTGTATTTTATCTGACCAAAAAACACACTTTTAACGCAGTAAAACGGCACTAAGTGCGTTTTTAGTGTATTTTATCTGATAAAAAAACACACTTTTAACGCAGTTAAAACGCACTAAGTGCGTTTTTAGTGTATTTTATCTGATAAAAAAACACACTTTCACCACAGTAAAAACGAACTTAAGTGCGTTTTAAGTGTATTTTATCTGACCAAAAACACACTTTTAACGCAGTTTAAAACGCACTTAAGTGCGTTTATAGTGAATTTTTCCAGATAAAAAATGCACTTCTGAATAGAAAAAACACACTTTTTGTTCATTTTTATTCACTTTAAACGCAGTCGGTAAGAAAAAACGCACTTAAAACGCGGTGCCAATACCGCAGCGTTTTACACGGATAAAACGCGCTTAAAACGCGCGTTAAACGCACGTTTTCCACACTTATTTGAGAAGGGCAACTCCAGATAAAGGCCAGTCTTTTTTTAAATTTCACTTAAGTGGTCTTTGATAAAATGTTTTACTAAGTACTCACTGATAGACATATACCAGGTTTGGTAATGGGATAATATGGATAGTCTAGTGGTTAATGCAATAGTGGATATTCATCATTACTACCCTGGTTAGATCCCAGGTCAGTCTTATGTTGTTGTGAAAGTGTATTGGTTGCCTGTTCAGGTACATAGTCTCTGGTTTCCACATTAAAGACTAAGTAAACATCAGCAGCAGAGCAAATAAGATTATTTTTCATAAGCTATGTCACTTTCTGTCCAGTTGTAGTAAAAGAAATAAAATTTAACTTTAAGCAGCTGTTACTAAGCAATTAGTGACATGTGTGTTGATGAAATCTTTTTAGATCTGCATTTCATAATGTACCTCAAATTCACAGAACAGTTATCCTGAAATTCCATAAAACATAGAGCATAAGTTTTATAAAAAAATATCTCAAGGTTCATGAACTCCAAAAATCTCAAATTCTGCACAATACTTTTTCTTCAAAATTTAAAACAAAGAACATTCCAAGAAAGAGCATGCTATTAAAAGCTGGCATTAAATACGGGAGTTCTAGATTGACCAAAATTTTGTTTAATAAAACAGCAATTAAAAATGTTTTGTAAAACCCAGACCTTGGCAATTTTAGATTTTGCAAAGAAAAAAACAAATGAATGGGAACTTGATGCCAAGAATATACCAATACCTTGACATTATCTCTGCAAGTCTAAGACAACAAGTCTAGATGTCAGTATTTTTCTATTGTAAACAACTCTTTTAAGTTTATGCTAATCCTGCTTGGCAGCTTTCAGTCTAGACAGAGAACACTAAGACTGTTAATGTCATCAACAGGATTTAAAATGTCCATATTCTTTAATTCACAAAGACTTTCTAATACCTCCAGTTGTTTTCCTCTTATTTAAATGGACTAATGGTATCTGAACAAATGCAGACAGAGTCAAGTGAATTATGCACACTTTATGTTCCCGGCAAATCCTTGTATCAGACAGTTTGCACCACTCACTGGTGATCAGTAACATTGTAGCAACAGGTTGACAGCTGTTAATGAAGGGCCTTGCAGACTGGCCCGGTTGAAAATGAATTTGGAGAGCTATACAGATTCTTGAGGTCAAACCATGTCACTTCAACTTTAAATAAATTTGTCTACATCTACAAGGATGAAATTCAAATATCACTGAAACTTAGGCTTCCAGCAAACTCATGATCAGGGTTGACAGTTTATACAAGATTAATCAGCAACTGGAATATTTCATCATATCAAAATAATTCATTAAGTTATACTACATGTAATAGAAGAAAAAATTAAAATGCAAATATAATTGCAATATAAAAAGCATGTATTTTAACTACATCTGATTGGTAATTGCCACAAAATGTTGAAATGTAATTAAGTATCAAAATGGTCCCTAGCTGTGCAAGAAAATTAAATGACTGAATGTGAGATCTTAGATATTTGATCAACTTGTGAGAAAATATAACTGCATGAAATCTCTTCTGCCCTGGGCCAGAAGTGAAAACTGATTACTGGCCACATTGGTTCTGCATTTCTAATGTTCAGACAGACTTATCAAATTCATCTTTGTATCATCACAGACATCTGTTGTAATTAACCCTTTCCCTCATATAGACTCATTTTGACGCACTCAATAGGTACCATATAAAGCCTGATCTGCAGAAAACCACAGTTAAACCTTACCAAATTTAATTATAAAATCCTCATTTCCAGACCACTGAGGAGCAGCGAACAGCATAAAACCTGATCAGCCTGCGAGTTACTCGCAGGCTGATCTGGTTTTATGCTGTTCGCATAGGTCTTTTCATGGTTTCCTCTATGAGGGAAAGGGTTAAACACATGATGGTCAAAGTAACTGTTGGTGAGTGGTTACAGCTGGGAGATTAATGTGGGTAAAACCCTGAGCCATGACATACCGAAGTTGTTGAAAATGAGTCAGGCATATTTGTCTCCCTTGCTTGGATCTCAGCAAGTTCAGGAAGTACTGTGTATGTCTCTTGCAGACAATGTCTCTAAATGTCTGAATGTCTTCCCTGAACAATGCAAATTAATATACTTCATATGAAAACTGTTTCAAAAGGAGCATGAAAGTTATTATTTTTTCTAGAAAATGTAGTATTGTATGTCCCCCCAACCCCCCCAAAAAATTAAAATTACATACTTAATTTTTTCAGCAAAAAAAATGTACAAATTACACCAATTTTCCTCCTCAAAAAAGGACCAAGCTATGTCTCTGAAAAAAAATTAAAAAAAAATTGTAAAATCTATTAGCAATTACTGAAGCACCTTTGAAAGTGAAATTTCAAATAAATCTTTTTTTTCATATAATCATTTGATGCAATGGAAAAAAAGCTAGAGCAGACACAAATCATAAACTTCCATGCAGGAGCTGTCTGATCAGAGTGTATTTGCTCATGCAATACTGAAGCTCAGATTCTATACAGTCTGTATACCAAAGATGAATCCATTACTCCACATATCACTTCAAGTCCAGTCAATTGATTTTCACCAAGTTATAAATTTGTACATGAATATTCATGAAGTATAAGGAATAAAGTAATTTTCAATATTATGAATATTCATGTAATATTGTGTGAGCAAATAGAGAAGACCCAGATCAGACAGTTCCTGGAGGGAGCAGCAGTCTGATCAGGGTTTGCTGTGTTTGCTAAAGCATCAACAAGTGTGTTCTTTGGAACACATAATTATGTCACCTGCTGAAGCCTGATGGAAAAATGTGATGGACAGACAGATGGATGGACTGACAGATGGATGGACAGACAGATGGATGGACTGACAGACAGACAATGGAAAAGTGATCCCTATGTGTCACCTCTGCTAACAGCAGGTGACACAAAAACTAGTCCATATGAGGTAAAGCAACAAGAGTTCACTGATCTCAAATCAATATTTTCATCTTTAAAACAGAAGAAAAAAACACTTTTACAGGCTTATAAAAAGCTAGATATTGTGTAGGATTATTTCCCCTCTAGTCAGGAGATTTTATTTTTCTCATAAAACATTCTTGAATTACACATAAATAATCTTACTGGCATTATTCATTAAGTGCGATGTTACATAGACATGTGTAATGTCCATGGAGACACATTACACAACACAGAATCAACTCATGGTAATAAAACAATGCTCCTGTGACCATGTTGTATAGTCAAGTTGTGATGAGATGAAGAAGATGAAGAAGCACCAGACCATGCTTATACTTGATCCGTCGCATCTTCACTCCATTGCATCTTCACTCCATTGCATCTTTTATTCATAAACACCAAGATCGTATTTTATATCAATTGTAATATCATGTATGCATATACCAAATAAGAATCAACAGTGCCGTAAATTGCCAATGTCGTGAAAAATTATTGACTTGACTTGACTATTTGGGTTTACTGTCGCTTCGACAGTATTTCAGTCATATAGTGACGTCCAGCTAATTACAGGTGGAGGAAGACCCCGAATGCACGGAGGCATTGTGTGACGGATGCCTTATTGATTGGCTAATTACACATCATAAAGGGGGACACGCGAAAGTGACGTGTTGTCCTTGATAGGTGCTAAAAATGACCAACACTTTGTTTGAGCGCATCATTAATCAACTGTTAATTGGTCCTGGGGCCTTCTTGGTTTGCTCCAGTGCATCTTTCATTCCATCCTATCTTTTTTACATTGAATAAAGAACAAATTCTGCCAGGACCTAATTAGACTTACTTCACATTACACTGTATTTGGTTCCACCACATTTCGTACATACTTAGACATTCCTTCAACAAACTATCAGTCATGTTTGTCAATTATTTTGATGAAATTGCTGGAGAATGGTCAAATTAGAATTAATTTATCTATCAACTTGTATCATAAATATTTTTACTTTAACATTGTTTTACTGTTAATTGATTGTGTTTTACAAAAACCACATGTCTCTCCAAACCCCATTCCTTTACAAGTACTTTTATAGTTATAAGGAGGAACATAGAATCATCTTAGCAAAATGAGCTACTCAACTTTATAACTGATTACTTCTTACCATATGCTAAATTTCTTAAAAGGGCTTTTCCTTTCTTCATTTACTTGTTATATTGGGGTGCATGGTTGCTGAAAACTTATTGACTGATTAGCTAACAGTGCAGACCATGATCAGACTGCATGGGAGTGCATTGTAAGGCTTAATGAAAGATCAGCAAGAGGCTTTGGACAAGAATCTCAATTTATAAAACATAAGGGCATTTAAATACCAAATATTATCTGTGTATGACATGCAAAAGATATTCAGAACTAAAATTTGTGCTTTTTTTGTTTCTTTTAAATTTCAGTTCAATCCTGCAAGGAGTCTCAACATAGGTCCAAAAGTGTACCAAATGCATTAAAACTCCATCAAAATTCATTTGAGTATAATATGCCAACAATAAGCATTTAAAATAA
>CM037777.1:7876281-7926281 GCA_021229015.1 Solen grandis
CATTTGGTGAATATTAATTTACAAAACGTTAAATGGTATATATCAAAAGGTTGCTTTGGCCATGCAGACAGAGTAGAATCTGACCTACACTTCTGTAAGAGTTCTGTAAGAGCAAACAGAGGAGGCTCCAGAAGGAACCGTATGATCTGGGTCTGTTCTGTTTGCCAATGCGTAAAAACACGTCTATATATATAATCAAATCGAACAAGAGGAGTACAGTTTCTGTAAGGAAGTGGTCTTAATAATGAGGTGGTCTGAATATCGAGTTAGGTTAGCGAACAAGGGGAGTACAGTTTCTGTAAGGAAGTGGTCTTAATAATGAGGTGGTCAATTATCGTGTTAGAAAAGGAAAGAATTGTCTCAGCACAGAGGTGATCTTAAAAGTCATATGGTCTGACTGATTATGTTTGTTGTATGAAATTTTATTTTACCTTTACAGACGGGGGCGATGAACAAGCACATGTGACTGCAAAATTTGAATTCGCGTAGCTGATGCCATAACATCGCTCAGACGTTTGAATTGTCTTGGTTTGCGTCAGAGTGGAGCTGACGCCGAAGATCGCAATCTGGTTCTCTCTTGGAAATGTGACGGCTACTTCTTGCGGGGACACCACCGTAATTCCAAACGGCTGATGCTGGAGGCCTATCTCGGCAGTCATGGTCATATCCTTCATAATTTTTAGTTTGTTGTTGTTACGGTCAACAAGTATGACTCTTCCGTCAGACATGAAAGCGATGCCGGTAAACCAAGAGGACTCTGTGTCTTTGGGACTGTGTCCGTCCACGTTGCCAGCAAGTGTGGCTTTCAGGTCGATGGTCTTTGCCTTCTTTGTTTCTTTGTTGTTATGGGCTCGTCGAAGTGGACCTCGCGCGTTAGACTCATCTTCTGGGTCGGAGTTAGACCTTAACATTTGCATGGACTGAGAAGTTGGAAGTTCCGCCCGAGATTTTGTTACCTTAAGCTCTCCTAGCTTATCTATGCCACCCATTAATTTCCCAAGGGTTCCATCTACAATAAAATCAAACTTGGTGTGTTTCAGTCTCCCGTTCAGTGACGACAGTTTGTCCTTGTAGTGCGCGCTCTGACGAGCGGTGCCATCTACTGATTCAAGTTTATGACTGTCAGCTCCCAATGTTGCTGTATTTGCAGCAAGGCTGTGGACTTTTCCTGATGACTTCCGTATCCTCTGGGCTTCCTTCATTTCTGTCTGCATCTCTGATTTCTCTTTTGCGACATTCTCTCTTAGTTTTTCTATCATATCAGCCTCGCATTTTGAAAGGTTTTCATTTATTTTTGTCCTGACTTCCTGTATTTTAGCTATGATAACGCGCTGTGTTTCATCCATATCTTTTTCAGTTTTGATCCTGTCTTCATAAATTGCTTGGGAAAGGCTTGCTTCTTCAGCCAGTATTTCCTTTGTTTTAAACATCTCATTCTGTCGTTTGGTGGCTGCTTCCTTTAACGTGACGACTTGTCGACACTCCTTGTGTTTTTCTGCAACGCATTTTTCGCAAACAATAGCTTCATGTTGCTCGCAATACTTCGATACTGTGTCGCTCTTATGGAATTTGCAAAGCGGCGATGTCATAATGGAGTCTATAGACTGGTTACGAATACTTGACAAAGGAATAAGACTGTGCCCCTTCGTGGTTTTCAGTGCGTTATGGAACCCTACGCATTCTGTACATAGTGCGTCATGACAAACGTTACACCATTTTCCCGCTTCTGATCGCTTATTTTGTCGTCTGCAAGTATCACATTTTTTATTCGGATCTTTCAGACTAACGGCTTCCAAGTACCCACCGATAAATGAGTTTGTCGGGAGATAGTCGGCCCATTTTTCAGGAGGT
Organism: Solen grandis; assembly: GCA_021229015.1. Taxonomy (NCBI): domain Eukaryota; kingdom Metazoa; phylum Mollusca; class Bivalvia; order Adapedonta; family Solenidae; genus Solen; species Solen grandis. The sequence goes on from CM037777.1 coordinate 7,878,133, forward strand.
TCGTCGGCCTTTGGTGCCCCTGTATGTTGCAAACACACTGGACAGACGATTACGTTTTTGGCCTTTCCATTATCTCCTACTGTCTCCATGATATACGTCATCAGGCAGTCGCGGCAATAAGAATGCATGCACGAGAGCGTTTTTGGATCATCAAGCGTTTGCTTACACAGATCACATTTGATGAAATCATCGGGACCCGGTGCTTTATCACGGTCCTTCAAAGGACTTCTTGACTCATTGAATCTCTTAAGTGGGCTCACAGACTTGCGTTCAGGGCTCGGAGCCTTGTTTTTACTCTTCTTCGACGTACTCATTTTGCATATGTCGTAAATGTCTAATTACCTAAAATAAAAAGTGCGTAGAAATATTTGGTAAACATGCATTTGATATTTGCCTGATTAAAAAATGCATAACACTGATTAAATGTTAACATGTATATGAATTGCATTGACCCCGTGAGATAGTCAATATGGTCGTTTCTCGGACTACTTTCACCCTATGACGAGGATAACAAAATACATTCAGAGCGCTGAAGCATAGATCACGTCGGTGGTTTAAACAATGGACAAAGCACATATGAAATTTAATATATAACAATTTAGAACTGTTTTATCACATTCAATAAAATTAGAGAAGGGATGGGTTTGGGGTCAGACACTAGTCGATCACTGACACATGATTTTTTAAAAAAAAATTTATTTGATATTTCTATCTAAATAAATTTAAATACCATGGCGTATCCGTACATTACAAGAACTATAAACAGAGCGACATAGGGTAACGCGGAATAAGACACTCTTTTAAACGTATAAACAATTATGTTAATCCATCCATCATTAAATGATAGTCATGGTTCTTCATTATTAAAAAGACTTCAGTGCATTGATTTAAAAGTTAAAGGCTATTTTGCTCAGTCTATAAAAGCTTACATTTACTTTAAAATTCACAAGATAAATTGGTGGACCATGATAATAATTTAATGATGGATGGATTACCTTAAAAACATCGATGTTTTTCATGAGCTAAGCTAACAACCTCGGAAAATCAGATACAGCGTTGTTGTATTTTTATTAGTACTGATCGCAGTCTTTTAAAGTGTTATGGATCTGAAATACCGTATAGGTTCCTATGAAGACGGGGAAACCACGAATCAAAAATAAACAAATGCAAACAACTCATGAACAGCTATGTAAAACTCTTAAATATTGATTTAAGGTAATCCATCATTTAGTCAAATCATTGACCTTCAAATGCTTAAAGTATCTTGCTTGGAGTTTCGGACTATCTCTTTTGCTCTAAGTCTATTAAGGCTTGCATTTACTATAAAATTCCTTAGATCACTTGATGGACCATGATCGCAATTAAATGATTCATGGAATACCTTGATATTTGAAATTGATTCAAAACGGTAAGAACATTGCGAGTGCATTTAATCGAGGCATAATGTCCTAGAAAACATATGATAGACTGAAGAAAAGACTTCCGTTTGCTTAATATTCATTATAGAATAATTAATCTACGCAATCAATGAAAATTTGTCCCTTTGAATCAGTGGATTTACAGAACTTATTTCCGTTTAAAGCAGAGATTCTTATTTGATTTTAGTGTACATGTATATTTTTAGGATATCTTTTTCATATAGGCAACCATTCGTGCCCGTGAGTGATTCATATAGCTTGTAAAAAAAAAAAAAGAGGCCTCCGTAGCGGAATGGCTCTAGAAACTGATTTACTATCACTTATAGCACCTTGCCGTTATGGGTTCGAATCCCAGCACGGTCACTCTGAATTTTATTGTTATGAAGCTTTCAAGCCGGCTTACAGAAAGTCGGTGGGTTTATCTAATTGCCTCTTTGCACTCGAGGTTAACGGTTAACTTCATTAGAACAGAGCGTGGTTTATAAATCCATGTAAAAGATCTAGAGTTGAAATTCATAATAAATGCAAACTATAGCGACCCTGAAGTACATATACATGTATATAAATTTATGAATACCGAGCGTTGTGAACAATACGGGTCTGTCGGTACAGTTACGGCTTGGTTTAAATAATATCCTGTCTAAAATTAAACCTCATAATTAATTGAAAATTCGATTGGTTGATTGATTGAATTTTTGAGTTTACCGGCGCTGCGAGGACATTTGCAAGCTGCAAATTCCAAACTGGCAGGAGCATAAATATTCTACAAAGAAAGAACTCTGTAATTTTGTTTAATTAATCGTATGATATGAATATATATTTTTTTTAATTTCAGACTTGACTTGACTATTTGAGTCGACACTATTTCAGTCATATAGAGACGTCCAGCTATTTACAGGTGGAGGGAGACCTCGAATGCATGGAGGAATCCGGGTAGAACCACCGACCTACCGCAAATCAGCTGGAAGGCTTCGTCACATGAAAATCGGAATGACCCTGCCGGGATTCGAACCCACGCGATGAGGGGCTGAGTGAGTGTTAAAGTCAGCGACTTTAGCCTCTCGGCCACGGAGGCCCCCTTTTAATTTCAGAAGTGTGATAGTAGTCGAAATCGAAATTATTTAATACGTATGCAGAGGACAGAAAAAAAAATATGTTAATCAATTAACTGATCAACATAGAAAATCTTAAAATATCCAGATTTTTTTGTTTTTGTTGTTGTGTTTAACGTCCCGCCAACAGTATTTCAGTCATTTGGAGACAGATACAGTGCTGCCAAACTGCAGCAAACATGTGGCATGATACCACACCCAGTCACATTATCCTAATCGGGCCATCCAGTCCTGGAACTACTCCTATATGCTAAACGTCAAGCAGGGGAGCCAAAACAGTACCATTATATACGACTTTGGTATATCGCGGCCGGTGATCGAACCCACAGCCTCCCGCTCCCGAGGTCGTTTTTGTTTATCATCTGTTAACAGTTTAAGTCATTCATGTATGATACAATTACATGAATATAGTTCCAATATGCTCCATATGCTCGATTATTTGGGTTTTTACGTCCCACCAACAGTATCTCAGTCACTTTAGAACTTAGTCTACATGGGGCCGATTCAATTCTGCCACGTCGCGATATGACGCCGCAGACGATCGCTAATGTACCACACCCGATCTCATTATCCTTACACCGGGCCTAGAACACACTTCTAGAAACACTCTCATGTGTTGAGAGTCAAGCAAAGGGATACACAAGAGTTTTACCATTTTCTGTTAAATAAATATATCTAAGTCAAAAACATCCTCATTTTTTTGTTGTTGTTGTTGTTTTTTGTTAAAAGGCACATTTTCGAAATCAACATTTAAAGAAGCACATGATTCTGTTCAGTACTCACCAAATTTCCAACTTTAAAATATCCATCTAGTTCAACATGTATAGCGACTTCGCTCGAACACGAAGTAACAGTATCTAGTATATACATGATGTTTACTTTTCGCAGGATATCGAATATATATATACAGGTGAATGCTCAACGAATCTTTTTTCATTAAAATTTATTGAATACGTGGGCATAAAAAGACTTAAATTTCCTTTTATATGCTTTATACTCAGTGCATAAAAGATATCGATTGAATATCATATTATCGACGTCACCAATTTCAGATCGATAAAATTGTTAATCATGTGCAATGACGAAGTGATTTGATTTGTACGACTATTTATTCAGGCTTGTAAATATCTATAATACTGTCAAAATAATGAATCTTATTATTTCTGCAGATCTTGAATGCATGTTTTTGTGGATAGCTTTATTGATTCAGAGAATTGTAAAAAGATATTGATATATTATTTACGGGAGGTAGCTAAACCATGCCCGACAAATGTGTGGAAAAACAGATTTAAGTTTTTAGATTAAAAGATATCTCATTGAAATATATGCACTTTAAAAAACATATATCTATATATATGTGTGTATAATTGAGAGCATTTATTATTCTTTTTTGAAATCCCTATATGGCGAATTTTCCAAATAACGATATCGCATCTAAATGTCAGCCATTATCCGGCCTTAAAACAAAATGGTGTTTACTGTAAAACCATTTTCGTTGACATTAAATATTTAAGGGAATTTCGTGGGTACCTTTATTCGCGGATTCATGGTCTGAAAAATGTGATGTCTATACGTTTTCGTGGGGATTAATATTCGTGGATGAAAGTCTCTATTAAAACGATGTAAATTAGCGACTCGCGAAAATTAATGATTCACAGTAAACCATGTAATTATCTTTCGTTAACAATTGAATTTCGCTGAATTTCTGTCATAGGCAATTTCGCTGATGCATTCAGTCGTGGAGTCATGCCCTAGAAAACGTGAGGTCTACCGTGAAAAGCTTTTGTTAGCTAAATATTCATAAATAAAACAATTGATCAACAAAAACCAGTCCCATTGAATCAATGGATTTATAGGATTAGTCTACGCTGGAAGCCGATTCTACTGATTTTAGGTTAATGTTTGGGGGATTAATGTCATGATATTTTGAGACTGGAGTTAAAAGTTTTTTTCTGTTTTGTTTATTTTGTTTGTTTGTTTGTTTTTTTTTTGTTTTTTTTTTTTAAATTCGAAACAAACAAAAATATGAACACATGTTAAATATTGTTTATACTTGTGTTTGTTTTAGGACCCGGGGACAAGCTAGCCAGAAAAGGAAAAAAATCTACTGGCTAAAACGCTAAAACAGATCTATGCCCGGGAGACTTGACACCATAAGTGCAGAATATCAGTGTTCTCTACTGGAATGTTTTTTATGGACAATTATTAAAGCGAAACCATTAAGTCGAAAGTCTATTATGGTTGACCTTGTCTCTTCTCAAAGCATTGATGTGTCAGTGAGGATTGTTTTGCCTAGACTTACCTTGATCGTTTATGGCACTTCGCACATGGTAGGCTAAGATACAGAAGATGTTATTGTTATTCCTATTGCTTTTTTTTCTTCTGAAATTTTAAACGATGCAACCGCCTCAGTGTGCCTCCGTGTGACAAAGGCTCTAGTACGCTGCATAAAAGAGTGTAGGCAGCATGTTTAGTTGCTTACCAACTGAGCTAAATATTACGCCAGCTGACACGTGTATTTTTGTTAAGTAAAAACAACTGTAGTGCCGGAAATTATGGTGGCTGATTTCTGCCATATCGAGTTCTTGTACCAGCGGGTTTGGAAGGGCGCCGTCACGCCATATCGTGTTCTCGTTTCGGCGGTAGAAGTCAGCCATCATATACTGGCGCCCTTTCTCTATCGTTATTTCTAGTATTGGGAATCGGTCTGGGAAAATATTGTCGATTAATCAGCCAGTCTTTCTTAAGTAGTGACTGTAAACTCGTTATATCATATTTTTTGTACTATTTGATCATTTTCACAGTTTACAAGCCAAACTATTACTGTAGAAATGTAGACAAATACGCAGTTACCGACGGCATCTAACTATACAATAAGAAATAAGCTTGGCAATCAAAAACCACTACTCTGTCCAAAATCATAAAATACAAATTCGTTGACAAATAAGAAATCAATCAACGCGGTCTTTGTCAAAGATTCGTCGACGAACTGATTAATCAGTCAATCACTAGTTATTTCGTGCCGGTTCGTCTTGAAGGTCGCCAGCACGCCAACACGCAGAACAGAACGATATTTAGCGCGCCGATTACCCAAAACGGTTATTTCGCGTGTCGGCGTACCCTTCCAAGCCGGCCGATAAGAGAACACGATATGGCAGAAAGCAGTCAGAATAGAAAATGGTTCAAAGACAATAATTACACAGCAGTTATTCAATGACACGACTTTGCTAAGATTTACGCTAATGCAAAATTTTCGACCACCAGCAATAAAATTATAATAGTTCAAAGTTAGATCCATTGCCTTCAAGCTTTGATATATAATCATACATCTAATTTTGCACACACACAAAAAAAAATCACTTATCTCCCTGAGAGAGCCTTCAGAATGATGCAACTCCATCATCATAGAAACATTTTTCCCGGGGGAGGCATGCCCCCCCACCCCCATCCCCCTCCCAAAGCAAACCTAATAGCCTAATGTACATGAATGTGTCATAAAACGGGAATGGTGGATTGCGTTTCTGATAAAATTTTATTAGTTAACGCTGTATGGTTTAGTTGTAATTGATGCAGTTTTCCAGTAGTTCGACACTGTATAAAAAATTGTATGTCTAAGGCACAGACATATGGTGAATATGTCTATGCCAATGGTAGCAAACCTTGAATAATTGCTTTTCTTTTTTCATGATTTAAGGAACAAAAGTGAATATAGATTAAGCTTTTACTTTAAAGGTCCCTAGATAGAGATAAATATAGGACCCCTTCTCGCCTAATAGAATTATTACTTATTACTAGATTATTGGTCAGAGATAAGTTTCGGTTTCGGTTCGAATATATGCTTAATATTAGATAAACAAATACCCCCCCCCCCCCAAAAAAAAAAAAAAAAAAATAAATAAATAAATAAAGGTATGTCTTGAGTTTCTTTGCATCCGCTTCATTTATAAACAGGGATTGGAATGTCTCCTGTGGCAGTAGATAGATCTAATATATAGAGTCCTTGCTATTAATTACAAATCAGATTGCTGCACTCGTCACGAGATTTTATCATTTATTCTTATCAAAATTATATAAGTTTATTCAGGAGACCCTTATTTATTTGATGTTCATCCGAATAAGATATCTTAAATTCATTTTATTCGTAGAGTACGAACGTTCTGATCACCAGTGAATAACTTTCACCGGAAGAAGATACTGTTATGATATCAGCCAATCAAATAGCTTCAAAATACTGCGCGAGATGACGATTTCCCGCGAAGTTGTGAAAGATACAGACTATTGTTGACACAGTTTAACAGGTAATTTATGCCACTAAAGTTTTGATCGTGTGTCTTTTGTGTCGAAATGTGTATTCGATAAAGAATTTTCACAACCTTTAAACTTTCATTTTTGTTTAAATTAGTTAAACAGATGAAAATGCAATAAAAATAACTGATCCTATGTCCAGCAAGTGGGTGGGGGTAAGAACCGACAACGCCGTTCAGCGAATAAAATCATCCAGACAGACGATGCAGAATATATTGAATATGTCCTCAGCCGTAAGCCTCTATCTCGCTTTAAGTGATTATGTAGTTGAAATGTTTATTTTATGATTTACAAAGATTTGAGGGCTAGAATTTTGAATTAAAGTCGGGATTTTTTTCCCTTTTTGTTTTAAGGATACACTTAGGGTTAAAATATAGTGCAATGGTCGTTCAGAATTTTACTGGTCTAGTTTAGCCATAAGGGTAATGGTAAGAAATAGATAAAAGGCTTGCATAGAATCCTGAGATATCCTGCTCCATGGTACCATACCTGGTGTCTGTCCACAGTTTCAGTGATCAAGCTATTATAGTAACGGTGCCAGCTATGTCACCACAAGAGGTTAAGTTGTGGTAAACACATAGCTGACTAGAACATTTTTCCCCTAATTACTATCCCCTAATTTCTATCTTTTTTTACTTATTTGTTTCACCAGCGGTAAGCAGAGGTGACACTTAGGTAGATGCACTTAGGGATCACTTCACCGTTGGCCATCTGTCTTTCTGTCACTCTTTTTCCATCACACTTCTGTCAACAGATGACGTGTTCTGCGGAAAACTTCTTGTGTCATAAATAAAAAGTCATGTGTAACTGAGAATGAGATGACAAATGGAATAGACATGAAAATTGTAGAAGTATGAATCATCTTTAGAGATAGTCTTTTAATTTTACCCTTTCCCTCATAGAGGACACCATGAAAACACCTATGCGAACAACATAAAACCAGATCAGCCTGCGAGTAACTCGCAGGCTGATCAGGTTTTATGCTGTTCGCAGTTCCTCAGCGGTCTGGAAATGAGGATTTTGTAATTAAATTTGGTAAGGTTTAACTGTGGTTTTCTGCAGATCAGGCATCTGTTGGGTGCGTCAAAATGAGTCTATATGAGGGAAAGGGTTAAATGTTGAACTTTGCTTTACCAATACTTAGGCTGTCATTGATTTTTTCAGGAGTTTTTAGAGTTATAACATTTTTAAATATACCGATATTCAGTTCTTCTAGATGTGCTAAACCCTATTCCAGCCACCTGTATTCAAGCTTTTAAAATAATTAATTGACTAAAATTTTTATCTTTATTTTTATTTTATTTTTCAGTGATGATGCAATTGTGAATTACTATGGCAACTGAAGGAAGTCCGGATGCCAATTTAGCAGAGATCATTTCAACGTTGAGCTTGGAAACATCTGGACATGCCATAAAGACTGAAACCTATGCTAGATTTACAAGGTGGGATTTCTTAAGTTCTTTTTGGCATTGGTAATGTGGTTGATTCTTGTCCCTAGTTCGGCAAATTTTCCTTGGAATAAATAAAAGCAACAGCTGTTGAAGAATATGATGAAAACTAACATTCAGTTTCTTACAAGGTTGTTTTATCATTCTATCAAGTACTTTTATGCAGTAGTTTATTTTGAATATACTTTTCTCCATAATTTTTGTGTTTTACAAATTTGACTTTTCGCTGGCACTGAATGGAGACTCTGTAGCAGAATAACCACTCTGTCCCTCACCGCTGTGAATTCAGTCAGTAGGATTTTTCATGTGAGGGAGGCTTCCAGCCAGCTTGCAGTGGGTTGGTTTCCATGTTTCCTCTGTCCATTTGAGCCTTCTTTTTTCTCTAAGTTACTGTTATTATAGTTTGTCAGGACCTGAAATTATATGAAGGCATCATCAGTTACTATGACGTTTTAAGTCAATGTATATTAAGACTTAATGCATGTCTTTGTGTTGGACGCATACCATATCTTTGAAAAAAGTTCATAAAATAGTTATTTAATCCATTTCTTTACTTCTTTATTTTCATTAAAATTCTTTCATTCACAGAAATTTCAGGGAAGGAGAGGTATGTTTGTTTGCAGTGGATGTAGCACAAAACATCGGCAAAGTTTTGTCCGTCATACAGAAGGATGTTGGCTCTAAATCGACAGACGTATCCCAGGGTGCCTTAGAAGCACTGTGCGTCTGTCTCCATGACACAGACATCGTTAGGTCAGGGCTTTTTCTGCTTATATCACTTGACTATATAAGGTCACCAATCATAAAAAGCATCCCCAAATCATTATCTCTCAAGTTATGTTAAAGCTTATTCTTATTTAAGTTAATACTTATTCTTAACATATATCATTAAGAAAACATGTAAAACACATTTATAGATGCTGTTTGATATTTAGCTTATTATTTTTTATTGTATTGAAAATCCTACTTTGACTTATTTATCATTAAACTAACATTCTCTCAAGTCAGAAAAAAATCTATTTCTTCATATATCCTTTTAAAAAAAGGTTCTTGTAATATTTTTATAGATTAAAGATTTTGGTTTATTAAAGTTTGTGTTTTTGTGTTGTAAATATTTTAGTATTTAAAGTCTTAAAGATTTATTTGGAAAAGGAAAATTTTAATTGAAATGATGAGTTTTCCTAGAAAAGGCTTTGACACCTTCCATAAAAGTGGGGAGGGGTATTATCTCTAGTTCTAGGGATAATTTATTTACCTATCCTCATTTTCTATTTTGTTAGGTACATGAGTACCAATGAAGGGAGACAGATCATCACGGTCTTGTGTGATCGGGTGTTGAATTCCGAGGAGAAGAACACATGCACTAGGGCCCTGTGGTGTCTGGGCAAACAATGTCTGCCCACAGAGGTGGTAGCTAAACAGGTCAGTGTAGGTTTCTCAGTCATCGATAATCTGTTACCTTAATTTTCAGCAGTTTTTTTGTTGTGTCACCTGCTGTTAGCAGAAGTGTCGCATAAGGATCAATTCTCTGTCGTCTATCTGTCTGCCACACTTTTTCCATCACTCTTTTTTCTGTCAAGCTTCTTTCAGCTTTTCCTTTCCAAGGAACACTTCTGGTTTTTCTCTTCTTTTGCTGTATTGGAAAGATGACCCCATACCCTTTCAAATTTGAAATTTTCGCAGTTAAAATTTGGGAAATTAGATCATTCGAATTTGCGATCTTCTGGCAGGTTGAGGAGGTGGTAGTGGCCATGGAACACGCAGTGGAGCGATGGGGCGGTCAGTCAGTAACTGTGGAGCATGAGACGGTTAACACTATTGCCAGGTGAGGGGTATTCATTACTTTCACTTATAACTATAGAGTGATTGTTTTTTTGGTTGTTTTTTTTTTCTTGAAAATAAGAATTCAATATGCTGAAGGCTATTCAAGTTAAACATAGGTACCCTCCGCAGACGGCACTTTTTTAAACATCTATAGGGGGTGCCCTTTATAGCTAAATCACTTCTATTGGGGGTTGTGTGCGGAGAAAATTCACTTTCTATAGGAGGCATTTGATGACGTGATAAAATTTGCTTCTATCATGTAACACTTGTAGATTCCATAGCAGCAATTTTAAATTTTACGAATGTTGAATCTTAAACAACAGGAAAATCAGTGAATTGTTTTTTGTTTGTTGTTGTTATTTTGTTTGTTCTTTTTGTGACTATATCAAGGGAAGCTACTGGTACTAAATCAGAAGTACTCGACAATTTACGGACTCAAGGGAAACTTCAACTGTGCTAGCAATCAAAAACAATGCTTGAATTTACACAAACGGAGGTTCTTTCCTGGTTTGATAACATGCGACTGGGTTCTTTAAGAGAGATATTCAAAGTCAACACCACTGGCTGATCACATTTTTTAGAATGCTTCTTCATATTTCTATTTCAGAATGACACCACATGCTTTTTCATTGTGTTGATATTTGTACATAACTAGTAATCGGACATTAAGTTTATTTAGCCGGATTATTTAGATAGTTGAGCTTATATATGAGCCAACCTTATGATTAGGTGGTCTGGCCTGCTCCTGTTATTTTGTCTAAACAACAAGAACAGAAAATGTGTTGATGGAGATCTACAATTAACCTATTTCGAACCCAAAGAAAAATCCTGTGAACAAGGCAACAAAATATTTTAAAATCATATGATAAACAATTATAATGAATTTGCTGTCAGGATAATGTGACTGGGTTTGGTATCATGCCACTGTTTGCGTGATATCGCAGTGTGGCAGCAGTGAATCTGTTTCATGTAGACTTTAGTCCATATATTGCTAAAATACTGTAGCTGGAACGTTAAACATGTAAACATATTAGATACAATACTATAATGCTGAATATCCTACATTTAAACATAAGAAATGGAGATACTGAAACAGATGTGTTGAGAACACAATGCAGAATGTAATACTTTATATTAAAGTTATAGGTCTATTAAACTGTTTGGAATATCTGCAGCATACTTCAATTTTATAGTTTTTATATAAATCAGGTCTAAATTTAACCCTTTTTTTTTTACATAATAATATAAAAGTTTATGGATCTTTCAACATTTGGAGTAATATGGTTCACAAATACAAGGCACAGGCTTTTAAAAATATAAGGAACAGACCTTTAATAAAAAATCTACCATGTGGAGTTGAAAATTTCATTCTGTCCCTATTTATTTAAAAAAAAAAAAAAAAACTTCTGTAGGAGGTGGGTATCTTGTCAACTGTAGGAGGTGGGTATCTTGTCAACTGTAGGAGGTGGGTATCTTGTCAAATGTGCTTCTGTAGGTGGTTATACTGGACAGAAATCCACTTCTATAGGGGGTGGGTCAAAATCAAAAGTGCCTTCCACCCCTGGTATCTATTTTTAAATGGAATAACCCTTATGTATTTTTAGCTCATCTGCTCATCTGAGCACAGTGTGTAGATTAAGTTTAAACTTTATAAAAAATTTCTTCAAAAACGTTTCTATATACACAGTGTTCCCATTCACGCACAAATGTACGTGAATCACGTACAGAATGCTGAAAAAACGTACAAAATATCAGAATACTAGTCTTCCCTACGTGACCGGAACGTACGCAAAATGCCTACGGTTTTACTTTTCTTTCCTTCATTTTTTATATTTACACGAACCTGAATACCTACACGTACGTCGTAGCCTTGTGTTTTATGGCTGAAAATCGATAAATGATGCTTTGGAAATTCCTCGCTCTAAAAATAGCACAATTATGGGAGGTAACTCTTAAGGGTACGCACGATAAGGTTCGAGTTTTCCAAATTTGTTTACGAATGTGCGTCTGCATAAAATGTCGGGGAAAAAACAGTCTACGCTGACCGGCCTGTGGAAAATAACTTCCCCAGCACCCGCAGCCGATTCCGATAATATTGAACAAGATGACAGTCCAAGCAATGTTAATACCACTAAAAAGAAGCCCAAAATAAAAACTTTCCAAAAACATTGGTTTGCATTATTTCCGTGGCTTCGTTTCGATGTTGATAAAAAGACTATGCATTGTTTGACCTGTGAGGATGCGGCACAAATTTCGTGCAATAAAACAAATACGTTTGTGACTGGTTCAAAAAACTATCAAAAATCGGCACTCTCCAGACACGAGGGCAGTGATGACCACATCCTAGCTACGAAAACGATAAAGGAACGGCGGTACATGAAAGCTGCAAAAAAAATTGCAGACGAAAAACTCGAACCGGTATTAGAATTACAGCTCCGCACAGCTTTGTGGATGGCTAAACACAACATTGCCGACCAAAAATTCCTGAATCTTATTGATTTATTTTAAAAAAAAAATAAATGTATATAAATGTATAATCTATATGAACATGTTCTGTTAAAAGTCAATTCCTTTCATTAATAAATTAAAATAGGCAACAATAAAAAAAAAAAACAGTTAATTATAAAATACTCTCTCTCTCTCTCTCTCTCTCTCTCTCTATCTCATTTTTTTGTTTGTGTGCTTAGAAATCCTGTGTGAAATGACTTTTATAAATATTTATTCTTCTTCTTTATTTGATTTATTTGTTTCATAAATATAAATTTATTAATTTTTAGATTGCCAATAGCCATCTTCTAAGTGGCAGCTCAGACTCTGCAGCAACAGAACGTCCAAAAGGAATTCACACAAATCACCAAGCAACTTCAGTCTTGCATGGGTACCTTGCAACAGTTGTAAAGGAGATGATGGTTGTTCGGCTACAGAACAGTCCATACATAGGGATCATGCTTGACGAATCACTTGATATTGCCACTAAAAAGAAACTTGTTATCTTTGCTAGAATTATCCATGATGGCACAGTCAAGAATGAGTTTTGTGCAAATGTTGAAGTGCCAGATGGTAAAGCTGAAACCATTTACAACAGTTTAGTTAATTTTTTAACATCTGTAGGACTTGATATGCAGAAGGTTTCTGGCTTTGGTACAGATGGTGCCAGTGTAATGACAGGGCGGAGGTCAGGGGTCGGTGTAAGACTTCAAAATAACAATCCAAGAATAGTACATGTGTGGTGCACAGCTCACAGGACAGCACTTGTATCTTACTGGGCTGCAAAAGGTGTGCCATATTTACAACAGGTGCAGAGAACACTAGTAAACATATATACATTTTATGAATATTCTGCACCACGTTACAACAAACTTCGGGAAATATGCCAAATAATGGGTCAAAAGGTGAAAAAATTCAAAAAACCCACACAAGTGAGATGGCTTTCCCTACAAGATGCTGTGTTGGCTGTTCATTCTGGGTGGTCTGCTCTAGTACTGGGTCTAGAACATGAAGTAGCTGACAATCCACAGACTGAGGGTGGTAACAAGGCCAGAGGACTGCTCAGAGAAGTTAAATCTTTCAAGTTTATTTCAGCCATATGTCTGCTAAAAGATGTACTAGACAATTTATGTATGCTTTCAAAAAGTTTCCAGAGAGAAGTTATTGACATAGATCAGGTGACCTCATTGATAGAATCATCAAAAGAGACTCTATCTATCTATGAGCAGGTTGACCAAGATCCACCCTCAGTCTCAGATCTGATTGACAGCTTAGAGGAGACCAACCAATTTCAGGGTATAAACATTGCATGTTCTCTCCGTGATCGTCTTAATTTTGCAAGGTTAAAAAGTAAGTTCATCTCCAACGTTGTTGATGAATTCAACAAACGTTTTTCCTGTTGAAGACATGCACATTCTCAAAGACATGAATACAATTTTCAACCAAAATTGTTGCCAGAAAGCAGACAGGATCTAGCCAATTACGGCAATGAGTGTTTAGCATTTATTTGTGATTTTTTTGCAGACATCATTGACATTGACAGAACCAAAAGATCATTTCTGCAATTTAAGTGTTTTGCTAAGCAGCACAGAGACAAGACTCTTCTTAGTTTCTGTGTCATTTTAGCAACACAGTATGTTCAGGAATTTCCAGATTTCAGTTCTCTGGCAGCTATTTTGGCCACTGTCCCTCTCACATCTGTGCCATGTGAGAGGGGGTTCTCTGTCCAAAACCGGCATTTGAATAGATTTTCAAATCGGAGAGGACTTCAACAGTTGGAAAACAGAATGCATATTGCTTATGCATCTGCACAAACTGATTTTGATGAGACGTCTGTTGTAAAGAAGGCAGTTTTGTTGGCAAAGCACTGAACATGTTAACTTAATCCTTTACCAATAACCTAATACGGATTCATTTTGAATGATGCACTTAAGTTACCATATTAAGCAGAACTGCAGAAAGTCAGTTAAACTATACCAAATGTAATGGTAAAAAAACTTATTTGCAATTCACTGAGGAGAGCAAACAGTATAAAACCTGATTAGCCTGCAGGTTACATGCAGGCTGATAAGGTTTTATGCTGTTCGCATAGGTCTTTTTCTATGGTGTCCTCAGTTCTATATGAGGTAAAGGGTTAATTAAGGTTTCAACTGTAATGAGCATATTGAATGACAGAGGGAAGTCTTTTTCCTGGTGACTGTTCTGAAATAAAAAGTTAATGAATGAAAAGTAATGTTATTTTCAATTCTTGCCCTTAAACAGAAGGAATGCAGACATTGTATTCAGTAACAAAGCAGTTTTTATGTTGGTACCCCCAATTTTCACACGGAACCCCCAGAACTGAAAATTGTGGCTCACAGGGGGTTCCATGAACACCTTAATTAGAAAAGGCGTGGGAACACTGATACAGGGTTTTTTTTTACAACTAGGGGATGCGGCCCTAGCCTTTCAATGGGGGAAAAACAACGTTTTTTTACTCCTTATTTCAAACACCTACTTTTTGTTGTATTACAGATTTCATATTATAAATTCGTTTATTTATTTATATTTATAAGATGGATAATTGTTTAAAATGTATTATATAAAATAAATACAGTGCATTTCCATTTTGGCAACTGATTTAAAAAAAAAAAATAGATCTAAATTTACTCATGAAAAGAAAATGAAAAAAAATCATCTGACAATCTGAACTTTTAAACACTAATTTATTTTAAAAATAGCTAAATAACTTAGTGTAAGGCATAAATAGTACTGTAAATATAATTAATTAATTAGTTATTTATTGTTAAGGCTAAAGTCGAGGCTAATACGCACGACGTGTATCGGACTGAAGATAATTTATAACAAAGTGGATGGGGAGACCGAAAATGCTCATAAGATATAGCCCTCATACAAGAAACTTATAGAATTAAAATTACAATTAATTGGGAAATATTTGAAAGTCACTAACACTGGCTGGAAGAAAGTTTTAATTGAAGTCGCTGTCCGTGGAGGCGTTTGCAGTTTTTTTCTGTAGCTCTTCCAGTTGTGTGACATTTTTCTGAAATTGCTTACGTCATTTGCCGAAAATTTTTCTCGACAGTTCCATGCTATTAGTAGAATTCACCTGGAGCAGAATCGGGTGTTTCCGTGTGTTGACGATCGGCGATCTGTTGGATCCGATAGTACCCGAAATTGATATCATAAAATAACTTTTGTTGTAAAACGGTGTCGTAAAACGTCAATATTGAACTGCGACAGTAACTTCCCTTGCTGTTTTTGTTTACATTTTAGATATACTGTATACGATAACCGATTTCAGAGGGGAATTTTCGGACTTGGGGGAATTTTTAAGGCTTCGTAGGGGGAAAAATGTAGGCTCCGTGGCTGGGGGACGTAGCCGATATTCGGCTACTGCTATATAGTAAAAAAAAACCCTGATATATGGTAGGTGAACAAAAAAAAAATGTTTCCTTAAGAGTATCAGTGGAAATTCTTTATTAAAATGATTCCATAATAAAAAAAAAAGATCAGCGGAAATCCTTAATTTCAAGTTTTTTTTTAACTTTCACAGATTGTCAGAACAAGCATCTAAAGAAATGGAAGCTCTGAGCGCCAGGTGGGGGAAACTGCTGTTGCCGATGGTGGCGCATTCGGCGGTCAAGGTGCGGGAACGAGTGTTCAGCGTCCTGGAAAGTACCGCCACACTGATGATGTCACAACAAAAGGACCTTGTGACAGCTGTCATGCCTGTGTTTAAATCTGTAAGTTGTAGCTTATTAAGATGTGATGCTGTGTGATGGGCGGAGAATTGCCTCATTGGTAATACACTGGATTGCTAGTCCAGGGAACCGGTGTTCAAATCCCGACCAAACCTTCGAAAATTTATTTGATGTTTTTCAGCGTCCCTTGCCCAGTTAGAAGCCCACTGGTTCCTGAAGTTGGTGATAAATGGGTTTTGCATGTTTTGGGGCTGTACACAGGGCACATTAATGAACCAAGGGGTCTATATTCAGAAAGAGCTAGGTCCTGTATGGCACCAGGATTCCTGGTATTCTCTCTCCTCTAGTAGGTTGTACCTGCCTATGGGTGTTAAGAGAATCATAAGTCAGAAGTGCTGGACCAGCTATTTTTTTCCTTATTTGAATGGGTCCTGTAGAAGGACACATTCCCAATGCACACAGGACCTGTTCCCAATTGTAAAAGTACCCTTCCCAATTAAAAAAAAAGAGATAAATTTCCCTTTTCTTAATGATAAAATCATGAAATACCAATTTCAACAACTTCACACTGTAGCAAAGTTAAAAAGAATCTTAAAATTTGTTCTTTTCTTAAGTGAATTACTTAAGACCACTATCTCAACATAGTAAAATATCCTGTTTAAGGCTTTTTCAAATGTACAACCAGTTTCCCAATCTCATGATTTGCGATTCTTTTTTCCCAATTTACTTATTTTCGCGATTCAAAAATTCCCAATTTGAAAGGTACGGGACCCGTTCCCAATAAGCTGAAAAAAATCCCTGTGGGCCATATATATATATATATACTTTGTGACCAAAACCACAGCACCATGCAATTACAACCTAGAGCAAACAATAAACTGCAGCGTGACATATGTTGAAATGTTCTTGTGATTCATATTTCAAGTTAATATTGTTTATAATAGTTATCTAATAAATGTACTATACACTTTACAAACTGTTCCAAATGACTCGATGGATACTGCCCCATAATTTTGATGTTGTAGGCGTGATCCCTGGCTGCAGCAGAAATGGTACTATTATGTCTCCTTTAGCATATAAAGGTAGTTTCAGGATTGATTGGCCTTGTGTCAGGATGTGGTATTGTCCAGGGGTTTCCCTTGATATTTTTAAATGAGGGAGAAATGACCCCTTGTTGTATAGATAGACAAATTTTGAAATATTGGGTGTGTGGTCATATATGCAATTTGGGGGTCAAAATGGGCTTTTTTTGCACCAGGGAAATCCCTGTATTGTCAATGTTGTGATAATTTTTAGTCCCTAAAGGACTTTGATACTGTTGGTAATGGGATATTTAACCAAGAAAATAATGTGATATCTTGTGTGGTAAGAGAAATAGGAAACAAAATCAGGTATCAAAAATACATTGATTGTTACTATCTGTTTGTATGTCTTTAAGAAGTGAATGAATTTGATAATGGGAGGGCTTTTAAAGGCTTTGAGATACTGCACATTTGTCTTTAACCCAATACATCATGTCAAATTTATGACTTAAATATGAATTAACTGATTTTAAAATGGTATTTGAAGAAAAAGAAAAGGATTTTTCTTTGCCATTTAGACAGTAGAATGGGCTACTAAATTCTATGAGCAAACGGAGAAGACCCTGATCAGACAGCTCCTGGAATGAGCTGTCTAATCTTGATCTACACTGTTTGCCAGTGCAACTAAATAAGTATATGTAAAGTTAAGGGTCAATAATAAATGTTTAAAAAAAAGGTTAGAGTGGGCCAGTAGTTTTCAAGGGTTAAGTTGTTTTCCTATCATTGAATTGTCAAGAGGGATTGGCATGAGTCTTTTTAGCTGACTTTTCAACATTTAAATCTATTAACAGAAAGTGTTGGGAGACCTGAAGAAACTGTTTATCAACAAGCAAGAGACGTATGTACTGAAGTGCTGGGGAACACTAGTCACCATTTTTGGTGAGGTGAGTCAACATTAAAATCTTCATCCTTCAATTATGGGGGGGGCTCTGGCCGAGAGGGTAAAGTCGCTGACTTTAACACTCACTCAGCCCCTCACCACGTGGGTTCAAATCCCGGCAGGGTCATTTGGGTTTGCATGTGAGGAAGCCTTCCAGCTGGCTAGCGGTAGGTTGATGGTTCTACCCGGATGTCTCCGTGCAATTGGGGTCTTCCTGCACCTGTAATTAGCTGGACGTCGCTATATGACTGAAATACTGTCGAAGCGATGGTAAACTTAAATAGTCAAGTTAAGTCCTTCAATTATGTAATTTTATACCTTGATGTTTGCATAGACTGAGATAGAGTGTCTGTCCCGAAATCCTGAGGTTGTGGGTTTGATTCCCGGCTGCAAGATACCGGTCATAAAAGATTACTGGTATAGCTTGCTTGCTTGATGGTAAGCATATACGGGTAGTCCCAGGAATGGTTGGCCTGGTGTCAGGATAATGTGACTGGGTGTGGTATCATGCCACATGTCTATGGTGTGATACTGCTGTGTGGCAGCACTATATCTGTCTCAAGTAGACATTGTCTCCAAATGACTGAAATACTGTGTGTGGGACATTAAACAAACTGACTGAGATATATTTATGAAAAAACAATATACACAATAATTTTTTCATCATGACTATAAATATTGTCAATTTATAATAGTGTATTAAAGTCACCTATAGTCATAGATATAGTTATCAAAAAATAAAATTTCTAACTAATATCTCACATGCCTTTTGTAACATTGATTGCCCATCTTTGCCAGATACTTAAAACTTCATTAAGCTTGTGCATACACAGTGTGTTTATTCTGAAACTGCTGGTATTTTCACAGAAAGCGCAAAATCATATGTAGTTTAACATTTTACTGCAACCTGTGTTTCCTATCCCAGGAGCTGCACCATGGTACCAACATCAACCATCTCCTGAGAATCGTTGAGCTGGGTTTTAAGAGTGTCTTGCCAGAGGTCAAGATTGCAGCCTTCACAGCCTGGCAGCAACTGATAGACAACTTCGCCCTTAATTCTAGTATGGAACGTCTGTATATTTAACAAAATTGACATTTTTGATTGACAAGCCTGTATCCATATACAGTGCAGAGCAATTGAAACGCCATTCTTGGGGCACCTATTTAGTTGCAATGAGTTGGTGATTTGCAATTGCTTTGATACTATGAAATAATAAAAAGTCCACTCTCAAATAAGTATCTGATGCTATTCAGTGATGTAGCCTGGGATGTCAGCCATTAAGTAAACATCCAAACTCCACACAGTGATCTCCCTTGTAAGCAAAAAAATCACTGCCGTCACAAATGTCACGTGATGATGGTAAACTAACAAAATGGCGTCTGTCTGCTGTCACAACAAAAAAAAAAAATTTTTAAAATGATTTATTTTTTTACCACGAGGCGATATTTGATGTTTATTAAAGAAAACACTTAGGGAAATGACACTCGCAGTAAAAGACTTTTTTTTTTTAAATTTAGCTGAATTCTGTTAATTTTTACTTGTGGTAGCAGTGGTTATCTACAACTGTTAGGGGAGGTAACTACTGCGTGGAGTTGGTAAACATCCTGTGCTATTACACAAATGGTATCAGATAAATATGTAAGGGGGGATAAACTCACACATGACCTGTATGAATTGATTGCTAATACTGTTTGTTATCATTGATTTCATTGGACCACAAATTATTGGTGTAAAATAAGAAACAGTATATCTCTCAGCCTTTCTAAGCAGAGTGATAGGAACAGTATTTTTGATGGTTGTAAGTTATAAATGACATAGTATTCGGACTGATAGAATGAACAAAAAAAATGGTATAACAGAAATTAAAAGTGCATTGGGGTTTCAGACCAACAGGTTTGCAAAGTCTACAGTAAAGCCTACTGTGTGTTACAGGCATTCTGAGTGACCCCAAACGTGTGAAGCTGATCATGCAAGTGTTCAAGATCAACAACACGCGGCAGGAGAATGTGGCCCTCGTCAAACTGAAGGTGTGGTGGCACTTCATCTGGCTTCTTGGACCCAAGATCTCATCCAACTTTGACATGGTACGTTGTCACTGAGAGAAACAACAGTATGGATATATTTAGATGATTTCTAAAACTGCATAAATAAAATCTTCCAGGTGGTTGGTATATAATCTGTATAAAAACTTAAAAATTCTTTGTATCTGAAATGGGAGTCTTGTAGCCTCTTGAGGTAACCAGCTAAACTTGAATGACCTGAATTGTTTTAATTAGGCTTATAGTACTCTGATGGGCATTCTAGGGCCAATATGGTTTTCTTGTTTTCAAATTTTAGAATTTAAAGTCTACAGTCTATTAAAAAAAAGAAAAAAGCAAATCTCTGTAAAGTTGATAACCATCATTGTGAAGGAATCTGCAGGTTAGTAAGCCATTGGTCGTAATCATATGTTGCTTTTCTCTGCAGGCAGCTGTCCCATTGTTACAGTTCTGTGTGGGGGGTTCAAAGTTGGGGGAACACAGTGCCAACCTCACTCCAAGTGTCAAAACAGGACTTGGTGAGTATCAATGTCAGACAGCTTACTCCAGGGCCATTTAAGATAATTGAGCATTTCTTTTTAATGATTAAATATACACTTGATTCACTAAGAAAAACTAAGAAGTAATCATATTTTTATGAAATCTTAAAATTAAAATCATTTAAAATTCAATGATATTGTTTATAGTTGTAAGGCTTTGGGGAAGGTGGCAGGTCCTTTCAGGAGGAGAAAATATGTTGATCAGGGGAATATTTACTTACTGAAGAAAACATTTAAAAAAAACACTAATTATGCTATAACTGAAACACACTTGTTTATTTCATTTTATAATTAAATTTACAAAAATTTGTCTATTGATTTCATTGCCTGTCATTTTTTTTAAGTTGAAAATTTGTTTTTGTCAGTGGGAGTTTTTAGATTGAATTCAGGGAAAAAGATACTTTTTTATGAGGGGAATGGGGCCCAAAATCAGCATAAAGAAGGCCTGGTTGTTGTTTTCTTTAAAGTATAGTCTTTTATTGTTTGACATGCACATCTCGGAAATGAAAAAAAAATGTAACCAAAGAAGGTATAAATGTGCTGACATATAAATCACTGATAGCCTGAGAGATAGGCTTCTTCATAGATTCCTATTTGAAAAGAAACTGCTTGTCTATATACCAGGTCTTCTACAAAATGGGGCCAGCCCTGCAACACCCAGGATGAATCTGACCAGCCCGGGCACTCAGTGGCCAGTGTTTGAGACCCTGCAGCTTCGTGGATGTGAGGTTCTCGCCCACTTCCTTGGCAGCCCAGGAGACTCGGTCCAACACGACTTCAACTTAGGTGAGTGGGGGCCCCCCCCCGAGGGCAGTTAAAGACTTTTATGCCCTCGTATATTAGGTTGATTCATTTGTTTGTTAGTATGTTTGTCACACTTTAATCTTGCCCATAACATGCAAGTCCTTCCACCTACAGCCTCCAAACTTCACAGGTGCATGCATCTTGATGAGCTCTACCCACCAAGTGACCTTGACCTCAAAGGTCTATAATTTTTAGCTCACCTGAGCACGTGTGCTCAGGATGAGCTTTTAGAATCGATGAATGTCCGTCGTCCGTCCGTCGTCCACAATTTGTTTGTTTGCACTCTAGCATCTTCATTTTATGAGCATAACCATAAAATCTCGGCCAAGTTCGATTATGGCTGATATCGGAACATTACGTCAGGAGTTATGCCCCTTTTAAAATTCAAAAAAGTCAGATTTCACATTGTTTGCACTCTAGCATCTTCATTTCATGAGCAATTATCTTCAAACTTTAAAACAATGTTTATGACCATAAAATCTCGGCCAAGTTCGATTATGGCTGATATCGGAACATTAGGTCAGGAGTTATGCCCCTTTTAAAATTAAAAAAAGCCAGATTTCACATTGTTTGCACTCTAGCATCTTCATTTCATGAGCAATTATCTTCAAACTTTATGGCAATGCTTATGACCATAAAATCACGGCCAATTTCAATTATGGCTGATATCGTACCATTAGGTCAGGAGTTATGCCCCTTTTAATATTCAAAAAATGCCATATTTCAAGTTGTTAACACTCTAGCATCTTCATCTTTTGAGCAATCCTCTTCAAACTTTATGGCAATGCTTATGACCATAAGGTCTCGATTGAGTTCGATTATGGCTGAGATTCATCAATTAGGTCAGGAGTTATGCCCCTTTTAATATTCAAAAAATGCCATATTTCAAGTTGTTTACACTCTAGCATCTTCATCTTTTGAGCAATCCTCTTCAAACTTTATGGCAATGCTTATGACCATAAGGTCTCGATTGAGTTAGATTATGGCTGATATCGTACCATTAGGTCAGGAGTTATGCCCCTTTTAATATTCAAAAAATGCCATATTTCAAGTTGTTTACACTCTAGCATCTTCATCTTTTGAGCAATCCTCTTCAAACTTTATGGCAATGCTTATGACCATAAGGTCTCGATTGAGTTCGATTATGGCTGAGATTCATCAATTAGGTCAGTAGTTACGCCCCTTTTAATATTCAAAAAATGCCAAAAATCACTTTGTTTACACTCTAGCATCTTCATCTTTTGAGCAATCATCTTCAAACTTTATGGCAATGCTTATGACCATAATGTCTTGATTGAGTTTGATTATGACTGAGATCAGTTGATTAGGTCAGGAGTTAAGCCCCTTTTAATATAAAAAATTGCCAGATTTCACGTTGTTTACACTCTAGCATCTTCATCTTTTGAGAAATCATCTTCAAACTTAATGACAATGCTTATGACCATAAGGTCTCGATTGAGTTCAATTATGGCTGAGATCCGTCAATTAGGTCAGGAGTTATGCCCCTTTTAATATAAAAAAGCCATATTTCACGTTGTTTACACTAGCATCTTCCTTTTTTTTAACCAATCATCTTCAAACTTTATGACATTGTTAATGACCATAATGTCTCGATTGAGTTCAATTGTGGCTGAGATGGGTCATTTAGGTCAGGAGTTATGCCCCTTTTAATACATAAAATGCAAGATTTCACTTTGTTTATTCTCTACCAACTTCATTTTTTTAACAATCATTTTTAAACTTTAAGACAATATTTATGCCCGTAATCTTACAATCGGGTTCAATTATAACTGATATTGACTTGTAAATTTAGGAGTTATGCCCATTTCACCATAAAAAAAGCCAGATTTCACTTTTACACTCAAGCATCTTTATTTCTTAAGGAATCATCTTTCTCAGGTGAGCGACCAAGGGCCATCTTGGCCCTCTTGTTGTCAATATATCAACAATGTTTAGTCATTTGATTATTACTATTATACTTTTTAGCTCACCTGAGTACATTACAACATTCTCCAGGTGAGCTATTGTGACCTTTAACATTTAACTCAAACATCTCCTAAACTACTGGGCCAATTTTCATTAAACTTTACAGGAATATTCCTTGGGTAATTCTCTTCTTAAGCTGTTCAGAGAATTAAATTCCATACCAAAATCTGGTTGCCATGGCAACTTAATTGGGGAAAAATGTTGAAACTTAAAAAATCCTGTCCAAAAGTACTGGCTGGCTTTCCTAGTTTTTTTGGCACAGAAGTTCCGTAGGTCACTCTCTACTAAGATTGTA
This sequence comes from Solen grandis, assembly GCA_021229015.1. Lineage (NCBI taxonomy): Eukaryota > Metazoa > Mollusca > Bivalvia > Adapedonta > Solenidae > Solen > Solen grandis. Next base: position 7,902,054 of record CM037777.1, read on the forward strand.
AAACATTATTTGTATTGGTAGAAAAAGCAGCCATTGTAAAACATTATTTGTATTGGTAGAAAAACATTGCTGTAAGGGGTTGAGCTCATTTTCCTTATATGTATATAGTACATATTTGAAAATTCTTCTTGTCCAAAAGTACTTATTGGATTTCAAAGTGGTTTTTTTGCACAGGTAATTCTTGGGTGACTTACTGCTAAGATTATAAAAATTAGAAGGCAAAAAACAAGGCCACTAGAGGGAGGGGCCTGTTTTCCTTAAACAAACAAACAATAAATGGTTTAAAATAGTGATGTACTATACAATGGAACCTCTCAGTAGCAACTTCTATTGAAGTCACAGAAAAATGTTGTTCAAGGGAGGTGTTGTTGTGCCCAGGTAAAACCAAAGGGGGGATATAATGCTATAACTGCTAAGAGGTAGCAGTTGCTCAGAGGTACCGTTTTTGGAGGCTTGACTGTATTTGTTTTATTCTCACCAGACTGCCTGAGAAATGATGTGGTGACAGGTCCATCCTTCTTTATCAAGCAGTCTTCACTCTTTATCACCACGGCAACAGAGCTCTTCAACAGTCTTGGCAAGGATGTTCCTGGTAAGTTATAATTCATAGAGAAGAACGTATGAAAGAAAGTAATCTTATGTATTTTATCTTGAAAATTTCGAGTTGAAAAAGAAACAAGTCATCAAGTCCTGGACTAGTTCCTGGTGTGGACCAGTACTTCGTGCCCTTTGTGAATCAGGTCTCTAATTATCGGGTCCAAACTCTGTGAACACTGGAACTAGACCTATTTCTTTTAAAATCAATATAAACCTCCCATCCCCAAAGACTTGGAACAAGGCCCCTTTCCCCATCATCAGAAAAATGGCCTGTTGTCTGTATGCTTGAATATAAAACCAGGGAAATTTTGCAATTTCCAAAGTCATTTTGAAGGTTATAAAGTAATTACTTTGTTTTTCCAGAAGGTCTAGTTTTACACATCTGGCGCTGGTTGATTGCTCACCTGGAAAATGCCATTGAGTCCCCGGTCAAGCTGGACATCCGTGACACACTGAATACACTGCTCCTGAGGTTCCAGGTTCTTGTTCTGGCGCGAGTCCTTCCCTCCGCCCTTGTACTGGTGAGTCACTCCAGCAACCTTTGTATGATAAGTGGCGGACAAGGATGCTCTGTTTTAAGATGATTTTATACACCCGTCAAGAGACCGGACATATTATGGATTCACCTGAGGCAGCTGGGTTTGTTGAGCGGCATCCACTGATGTTGTCTGCTTTATAACTTGAACAAACATATGAACCCATCTTTACCAAACTTGGTCACAGTGTATGGGCACAATATCTCAGCCAAGTTGATAACCATCCAGATTGTCCCAGACAATCTGAAGTTATGGCCCTTGAATTGATGAAAAATTGCTAAATTAACACTGTCTGCTCTCTTACTCTTTAACAAACATGAACCAATACTAAACTTTGTCACAATTTGTATTGACACATCAGAGTAACAACCCTTGAATTAATGAAATTGCAGGATGAGTGTATTTTTCTTTAACCAGGGCTCTTGTTTTACTGGTGTTATTATTGAGTAGCAGCACACGGTAGTGTACTAGTCCTACTTTACCCCAGCTAAACAGAACGGAGTGGCTATATAGGAATCGTGTTCATCGTGTCACTTCACGTCCAGTTTTACTCACATTACATGAAGAAAAGGGGGTTTTTGCAAGGACAGATATCCTCTATAGTCAGGGCCTTTTTTCCAATTTTGGGGAAAGCGCCCTAGCCCTTTTTATGGGGAAAATAGCAAGCCACTTGTTTACAACTTATTAAGGGATTTTTTTTTTACCATATTCATAAATATAAGCATAAACTGGTCTTGGCAAGACATACTAGAAACTAAATATAAAGGGCCGGTCAGACAGGCTTCCGCGAGTTGATCACGAGTGTATCGCGAGGAAAAACTGTCAAACGCGAAGTAAACGCGGTCACAAGTGAATGACACGCGAATGAAACGCGGATGACTCGCGAATAACAAGTGCGCACACGCGCGAAACATTTTACACGCGCTCGGAACCCGATTTTATTTTTGAGCTGCTCAAAAATTAGGCGCAATGGCCACCGCGTGTCGCACACGTGGTGTAAACGCGGTACAAACCCGGACCAAACGCGATAACACGCGGTACACTCGCGGATCACAAGTGGACGACAAGTGGTCACTCGCGGGCATACGCAAAATTTCTTCGTGTGATTGCGTGTGTAGCACTTGTCATCCACTTGTGATCCGCGTGTCTACAGCATTCCTAGCACCTGTGATAGCGTGTGCTCCGCGTGTATAAGGCTTTCTCAGGGATTGTGTCACGAGTCATCCGCGGGCCATTCGTGTGTTTTCGCGTTGAATCGCGATTGAACCACGACTGATTCGCGTGTCGTCCACGACCCAATCTCGTTTGTACCACTAGTTATTTCTGCTATAAAAAGATCGCGTGTTGGCCATTTTCATCAGTTGTGATCAAGACGTTGAAGAGGCAACATGGATCCGGCACATCGTAATGCTTTGGTTGTGCTGTTCCAGCAACATCAGAACTAGCTTCTTCAGGTTCAGCAAGCCCTAGATGGTAGAAGAAGAGTGAGGAGAAGACAAAGAAGAGTCAGAGCCATATGGATGCGCCAATGGATCAACCGCAGGCCACAGCTGGGGCTGTATGACAGACTGATGGTGGAGCTGAGGAACGAGGACCCCCGTGCCTTCAAGAACTTTATGAGAATGCCTCCGGTGATGTATGACGAACTGGTGGAAAGGCTGACACCAACACTGACGAAGGAGACAACCAATTGGCCATCTTTACTCTACCGAATATGGATCAGTACTGATCGAGAACACCGGACGCGGCGGCTTTTATACACGCGGGCGGCAAGCGGAGCACAAGTGATCGGCACGTGATTCACACGCGGAGCACAAGTGATACACACGCGCTGCGTGTGATCACTTGTGACCCCATTTTCTGATCACAAGCGCTCACACACGGAGGACTCGTGGTAGACACGCGATGGACACACGGAGCACACGCGCGCGTGTGGTCCACTTGTCATTCGCGTGTCCAGCACGTTTGAGACAAATTGGCTGATTTTCACCGCGTGTAGAAAAAAATTGCAAAATTAATAGCAAAATTACACGTGATCAACTCGCGGAAGCCTGTCTGACCGGGCCTTAAAGACTAATCAAATATTTTGTTTAAGAATCAATAGAGTCAAATTAGCGTCATAATATTGTTCTCTAGGTTTCTCAATGATCAGCTACCTCCTTACTGGGGAATTTGATTTAAGAGTGGGGAATTTGAGGACTATTTTTTGGGGGAAAAGGTGGTTATTTGGCTTGGGGAAGCAGCCCTTTACCGGCTACAGTTAAGCTGGGTAAAAAGGCCCTGATAGTGATAGCTCTAGTTCAGCCCAGTTATACAACTATACGGCAGGGGTTGACACTTACAGTGTCCTGGGATCCTGATGACATCAAAAATTGTGAAGGGACTCCAGAATTGATATGCCAGGTGTTCCGTTGGGACACTTACTTTTCTAATTAAAACTAAATGGAACAGCAATTGAACAGCCACAATTGCTGAAAACCTATGAAATCATCTTCATAAAACTTTCTTTTTAGTAACCCTCTTTGCTGAATCATAACTTTTTAATCAGTTGTTATGTGAATAAAGCCATCATATGTATGACAGACCTGACAAGGAGTCCTTAGTTCAAAAGGGACTCTTGAATTTTAAAGCAGGTGTTCTTCGAGATACCTGGCTAAAAAGTTAGTGTCAAACCTTGTACAGGCTTATCTTAACTTGAATTGTAAGCCAATAGTGTTTGAGATGATACTGTCGTGAAATAATTCTGTAAATTGAGGTTTGAGACACATTCTTGTGCATGTACAAAATCCAGAGCTCACAAAAGCAGTCTAAATTTTATTTACGCAGTTTGTATCGTGCCTGTCGCAACAGCCCCTTGTAACTGGTAGGCCGAGGGTCCAATATCCAACCATTATGTACCAAAGTTACTCAGAATGATAGTGGTATACCTCCCGTTCCAAGTCTTGGTGTAGAGACACGTGTGACAAAACAACTTAAGTTGTCACTGGGTGGTGTCATCAACTTAATACAGCACACAAAGGTCTAGGTAGAGACAGTGTCCGCAAAATATTTAACGTCCAGCTAACCAGTATATTCTGTGATGTTTCAGAAAATGTTCAAGAGCGTGTGTCAGCTCCCGAGGAAGGTGCTCAGTTCCAGTGCCTACAGCATTCAAGGCGAGGAGATGATCAATGTACGTATAACCAGGGCTTTTTTCAGGTATCCCAGGTATAGGTTTCAGATATCAGGTATATTCAGGTAGCTGAATATAGGCCCCATTCCCAATTCTATTTAGGTACCTTTTTTCCCAATCAAGGAAAAAAAAATCCCAAAGCCAAGAAATATATTTTAATTTACAAATAAGTACCATGTTTATCACTGTAAAATCGGTTTTGTTTACATTAACAATTCTAAAATTGTGTAAAATTATGGCACATACAGTCTGAAGTCACAGTATAGTTTCGTCTACAGTCTGCATTCATGAATTGCATTGTAAATTGAATAAAACTGAAGGTTCTTGATGAAAAAAAAAATTATGATGCTTTTCAATTTCATTGATACAATTATTTTTTCTCCAATTTTCCAATTGTACTGATAAAAAAAATCCCCAAATTTGGCAGGCGTTTTTCCCATCTCTCTTCATAATATGGTTTGATTTTGTATCACATGAATTTATATGTAAAAGATAAAATTAGTAATGTCTAGATCCAGATGAATTCCACCAGATCTCAACTAAATTTCACCCTGAAGAAGATCAAAAACATTGAAATAAAGTATTTTAACTTGATGTCATTTAGATCACCTCCTCTCGCCTCCTTAAGTTTAAATATTATTCTTGTGTTTCCTGTGTAGCTGTATCTAATATTCCCCCATTTTCTCAGGTTCCCTGCAAGTTGTGTCTAATATTCACTTGTTTTCTGCAAATGTGTCTTAATTTTTACCCATTTTCCCTGGTTCCTTGCAGGGCACGCCGGCTCTATTTCTGGTCGGTCTCCTGCTGACGCCACTGTTGCTCCAGTCGTGTGCGGGCCTAGAGAGTTACCACGACCTGTACCAGACCCTCATCTCCTGCGGCAATGGAAACGTGACAAGCACCCTCGGCTTCCTTCAGTCAGTCTTCACGATTCTGGAGCGTAACGCTTCGTTCATGGAAGAGCCAGAGACCACATGGCGACTGTGGAGTTCTGCTGTGCACCTGCTGCAGGAACATATCACTAAAGTAATTAATTTTTTCTCAGAACTGGCCAATTATCAAAGTCTCAAATACATTTTGTCTTAAAAAATTGCTCTGTGTTTTGGAGAGTGAAAGAAAAAAAATCTTTGGAATGACAATTTTGATATAGATTAATAGAAATGCTGTTCCTTATGTCCTTACATTTAGAAGAAAATAGTCACTTCAAGCATGTGAAAAAACAGAGACCAGGCTCTGTCGGCTGTTGAGATATCAAGTTGGGTATATTACTGTGTTATGTGCAGTACATACAACTTGAGTGAATATTATTTTAAAAAAAGTCCCAATTTTAGCAAAAAAAGAATTGAAAAAGGTCCCAATTTCACACGTATAGGTCCTGTTCCCAAAATACTGGAGGGAAAAAATATCTGCTTTTTTAAAATGAAAAATACACCATATAATTATTCCACAATACTCAAAAAGTTTTATACCAAATATTTTATATCATGGAAAGAAAAAATAACATTTAGTTTGAATAAAACCTGACTACATACTTCTGCCATTGAGTGTAGAAGAAGATGGTAATGACCAAGTGTGTATTTTCAGAGTAACGAGGTAAATCAGGGCGACTCCCTGGAGCCCAACTTCAGTTGCTGTATCCAAGCCTTGTCCTTTCCTGTTGGAAAAATTACCAGTATGCCACAGGTGAGTTATATTCTCGTCTACCTAGACATGCTGGAATATCCTTGAACTTCTTTTGTTTGATTCAATTTCCAGGCTAGGAAGAGAGCATGAAAATTTTAATCAAGTAAAATACTACCACCCTGAGCTGAAATTGAAACTTGTGACAATCTGTATGAAAGTAAGACACTTTACCATGTTGCAACAAATGCTGGTTTCATGACAGGAAAATGTATCTCTTCTGCAAAACACCCTCTCAATTCAAGAATCTGTCCCCATATTCATTGAGTATAAATCTCTGTGAGACTCTTTTATGATGAAATCAACTTTACATCTGAGAGTTATTTACTTCAGGCACCAAATGTTTCCAAGTAAAATCTTTCTGCTCCGAGCTGTGAGACCCTAGGTATGGAAGTCAGACTCTTTTTGTGTCACCTTCTGTACACAGAGGTGATAAATAGGGATCACTTTTCCGTCGTCTGTCTGTCCGCTGTCACACTTTTTCCGTCACACTTCAGCAGGTGACACATGTTCCATTGAACCCTGGTGTTACCACATTGCCCCAGTAGTTCATTCAAACTCCAGGATGATGGACAAGTGCCAATTTGTACATCTACAAAACACAGAAAAGGTCAGGAATTCGACCTTTACTAATTGGAAAATGACTTGTATATGTCATGTATAATGTATAATGGCATGTATATGTCAAAATTTCAGCAAATGGCAACATCAGTGTGACACATGTAATTTGACATCTATAAACAATGCAGTTTACGCTTATGTATATAGGTTTTTGACCTCACATACTTTTATGATATAATTCCTCGGCTATGTATCAGTGTGGGGGCTATTCAGGAACCACACTTATTGCATACCATCCCATCCTAAACTCAGAATTACACGAAGAAAAGATCAGATGCAGGGTATTTATCACTTCCGGTGAAAATTTTCATTAATTTAAATCCCTATGACTATGTGTTTATTGGTTAGTAATCCAAATATTTGGATGTTTTTTCCTTGCTGGAGTCAAGAATTTTTCAAGACCTCTGAGTACTGGTCCAACCAAGGGACCACTGATAGGGGTTATTGTCACTGAAGGTTGTGAAAAAAAACACTTGTTCTTCAATGGATGTAAATGAAATGTCCTTGATTTCAGGCGTCTGTGAAGACCCAGTTGAAGACATGGACAGAACTCTACCATACAGTCAACAGACTGGCAGCCCTGGTCACCAATGCTGAAGCTAACATAATCTGCGAGGAATTGTCCAGTAAGATACTGGACATGGTCAAGTCCAACCAAACACAGGTGAGGATTCTAGTGAAAGTAGACATGGTTTTGGAAATGTGTAATTAAAGCAATTCCCTGTTTTGCCATTTTGCACAGTGATTTACCATAGAAAACCCAGGTTAGTTTAAGTTAATCCTGATCAACCTGCAAAGTAATGAAAAGAAAGATATGGATTTTGTGGGGTATTCAATAGCATTCTGAAAACAGCAGTCCTTGGGGGGAAGCAGCTTTAAGATCATGGTCTGCTTGCCAATTTGTCAAAACTGATTGTAAGTGATAAAATAACGCAACTTTGAGGGGTGATACTCAGTGCTACCTCATGTGAGTTTGAGAAATTCAATATTCTGTAAGTATTTGTGTAATATTCTGAATATATCTTGTGGACAGGATGTGCAGGAAGTAGACTGGTTGGTGCAGCTATGTCTGGTGATGGTGACCAGTCTGGATTTCTCCGCCCTCGGTACACAGTCGGCCTTCAGACTGGGTGAGTGGACTGGATATATTGATAATTATGGACATAGGAAGATGTACGTAGGGTACCAACTTATCACAGAGCCTTGTTACTTCCCATGCGCTGGTGCCCGAAGCAGACTTGTTTAGAAATATGTTTTGTCTGTAGTTTCTAAGTTTTTACCTTAAAACTACATGCTACAGATTAATAGTCCTGATTACACTGACATCATTAGGTCATTAGGGGTTAAAGAAGGCAATACAAAGACCACACCAAGTATATAACATCATCTCAGCATTAATATTATTTTCTGCTCATTATGTGTCCTAGTTGTGTTGACTTCCTGTACTAGGTATTGTTTTTAAAGCATCAATTCTTGTGGTCTAAACACCTCAATCATGTTATGTAGGGAGTCATTATAACAACTACCAGGAAACACAAGATGGTGTTTGATTGTTCTGGCAAAGCTATCACCAACATATCAAAACAAATATTCAGTGGTGAGGAGTTTTCCCCAAAAGAAAAGCTGTCAGAGGTTTGATTCTTAAGTCCTAACTCTGCATTTTATGGAGTATTGTTTGTGTCATCTGCTGTAAGCAGAGGTGACTTATAGGGATCACTTTTCCATCATCTGTCTGTCCGTCTGTCATACTTTTTCAATCACGCTTCAGCAGGTGACACATGTGTTCAAAAGAACATTGGGCCTCCGCGGCCGAGAGGGTAAAGTTGCTGACTTAGGCACTCACTCAGCCCCTCACCACGTGGGTTCGAATCCAGGCAGGGTCATTAGGATTTTCATGTGAGGAAGCCATCTAGCTGGCTTGCGGTAGGTCGGTGGTTCTACCCAGATGCCTCCGTGCATTCGGGGTCTTCCTCCACCTGTAATTAGCTGGGCGTTGCTATATGACTGAAATACTGTCGAAGCAACAGTAAACTCAAATAGTCAAGTCCAAAGAACACTCTTGTGAGTTGTAAAAACTACTGACAGAACACAATATATGAATACATAATTTAATGTCACTGATTAGGTTCAGCTCAACTCCTTTTAAGGAGTCCAACCCAGGAACTGTCAAGCAGGATTAGTACCATTTCCTATTCTGTATAAAAGAAATAAATTCTTAGATTTTTTTATTGTGTGTAGAAATAGCTAGTTTACCCATTTTGTATCAACCATGTATTTGAATATTTTATTTTGTAGGAACAGCTAGTCCTAAGAAATTTTCCAAGAAACGCCATCGACCCCTGGAAAACATCCACTCCCTCATTCACTTGTTGTGTGACCTGCAGCACAAGGCTCTTCATGTTGTTGCCGAGGGAGATGTAGCCAAGGTTTACAATTTAACATCATATTTACTCTGCTTCACTTTGTTAAACGTGTTTTGTCCTGTCCCACTATGCCCTGGTATCTCAAGTGAAGTAAATGGTATCTCGGTTAGAGCTGTCCTTGATTCTCATTTTTAGCTCACATGAGCACAACGTGCTCAAGGTGAGCTTTTCTGATCGCCTTTTGTCCGTCGTCCGTGCGTGCGTCCGGCGTCAACAATTGCTTCAAACAACATCTCCTCCTAAACGGCTTGGCCAATTTGAAAATATTTTGCAGGAATGTTCCTTGGATGAAGCTCTACTAAAGTTGTATAAATGGTTCTGGTCCATTGCATAATTAGGTCACAGGAGCTAAAAATAGATTTTAAAAATGCAAACTTTGAAAATCTTCTTCTGCAAAACTTCAAGGCCTAGAGCTTAGATATTTTGGTATGTAGCATCATCTTATGGGCCACTACCAAGATTGTACAAATCATAGCCCTATGGTGATAAATGACACCGCACCAGGGGTCACTTGTTTTACATAGAGTTATATAGGAAAATCTTAAAAAATTTCTTCCATGAATGCATAAGGCCTAGAGCTTAGATATTTGGTATGTAGCATCATCTTATGGGCCACTACCAAGATTGTACAAATCATAGCCCTATGGTGATAAATGACCCCGCACCAGGGGTCACTTGTTTTACATAGAGTTATATAGGAAAATCTTAAAAAATCTTCTTCCATGAATGCATAAGGCCTAGAGCTTAGATATTTGGTATGAAGCATCATCTTATGGGCCACTACCAAGATTGTACAAATCATAGCCCTATGGTGATAAATGACCCCGCACCAGGGGTCACTTGTTTTACATAGAGTTATATAGGAAAAATCTTAAAAAATCTTCTTCTATGAATCCATAAGGCCTAGAGCTTAGATATTTGGTATGTAGCATCATCTTATGGGCCACTACCAAGATTGTACAAATCATAGCCCTATGGTGATAAATGACCCCGCACCAGGGGTCACTTGTTTTACATAGAGTTATATAGGAAAATCTTAAAAAATCTTCTTCCATGAATGCATAAGGCCTAGAGCTTAGATATTTGGTATGAAGCATCATCTTATGGGCCACTACCAAGATTGTACAAATCATAGCCCTATGGTGATAAATGACCCCGCACCAGGGGTCACTTGTTTTACATAGAGTTATATAGGAAAATCTTAAAAAATCTTCTTCCATGAATGCATAAGGCCTAGAGCTTAGATATTTGGTATGAAGCATCATCTTATGGGCCACTACCAAGATTGTACAAATCATAGCCCTATGGTTATAAATGACCCCGCACCAGGGGTCAGAGTTATATAGGAAAATCTTAAAAAATCTTCTTCTGTGAATCCATAAGGCCAAGAGCTTAGATATTTGGTATGTAGCATCATCTTATGGGCCACTACCAAGATTGTACAAATCATAGCCCTATGGTGATAAATGACCCCGCACCAGGGGTCACTTGTTTTACATAGAGTTAAAATCTTCTTCTATGAATGCATAAGGCCTAGAGCTTAGATATTTGGTATGAAGCATCATCTTATGGGCCACTACCAAGATTGTACAAATCATAGCCCTATGGTGATAAATGACCCCGCACCAGGGGTCACTTGTTTTACATAGAGTTTTATTTCGTTAATTAGAAACCATTCCGGTAGTTAACTGAGATAGTGCCCCGTCTGCGCATGCGTATCAGTGTGCTTCCGCTAGCGCTCATGGTGGAAACTTTTCTGAACGTGGTTCGGAATTATATTGGATTGTGTGTCTCCAACGTAGTTGGGGAGAGTTTATTATAACTTACGCAGTGAGTTGTGTTATATTTATAATTTTGTGTGTGTTTATTTTCGAAGACTTAACGTAGTTAAGTGCTTATTTCGACTTATTGTAAGACCCACGTGGTGGGAAATTTATAATGTCGGATGCAAAAGCCGACCCCGCTTCTGATACGGGGAAAAACAAAGGGAAGGCAAAGGCTGTGCCTACGAGGGCATCGAAGGAATGTTCAAATACGAAACCCTCTAGTACGGCATCGCCGAATTCAGCCGATTTAAATAACAACCTTATTCTGGAGTGCCTTAAGAGCATTCAGCAGTCGCAGACTGCTCTGGCCCAACGTATGGATAAGTTCGAGAAACAAAATGAGTATGAAGATTATGATTATGGAGAGCATGATTATGATGAAGAGTTTTGTGATGGTCCTAGCATGCCTAAAATGGCTAGAACTGCTATTGACACTACCTTTGATGCAGAGCAACCTAAGAGTAGGTTTGCTGAATTGTCCAAGAAATTCAAAGCTTCAGAAGTGTGTGATAGTAAAGTTGATGAGGTTTTGGCAGACAATGTGAATGAATTATTCCGAAAAGGCATGGATAGTGAGATGTATGACAAACTTGTCAAAGACGAAAACTGTCCACGCCCTGAAAATTGCGATGGGCTAGTCGCAGTGCGAATGAACAAACTTATTTGGGATGTCATGTCTCCACAAGGTCGCACAAATGACAGAAAGTTGCAGGGGATTGCAACTTCAGTAGTTAAAGCAGGCGTTGTAATAACTAAGACCTTAAACAAGGCCGCAGAAATTGAGAAAAAGTTAACAGAAGAAGGGAAAGAGCAGGATGTTGATATATCTGGGATTATAGAGGGGTGCAATGATGCCCTAGCATTCATGGGACATGCAAACTACCAAACAAACATGACCCGCAGGGATTTGTTAAAACCTGATTTGAAGAGGGAATATGCCCATTTATGCACGCATACACTTCCTGTCACGACAGAATTATTTGGCGATGATGTTTCTAAAACGGCCAAAGAAATAGAGGACTGCGCAAAAATTGGATTTAAAATGTCGGGACATTCATACTACCGTGGTAGAGGTAGAGGACGCCCTGGTTTCAGAGGTCGTTTTCAGGGACCGTACTCGGGCTCTTACTCTCGAGGCCGAGGTTATGGACAGGGATCCTTGAGAAATTCCATTGAGGGAAAAAACTTCCCACGCCGGGGAGGAATGAGCAAGCTGCCTCAAAAAATGTAAATCAGGTAAGTGGTGTTTTCACTGCTGGTAGATTGCAATATTTTGTTGCTGAGTGGAATAAAATAACATCTGATCAAAAACTTCTTGACATAATTGAGCATTGTCACATAGAATTTAAAAATGACCAAAAGCCATGTAGACCTCATTTATCACAAAGAAAATTCAATGTAAAAGAAAGTGTCATTATTGATGCAGAAATAGACAAATTACTGAAACAAGAGGTCATTAGAATTGTTGATTATGATGAAAATCAATTTTTATCACCTATATTTTTAAGGCCCAAGAAAAATGGTGAATATAGATTAATTCTGAATCTTAAAGAATTGAATGAGTATATTCCATACCGCCATTTTAAAATGGACACATTTGAGAATGCAATCACGTTGATTAGAAAAGACATGTTCATGGCATCTATTGACATCCGTCATGCATATTACTCAGTTAAGATTGCTGACGAGGATCAGATATATTTAAGGTTCACATGGAGAGACAAAATATATCAATTTACTTGTTGCCCTAACGGTATATCACATGGTCCGCTCTGGTTCACAAAGATAATGAAACCGGTTTACGCTGATCTGCGTAATCGAGGTCATATTAGCACAGGCTTCATTGATGATAGTTTGCTTGGAGGACAAACCCAACAACAATGTCTTGAGAATATCAGTGATACCACTGCTCTAATGACAAAACTTGGGTTCATTATCAATTCTGAAAAGTCTATTTTAAAGCCAACAAAAATCATACCTTACTTGGGAAATATAATTGACTCTGAAAAAATGATTGTATATTTACCATCAGATAAAAAGGATTCTATTATTTTTGAATGCAGTAGATTACTTTGTCATGAGACTGCATCTATCAGAGAGGTTGCAAAAGTAATTGGTCTCTTAGTTTCATCTTTTTCCGCAGTGGAATATGGCAAGCTTTTTTACAGGGGCTTAGAAAATGCAAAAATTAGAGCATTAAACCAAAATAAGGGAGATTATGACTCTAATATGGCCATTACAAGTCCCATGAAGCTCGACCTTCAATGGTGGGTAAAAAACATTGCCTCTCAGTACAGGAAAATTGATAAGGGGAACCCAGATGTTGTCATTCAAACAGACTCAAGCAAGCTAGGCTGGGGTTTAAAGTTTGCGGATCAGAAAATAGGAGGTAGATGGTCAGAGCAAGAAAGGCTCTTACACATAAATGTACTAGAGCTAAAGGCCATACTTTTTTCTGTTAAAGCATTGGCTGATAAATTACCAAACAAGCATGTTAAAGTTCTTTCTGACTCTACAACAGCAGTGTGCTATGTGGTGAATATGGGTGGATGTAAATCCATAGAATGCAACAGGATCAGTCGAGAAATATGGCTTTGGTGTATCAAACACAATATATGGCTGTCCATTTCACATATACCGGGGAAAATCAATGAGGCTGATATTCCTTCTCGGCAATTTAATGATAAATTAGAGTGGGAGTTGAGTGATAACTATTTTAAACAAATTTGTGCGTTGTGGGGTAAACCAAACATTGATTTGTTTGCTTCAAGACTAAATTGTAAAGTGAACTGTTACTGTTCGTTTAAACCAGATCCTGAGGCTTCATATGTTGATGCTTTCACATTACATTGGGGAGAGTTTGACTTGTGCTACATCTTCTCTCCTTTCAGTTTGATCAGCCGCTGCATTGGCAAGATCCAGAGGGACAGAGCTCGAGCAATCATAGTGGTGCCATTGTGGCCAACTCAGACATGGTTCCCGGGGTTTTTGAACTTATTAACAGATCATCCACGCATTCTTCCAAAGAACAAGACAGTAATAACAATGCCTCACACTCATCAAGAGCATCCACTTTGGAGGAAACTGATTATGATAGCATGCCTGGTGTCGGGCAATCCTTCAGAAATCGAGGGCTTTCGAAGAAAGCAACCAGCATTCTCGTGGCATCATGGAGACATGCAACTAGAAACGAATACAAGTCGTATATATCAAAATGGCTATGTTTCTGTCGCAAGTGGGAGATTAGTGAAGTATCTCCAACTATAAACAATGTTATTGAGTTCTTGACAGATTTATATGATAAGGGACACAGTTTATAGTTCTATTAATGTAGCCAGAAGTAGCCTTTCTTCATTGGGAATTACTTTAGAATCACATACAGCTGGATCTCATCCACTGGTAGTAAGATTTCTGAAGGGTGTGTTCAACATAAGACCACCACAATCAAGATATTCTACAATATGGGATGTCAATATTGTTCTTACATATTTACGGACACTAAGTCCTGTCAAAGGGTTATCTCTTAAAGATCTTACATTAAAGCTTGTTATGCTCATGGCTCTCACTAATGCAGCTCGCATAAGTACTGTACATAAGTTGTCTGTTACTAATGTTCAAAAGTTCAACTCAGAGTTTGTTATACCAGTGGAAGGTCTTCTTAAGCAAAGCAGACCGGGACATGTTCAGTCTCAATTGTCATTTAAAGCTTTCCCCCCAGACAGGCGTTTATGTATATACTTTGTATTAAAAGAATATTTAACACGGACAAGAAGTCTGAGACAAGAAAATGAGTCAAAGTTACTTATTAGTTATGTCAAACCACACCATGCAGTGACAAAAGACTCGGTCGCTCGCTGGATCAAGACTGTTATGATACGTTCGGGAATTGATGTTAAAGTATTTGGACCTCACAGTGTTCGCACAGCAGCCACTTCCAAAGCTAGTGCAAAGGCTGTACCAATACAGGAGATCCTACAGACTGCAGGATGGAAAAATGCTGGCACGTTCCAGAAATTCTATAAAAAGCCTATTCGGACCTCGGAGGAATTTCCAGCAACAGTGCTGACATGTTAAAGCTGACCGTGCTGGCAGTATTTACGGTATTTCTTGGTTTCTCTTCCTTTTTTGCGGCTTTGAAATCTCAGTTAACTACCGGAATGGTTTCTAATTAACGAAATAAAATTAAAAAATTAAACAAGACTTACCGTGAAGTTGCAGTTTAATTGTAATTTTATGAGTTAAATAGAATAATGGAGGGAGTTAACTGCCTCCCTCCCACCCATCTCAGATCTGCAACTTCACGGAAGTCATATTGCATTTAATGCAACCAGGTGTTATAGACCAAAAAAGTTCAGAGAAATCTTTGAAGACTGATACGCATGCGCAGACGGGGCACTATCTCAGTTAACTCCCTCCATTATTCTATTTAACTCATAAAATTACAATTAAACTGCAACTTCACGGTAAGTCTTGTTTAATTTTTTAATTATATAGGAAAATCTTAAAAAATCTTCTTCCATGAATGCATAAGGCCTAGAGCTTAGATATTTGGTATGAAGCATCATCTTATGGGCCACTACCAAGATTGTACAAATCATAGCCCTATGGTGATAAATGACCCCGCACCAGGGGTCACTTGTTTTACATAGAGTTATATAGGAAAATCTTAAAAAATCTTCTTCTATGAATCCATAAGGCCTAGAGCTTAGATATTTGGTATGTAGCATCATCTTATGGGCCACTACCAAGATTGTACAAATCATAGCCCTATGGTGATAAATGACCCCGCACCAGGGGTCACTTGTTTTACATAGAGTTATATAGGAAAATCTTAAAATATCTTCTTCCATGAATGCATAAGGCCTAGAGCTTAGATATTTGGTATGAAGCATCATCTTATGGGCCACTACCAAGATTGTACAAATCATAGCCCTATGGTGATAAATGACCCCGCACCAGGGGTCACTTGTTTTACATAGAGTTATATAGGAAAATCTTAAAAAATCTTCTTCTATGAATCCATAAGGCCTAGAGCTTAGATATTTGGTATGTAGCATCATCTTATGGGCCACTACCAAGATTGTACAAATCATAGCCCTATGGTGATAAATGACCCCACACCAGGGGTCACTTGTTTTACATAGAGTTATATAGGAAAATCTTAAAAAATCTTCTTCCATGAATGCATAAGGCCTAGAGCTTAGATATTTGGTATGAAGCATCATCTTATGGGCCACTACCAAGATTGTACAAATCATAGCCCTATGGTTATAAATGACCCCGCACCAGGGGTCAGAGTTATATAGGAAAATCTTAAAAAATCTTCTTCTGTGAATCCATAAGGCCAAGAGCTAAGATTTTTGGTATGTAGTAGCATCTAATGGTTCATTACAAAAATTTTCAAAGTCTTGTCCCTACAGTGATAAATGACCCTGTGCCCAAGTCTTCTCAGAAACCATATGGCCCATTGCTTAGATATTTGGTGTGTAGTATTGTCAGGTGTAAAATGTTTTAGATTAAGTTATATCAGAATCCTTGTCTGTTTAAAAACCTTGACATCAGTTAAAGCAATGGTACTCAGGTGAGCGATTCAGGGCCATCATGGCCCTCTTGTTATGATACTTATGTATTGGAGGACAAATGTTGATGGTTAATTGATTTATTTAAATATAGAAAATTCCCAGTGACCGTTACTGGTGGCTAAGTGTTCTTTGAAGCAGAAGGTTGTGGGTTGGATCCCTAACCACGACATAACTAAGTCAATAAAAATGGTACTGGTAGCTCCCTGCTTGGCTATGGCGTGATACTGCAGTGTGGTGGCACTATATATTGGTCTAAAGTAGTCATAGTGTCCAAATGACTGAAATATTGTTGTTGGGACCTTGAACCCAGCAGAACAAACAAAACTGCAAATGAGAATTACATTGTCTGAAATTTTGGAGGGAAAAAACCCCAAAAAACACGGCTTCATTTATCTTTATCACTCCACAAGATGTACTTTAAGTCTGTTTTAAATAAAATTCAAATAAAATGCAAAAAGAAATACCAAGTTACTCAGTTTATATTGCTTTGAATAGGTACAGTTAAACTTGTATTTGCAGCCACCTGTATTAAGCGGTCAACCTGCAATTATGGGTCAGTTTTTTATTACCAAACTAGCATATTGGAATATGTTTAACCTTCATTTAGCGGTCATCTCTGTTAAGCGGACACTTTCTATTGTTCCCTTGACTGGCTGCTTAAGACAGGTTTGATCGTATCTTCAATTTTTCCCTGTTTGGATACATAATTTCCCATTTGATATCCAATTATGGGTTTGGTGTAAAACTATAATAATATAAATATAGTTAAAAACAGTAGGGGCTTCCGTGGCCGAGAGGGTGAAGTCGCTGACAATAACACTCAGTCAGCCCCTCATAGCGTGGGATCAAGTCCCAGCAGGGTCTATATGACTGAAATACTGTTGCAGTACGGTTAACTAAAATAATCGATCAATCAAAACAGTAACAATTGCTTTGCCCCAATCCTTGAATATGCAAAATCTCTGCAGTGCCTATAAGATACAATACTGTGTGCTACAGAAGCCAGGTCAAGTGGGTAGCCAGGGGATGTTGAACAACCTGGTGGAGATCTACAGCAGTCTCTTCAATCATGTGACCTCCTCCCAGACAATCAGCAATCTGATTGGTCACCTGGCTCAGCCAATGGGACGGCTGCTAGAGGAGGCATCCAAGAAAACAGCAAACAAGGTCTACAACAATAGTTTCCAACAGAAGGCAAGTTGTTTTTACTCTCTTTTTTTCTTTTTTTTTTTTTTTTTTTTTTTTTTTGTGAAAACAGTTGAAAATTTCTGCATCATCAATAGGCCGTGGGGTTTTACACCTGCTTTTCTCCATTTTAGGGTGTGTTCCATTGCGCCATTTAATTTCTTCCATCTTTGTTTTACCAGGTAATTTAACCTAATTACGGCATTTTCATTAATCAGTATTTTAGTCAATGACTGCTTTTAAATGACATTTTGCTTCCCTATTCTCCCACGGCTTGATGTCATGAAATGAAACAGAATATGTCAACCAAGGATTTCCGACGATGCAGTAACATAGAAACAAAAGCTTTAATGGCCAGTTGAATATTACCCTTTTCTTTTGAATACTTATTGAGCATCCCTCATTGAGTATTCATAAATATAATTGGTAATTTAGTAAATGATTCCCTATTATATCCTAATCTAATTGAGTAACCAACATATAATACAGTGTCTTAAATACAATTAAGACCATGAGAGCAGCTAGATCTACTAGTTTTCAGAGATCACAGATTCACTCAGTTAAGAATGATAGAAAATTATCAAATATGAGTGAGTCCTATAAAACAGTAGTAATACTAGGTATCTGAAAGGCTGCATGTCATATTATGCAAAGCTTAAAAATTGATGGAGTCTCACAGATTTTAATTGAGTTTTGGTTGCACATCAAAAAGTAGGTGAAAGTAATTGAGTATTTGTCTATTTGTAGTTGAGTAACAGTTCATAGAAGGGAGAGTCTGGTGTGGGTCTGCATCAGTTGCCCAGACATCAAAACGTGTCTGCAAGAGATAAGGGGTTAACAAGACTGGTGTTTAACATTCTTGTATATATTTATTTTCCCCTATGTAGCTGGAGAAGCTATGGCAAGATGTCTGCACGTGCCTTCAGAGCCGGTACACGGGCCTGTATGATAGCGAGTTTCTACAACATTTGTCTCCCCTGCTGATCGTAACATTCCTCCACTCGCGCCGGCAGATCCGAACCCTAACGCAAGGCTTGTGGAAATCTACCTTTAGTAACTCTTCATCACTGGAATACCCAGAAACACTAAGGTAAAGTTTGAGTCATTCCTAAACTTATATCTTTGTGGAGAATGTTACTTGGTGAAAAGTATGTGTGAGAGATTTCAAAATCTTTTTGATAATCAACAAAATGAAAACTTGGTAATTTTTATCACCCTACAGGCCAGTGCTGGAAAAGGTTCGGGAGAAAACTTTGATCCAGCTGCCAGGCTGGGTGGGCGTGGCCAGTCCTGTGATCCAGGAGACACCCATCAGTCAAATGAGTCAGTCCCAGGCGCCCGAGCCCCGGATCCCTGGGATGCCCTCACCTCACAAGATTCACGGCAGCTTTCTGAACAAGGCTGTGTCTCCCAACGTCAAGAAATCCCCTCTACGATCACCTGTCTCTCCAGCCCTGAAGTTGAATGTGTCCTCAGCGAAGAAGAAAAATCTAGGGTTCAGCGATTTTGATGATGATAAGGTAATTCCTGTCATGTTAAAGTCAAAGTAAAACCATAGTTAGACATTGGCAGCATAGCCAAGGACCAGGGGGAAAAATACAGTCACTTGTCCTGCAGCTTGAGTGGCATTGAAATTTACTCTTCTTTTAAACTTGTTACTTGTCCTGTATGCCATATGTTATATAAGGTAAATGAAGCAACTTTAATCTGAAGCTGCATCAGGTTGATGTCACAGATTTTCAAATACTTTAAATTTGCACAAAAGACAGCGATAGATACTGTACTGTTTCAAAGACCATGTACTGAATGCTGTACCACGAGGGTCCTATACCATTTTAGCCCTAATTATGATATATATGGATTCAAATAACCATACCTTGAATGTTACAGGACTTTGTCGTCATCAAATCATCACCAAAGAAGATGGTCCTGACCAATCATCAGAGGGAAGTGATGAAGGAAAGGAAGTAAGGAGAAGTTTTATTGTCACACCCTCAAATGCTTAAAGACTAGTGCAGACTGTCCCCTGGTGGCCGAGTGGTAAGAATGTCCGCCTCGGGAGCAGGAGGTCGTTGGTTCAGTCCCCGGCAGCAACATACCAACATCTTAAAAAATGGTACTGTTTATAGCCTCCTTGTTTGGCGCTCGGCATATAAGAGTAGTTCCAGGACTGGTTGGCTCAGTGTCAGGATAATGTGACTGGGTGTGGTATCATGCCACATGTCTACGGCGTGATACTGCAGTGTGGCAGCACTATATCTGTCTCAAGTAGACATCGTCTCCAAATGACTGAAATACTGTCGGTGGGACATTAAACCCAACAAACAAAACAAACTTTAGTGCAGATGAAAGCATCCATTAACATTGAGTTACAGGCACTTTTGCTCTTAGTCTATAAAGGCTTGCTTTTACTATATAATTCCTATAATCACTTGATTGACCATGATAACAATAAAATGATGGATGGATTAACTTAACATCTTCACATGAGATCCAGGCTGATAGTCTTTGTAAGTCCCAGTGTATTTTTGACCATGAAGCATTGGGTTGTTGTTTTCTCACACTTCTGGAAAATTAGCCTTTATCAGTGTTAGAAATTGTGCTGTTTTGTCCCAAATATGGAATTGGCAGAATTATTACTTAAAATGAACTGATGAATCCTAATTTCATGTTGTGTTGTGTTATTTTTACAGGGTTCTTCCAGCTATGTACAACAATCTTGAGATTTCTCAAGATGTCTCCCTGATGGCTGCACATTTCTCCACTGATACACAAACGGAGTAAGTTTTGATGTGATGCTGTAGTCATCAAAATGAATATGAAACGCTAATCCTTGTTAATTTATATAATAATCAAATTTTTATGAAATAGCAAGTTTGAATAAGCTTATTGAGTCCTGGGTCCCATTTCACTAAACTTTGTACAATCAAGTGAGATCTTGGTCGTAAGTGTTTTACATGTATGCTTTTATTTTATTTGCGCTATAAAACATGTAGAAATGTGACCTATTTAATTTCACTTTACAAACACCACACATTTTGTGAAGAAAAAAAATCACAAGATTAATACTATTTTACATCTGTGTATTTATACGTTTATGTATACAAAGATTTTCTTCATACTAAGTGTAGTGTAACGGGTCCCTATTTTTTAAAACTGGTACTGTATCTTGTATAAATTATGGGTATCTGGAAAATCATTTTGTGGAAGGGATTTTATGAAATTAAATATAAGATGTTGACTATTGACCCTGTGTTGACCTTTGACCCTGTGTATGTTGACAGCAGTACCCAGAGTGAGACACCAACGCCCACCAGTCAGCCATTCTCCTTGTTCGGGTCGGTCATCCCGCCCACTGCAGAACAGAAACAGGTGAGTACAATAACACACAGATCCCCACATAACCCTGTACTTCATAGAGACTCATTTTGACACAATGGCATACAGAGCAGACCCTAGCTTCTATAGGAGCTGTCTGATTAGGGTCTCCTCTGCAAATCCATTGTTTCCATTACCATTTAAAGTTTAGTAAAATATTTATCAAGTCATGAAGATAAAGAGTTTAACATTGCTTACTGGTGAAGAGAAGTCTTCCTTATAAAAGTGTTCTCCTCAATGGTTTTAGTTTAAACTAGGTCCCAGAATTCCATCCAAGGACCTGCTACCATTCCTGGTGGCCAAGTAGTTAGACCATTTGCCTCTTAACTGGGATATAGGGGTTCTATCCCTGACTACAATGTACCTAAGTGATAGAAAAAAGTCACCCCGATATATCCAAATTTCACAATGAACTGTGTCACCCATTGTTATCTCCAGTAATAAAGAGGAGGTAACAATTTTTAATATTTATTTAGCATGTTAGATTTTCTTTGGCAGATCTGGTTTTTAATGGTATTACTCACCTTCAGTGATTGTTCTAGTTAGAATTGATAACGCATATCATGTCCTAATTATTTCCTACTCTTTATATTTGGTTTATCAGCTCCAACTTAAGTTGATCACTTGTATGACAAATGAGGATATACTCTAAAATAAAGAACAAATATAATAAAAGTCATAATAAATAACTTTTGTGTTTGACTAATTGTGTTACAGACTTCCCAGAAGGAAAAGACTGATAAAATCTCCCCAAAAGACAAATCGTCCAGGCAGAGAAACAAGTTTCACCCAACCTTCAAGAAGAGGGGTCATCTCAATATCCCGGCGCAGGTCTGTTCGGTTTAAGGAGGCAGGCGGCAATGAGGCAAAGGTTTCAACAAAGACCTCAAACAGTGAAGCCAAGTTGGAGGAATCGAGTATACAGCAGGCTGGGACAGATGAAAAGAGCCTTGTCAACCAGGGAAAGGTTAAAGAGACAAAGACCAATACTAAGAAAGAGAGTAAAGGCAAAAAGAAGACAGAAAGTGATAAGGCAGAAGTTGATGTGAGTGGAAAAGAAAAGGAAGTAGTTGTGATACAAGACAGTGAAGTCATGGAGTGTGATGATGTGGGGAGGGCAGAGGTTGTTCCAGATGTTGACTTAACAAAGGACTCTCAAGTGGATTCCTCACTTGTGGCGAAGAAGTCCAGTGATGAGGAGGACTTTGTGATGAGTTCAGTGCCTCAGAATGCTCTTGGTGTGGCAGGGTTCGGGTCACTGTCTCTAAGCAAATCTAGTGAGTCAAAGTCTGGTGAAAGCTCTTCGGCTGAAAATTCAGGAAATGATAATGATAAACTTGTTGACAAAGCAGGGAAAGAAAATGTGACAGGTGATAGTGAGAAGAGACTGGAGTTCAAAGATACGGAGGTTGGCAATGAAATAGCTGACCCTGCATCTGAACCACTGTTTAGTTGGACGCAAAAATTGACAGAGCTGTCTTCTCCACTTCGGAAAAGTCTTTCTCAAGAAATATGCTCAAAATCTCCGGCAAAGAAGCCAGGCTCACCTCATAAATCCCCGAGGCGAAACCGCAAAAAACTTACAAATGAAAACGAAACGCGTGGTGCTTTAGATAAATGGATCATTAGATCTCCTGGGAAGAAGATTGATTTCAGCAGTAGAGCAAACGAGGAGGTGGTTGTAGCCAATGTTATGTCAACAACTCTTGTAGAAGAGACACAGTCACCTACAAAGTTTTCACTGAAAGAAAAAAATATAACTGGAAACATGCCATCTGTCATGGAAACTCCACCCAAAAATGTGTTGGAGAGTCTTACCAGTAACCATGGCACCAGTAATAGGAAGCTCTTCAGCTCACAGAACAGTAATTTTGAGGCTGATATGGTGGAGGATTCAAACCTTGTACCGGCCTCTCCAAATTCCAAATCTTTCTCTGCGAAGACTGGCACACCTGTATTAAAAATCAAGAAACTAACAGAAGAGGAAATTCGTCGGTACAGTCCATCAAAATCTTTCGGAGCTGAACAAGGAGATTCTCCCGGGAAAAGAACGGATGAACAAAAAACTGAAGCTGTGACTGTGAAGTGCCTACTGAATGAAGAGAGTGATAAAATAGATATGTCTTCTCATGTACATGATGATTTCTCTGAGTTTAAACCACTTGACAATGAAGAGTTCTCAAACAAGTCTCTTACAAACACTGATAGTGCCATACTTTTATTCAAAGACCCAAAATTAGACTCTGAGTTCAAGGAAATTACTGGCAATAGTGGTGAGTCAGATGTCAAGTCTCTTTGTAAAGAACCAAAATCAGACAGTAAGTCAAAGGAAGATACTGTTAATAGTGGTGAGTCTCCTACACTCTTTAGTCAGGAACCAAAAAGGAATGATAAAAATGTGATTGATATAGATGAAGAAACCCCAAAGACTTCTAATAATGCCTCAGAACTCTTGTTTTCAGAATTTTCTCAGACTTCTGAACCTCCCCAGTCACAAAATGATTCAGAGAAAGCTAGCCAAGAAAGTAATTTAGAATCTGAGCAGCAAGACTCTTTGGCTTCAGATGTGTTCACACCACGGAGAGGGAGGAAAAGAAAGCAGGTCACGCCAAAGAAGTTCTCGCCAGATGATATCCGTATTTCAAAGAAAAAGAAAGCTGAAGAAACAGAAAGTCAAGTTCTTGGATCAGCTAGAAAAGCAAGCAAACGGTTGAAAGATAAAAAAGAAAAGACCTTGGAAAGTGATGAAAGTTCTCAGGAGAAGGGGAAAAAGAAGAAAGGTGCAAAGGGTAAGACAGATGCAGATGAAAAGCAGAAAGAGGCTGAAAAGTGTTTGGATGAAAGGGTTGAAAACCTGTCGCAAAGCTCTGTAAAGTTAGACGGGACTGAATGTGAAATACTGGAACCAGTGAAACCTATTGAAACTAAGAAGGATAAGAGGAAGTTAAGGCTTAAGAAAGATGATCAGACTCAAGTAGAAAAGGAAACTGAACATCCTGATGATAGTGGAAGTAAGTCTGTAGATGGAGATAAATCAGTGACAGAAGATAGTGATAAAACATCTACAGAGGCAAAAGATCTGCAAGAAGTTGTTCAGAAAACACCAGAGAGTCGGAACTCTTCCAAGCAGCCTGAACGAAGGAGTACAACGAAACACAAAAAAGAGGTTGCTCAGAAAATGGTCCTAAAGAGGTCAAAAGACACAGTGGTAAATGACAGTGGTGATTC
>CM037777.1:7926381-7976381 GCA_021229015.1 Solen grandis
ACACGTAGTTGGACCAGTAGATACTATCAAGCAAACCTAAAAAAGACAAGTAAGAGAGTTGTTTTGAAGCTAGTGTCAATATTTTAGGAACCAAACTTCATATATAAACAATTTAACCAGTTGGATATATCAACCACACATACATTTTAATAACAGCGAGAGACTGGCTCAGAGACGTTGGTGTTCCAATATACAACTTTCTAACGAGTTTAATAAAATAGTATTTGATTTATATTATGCTTTGGATTATACGTACATGTCACTGAATATTGGAAAATTATTGACGCCGCGTTTGCCAATGGAGCCGCATAATCAAAACAGGTAGCCACCACTGTTACAACTGTAAAATAAAACATGTAATATGTTAAAAAACACTTTATGAATCAATTACTAGTATTTACTGATGAAAAAATAACAAGATTCAAAATATGCAAGTCTTCTATCGTTATTAAAAAGAAACTGGACACATATAATGTGTATCTGATGACTTCTCCTTAAACTCGTAGGCAACGGGTTTTAAAACTTGGTTAACGGACCTTGAAGGCAATCTGATTCATTTATGCTCAGGAAAAAATGGAAGAGGTTTTGAGATTTTAAAATATTCAGATTTTAGATACAAACCGTCAACTTGAAAAATTAATGAAACAGCAGTTTAAAAATAAGTATTACAGCATAATGTAGAAAGTTTAAAAACACACAAACACTTTACATATGACCATAGCGGACATGTCTAATTTACGGCCAAGAACCAATATGCGGTCCCAGTATGTCTAGTGTTTGAAATGCATAAATTTAACTGAACATTACATAGCTTATGTTGTAAAGCCTTGTAAACATATATTTAATTTTATATATATCATCAACATAAAATGAATGGCATACCCCTACGCAACGCTACGTTATCAAGGGAAGTAATAACTATCCGAAAGATTGTTAATTAATACCGGGATCTGTACCTAAATCCCTTACCAAATAAAATCATATCTGTGCTGAACTGTTTCTTCATCAGTGTCCTTCTTGCTGTTGCTGCTGCTGCTGCTGCTGATGATGATATTTTTACATTTACAATAATACCGCCTTAGAAGCTTACTGTCTGGAAATTGCATGCATCTTGCAGACTTTAATTATTCCAATAATTATATAAGAAAAGAATTATCTGTTGTAAAATGTACATGTATTTTAATTGATCTATACATTTGTTAATTAATTGCATCTCAAATCATCATTACATAATGTGCTTTGCATCAAAATTAGTCTTTGATTTTTACGCGATATTTTTGTTTGTTTGTGTAACTGAATCTTAAAGGCGGTAAACACAATTTTATTTTGTCTACTTAAGGCTTATAATTCCTCAGAGTACACTAAACTTCTGGTGTTAAAAGGGTGATAATAAAATGCTCTGATAATTGCGGGATTCGGATAATCCTCTAAAGAGTATAACTTCCCTTGCCTATTAATGTAACCCGTACCGGGACATCGAATGTATACGTACCTCGAAGTATGCCACGGTATTCGGATAATTTCACCTCGAAACGGCCTAGTCTGGTATGGATTACCTGTCCCTGGTACTACGTACTGTTGCAGTGCGGCAGGGAACCAGACTAGAAACGACATAGTCTGGTATGGATTACCTGGCCCTGATACTACGAACTGTTGCAGTGCGGCAGGGAACCAGACTAGAAACGACGTAGTCCGGTATGGATTACCTGCCCCTGATACTACGTACTGTTGTAGTACCTGCCCCTGATACTACGTACTGTTGTAGTGCGGCAGGGAACCAGACAAGAAACGGCGCATCTTTACTGTTTATGTTCGAATACGAATTATTAAAATGATTTTTGGAATCATCATCATATTCACACGTTACTGTGGGAACTGATTAGATTTCAAACCGATATCATTAAGTTTTTATTTACATCTGATTGGATATTCGAACAAGTCCGATCGCTGCGTTGATTTCTGCAAAGTCAATTTTACACCTTTTAGAGGTTTTCCCTCTTCACGAGATGCCGTAAGGATGTGTGTGTGCGCACGCACGTTGGTGCTGCAGTATTTGACTCTTTAAATCCGTCATTAAAATGTAGCACAGTAACCAAATCAATGTAATATTTGATAATATCATGTCTTTGTGAAGGTATACATACATAGGAACGAGATACTATCTTGCGGGAACTAGATACAATGTACTATCTTGCAAGAACCCGATGCTGTCATGCGGGAACATTTTGGATCTTCGAACAGACTATCTTGAGGGAACGAGATACTATCTTGCTGAACGATATACTATCTTGCGGGAACGAGATACGGTCTTGCGGGAACGAGATACTATCTTGTTGAACGATATACTATCTTGCGGGAACGAGATACGGTCTTGCGGGAACGACATACTATCTTGCAGGAACGAGATACGGTCTTGCGGGAACGAGATACGGTCTTGGTCTTGCGGGAACGAGAAACGGTCTTGCGGGAACGAGAATACGTCTTGCGGGAACGAGATACGGTCTTGCGGGAACGAGAAACGGTCTTGCGGGAACGAGATACGGTCTTGCGGGAACGAGAAACGGTCTTCCGGGAACGATATACTATATTGCGGGAACGAGAAACGGTCTTGCGGGAACGAGATACGGTCTTGCGGGAACGAGAAAACATCTTGTGGGAACGAGATACTATTTTGTTGGAACAAGAAAAGTTCTTTTGGGAACGAGAGACTATCTAGGGGGAACAAATAATTACATGTATATTTTGGGAACGAGAAAATATCTTGAAGATACGAGAAACCATACTTGTTGAACGAATGAGCCAATGGATGATCACAATTGTTTAAAATAAGATTTCCATCGACACATTAATGTCGCGAAAATTGTAAACAAAAAAAAGGCGATTATGTTGTTCCCACAAGATAATATTATAAGGAATATATTCTCTCAAAATAAAATCTCGATCCAACAAGAGAGTTTCACGTTCCAACATGTTAGAAGCACCTCGTTTCCCCAAGAGTGTGCTTCTGAAAAAAAGAATATTCATCCAAAATCCACATCACCATACAAAGGTGTTATTGGAAACGCTCCGATTTTCCCCCCCCCCCCCCCCCACACACACACACTTTTTTGATACTTTTTTGTATTAAAATGTTTACTTCTCTCCTCAGGCACTTCATATGAGCCCATTTTACTTTTTTAAGCTACCTTTCCTGATACTTTGAAACTGAAATTAAAACAAATTGTAACTGCTACCAGTCAAAATGAATCATAGCATACATGAAGTTTTAAAAAGGAAAACTCCAGAAGGAAAATGTGGAAATTTATTGTAAATATAAATAATTTGAAAAGTCACCTATCCGCAAATGATAATACACTAGCACACAATGTACCCGGAAGATCACGGATGACTCATCAAAACTGCACATATTTGAAAAAGTTTTTAAAAAGTTTCTGGATCTCGTGATTGCGCGTTTATGCTGACTTGCGTTAAGTCAAGTATAACAAAATATGGTTCACTGCTTATATTCTATGCGCTGTGGTACAACAGAGATGCAAAGCTAACGTCAGTAATTGAACACAGGGCTAGATAATAGATGTTTAAGTGCTACCTTGGGTTAACTTAACTAAAGCATAAGGAATTTCTGTTACGTGTACCGAACGATTTACGTTTTTAGTTGTTTGTGACGTCATTCACGCCAACTATTGTACTACGTTTTCAACCCAGGTTCTCCTAGATAAAAAAAAACAACTTTTTTATCACGTGATCACTTTACCATGCGCACGAATATAGTTTGTTTCGATGCAAAGTTGGCTCGCAAATAAATTTGAAAGTAAATGTGCAGCGTTCGGTCATTTTAGGCTGTTACAAAAACCTATGTGAAGTCCAAAACAAATCATTGTAACATATTAAAAACCATATCAACCTGTCGACCTCAGATACCTCTAAGGGTTTTTTTTTTTCTAGATCGAGCGGGGTCGATTTTTCTTTTCGAAAATCTCCAAAGACGAGCGAAATAAATTATCAGCTCAATATACCGTATTATAAAATGATATTGCTGGGACTACTTTTTACGGCGCAGTTTGATCTTCAGCTCCATGCAATTTAAAACTGGTGTATTTGGATGTTTAAAATGGCATTGCGTTTGGTATATCTGATTGTTTTATTTAAATGGTTATTGCTTTTAATTTAAAAGTTATAATAAATCACACTCGTGTTTTCATCGTAATTATATTATCATGTATAGTTATCATATATGATAAATCAAACACCATGCTTGAGGTAAAGTCCCTGTTATGGTTCCGATATGTCTTGGGCGACTTCACCTCTACCAAGATAACAAAGATACCCTAATGAAACATCAGGAAAACTTGGTTATCTCCGTGAAAGGTCATGAGGTCCGAAATGTAGCGGAACCATTACAGAGACTTTACCTTAATTGGTTTCATAATTTAGACAATGCATACCATCGTGGTGAAGATATATTGTTTTGTTTTTTTAATTTCAGTTTCGTCGGCGTCATGTTAATCCCGGTTGTTAATTTGTTAAATTTTGTTGGAAATTAATGAAATTTGGTACAAAATATTGTTACCTAACAATGTAATCATTTGTTAATTTTCCTTAATACAGAATTTCCTCAATTCTTCAAAATATACGGTGGGGTTTGCAAGGTTTGTTCAGTGTATATCATGTATGTAGTAACAGGCTTCCAGAAAACAAAAGTTGAACTTTACTAACTTTCCAGAAATACCCAAAGAGTTCGTAGACAGAGAACAACATGGCGGCGGTATTGTGTCTGCTGGTATCGCTGGTGGTAAGTAAGTCTTGTTGTTACTGTTGTCGTTACTGTTGTTGTTGTCGTTTTTAAACTGGCGGTAGCCAGTTTTATATACCGGTAATTCACAAGCAGGCATTGATGATTTGCATAATTACAGCAGCCGTTTTCACCTCACTGTATCACTCCGCGCTCAGTACCGTATCAATAAAATGCGATTGTGTACATCAGCCTTGCGTCCAGTTAAGCATAAAATGTGCACGTATCTTATTCCTTTGATCTCGGTGATTGGTAAATCTAGACAAGGCTAATTCTGTTAAGAAAGTTATTGTACAAGCTATATTTGAGATACAAGGCAAACATTCGGCTGTGTTATGACGTCGCCGATTCCCTGCATAGACTGATTTTAAGTAACTGATTCACCAGGTCCGTTAGGTTAATGGTTAGTGCCTCGGGGACGGTAGGTTGTAGGTTCGAGCGCCAGCATCGACATACCGAAGTCCAATAGTACTGGCAGAACAGCCTTGTTTGGAGCATATAAGAGAGGTTTCATGTCTGTTTGGCATGGCAATGTCAGGATAATGCGACTGTGTGGTGTGTAGATCGATCGATTTTTCGACGTGATATTGTATTTAGGCAGTTCTTCATTTTTCATTTCACCAAAAGAAAGAACCAAATGACACATATTTCCGTGATTAAACTTTAAAAACAAAAACGACATGCTTAACAGGAACCTCGTTGAATACTCGAGATCACTGTATCCTGTTATATGTGTATTTATAGTTTAGTAGTTTTAGTAACAAAACATTGATTTATCAAATCATTTATTTTCGAAATTAACAAAATGAAATCCCCTGAAAAGCAATAAACTACATAATGAGCGAAACACAAACGTGTTAAGTAATTAAGTTGGTCTCTTTAATCTGAGGTAATGTGTGGATCGTCCCATGTGTCTCAAATTTAGACACAAAATTGATGGCTCAACACACCAAAGCTTAAAATCCAAATGACCAGATTTGCACGCAGAGTATGGTGGCTGATTTCTGCCATGTCATGCGCGCAGAGTATGGTGGCTGATTTCTGCCATGTCATGTGTTTTTTCGTCTTTTCGCCTTCGACCTTTCGCCCCGAAAACCCGCCACACGACATGGCAGAAATCAGCCATATTTGATGAAATTATCATCATCAAAAGAACTTAGAGTTTGGGATTTATTAAAAGTTGCATTTAAATGTTTATAAGTCCTCTACTGGTGTTTTCACCGAAGGGGACTTTAGGTCTGCCCTCCGTCTGTCTGCCCGTCCGTCTGTCCCGTCCGGAAATCTGGATCAGGCGATAACTAAAAAAACCGTTGAAGAAAATATTAAGAAACTTAGTAAATGAACAGATGACAGTATGGAGATTCTGCACGTCACTTTTTTTCTCGGACCAAAGTTCTGAAAGCCCCGAGTACATGATTTAAGGAAAAAAAAGACCGACTTTACGTTAAAAGTAGCACATTCATAGGTGGTCATTGACTTTTTTATTTGAAACTATAATTTATGCTTGTACATGTATTACCTCTATCATTACCCATCTTCAGACGCATGGTCACCCATTCCGTTATTGTATAAAAATGGGTGGTTTCCCCATCACAGGCTATAGCGTTACGAACATTATAAAACCTATATTTAGAATTTCTATTTCCGTGCGCCGTCACATGACTGATCACATCTCCAGTCTTCGCGCATGCGTTTACCTACAGACTGAAAAAATTGATAACACTAGCGAATTCGATACCCGAAACTGAAGACGCCATACTGCGGAATGTGTCACGTGGTACAGCAAGCACCTGCTTTGGGAATACCGAATTCTATATTTACCCGGAAATCCAAGTGCGTTTACCAAAACAAAGCGTGTTCCCATGCAATGTGACCTACACTTGCCGAATTAATTTGTTAGGAAACAAAGACTTCACCAACATGAAGGAGAGTAGAAAAAAAAACGCTTACTTTTTTCTACAATGAACTATGAACGAGCTGCTTTAATGGGTTCCTTAGCAAAGCAGTATCAGTAAGATCAATTAAATTCGTGATTTTCTTAACACCGTGATGCAATTTTGTTGCATGTGTAATATTTTAAATCTGGATGTAAACTCTTGAATAGTTTAACGCTTGAGTCGGTTTAAAACAAACACGTCTAAATACGCAATTTTACACGTTCCAGTGAATTTACCCGTAACATTAAGGTGAAGAAATAAATTGAACATATTCATTCAATAAAGCTGCGTATCCCAGGCCCGTGTTCTCAACAATAAAAACTGTACTAAAGTATGATTTTCATACGAAAGCTCAAACTATGCCCATTAGTTTCAATATGGATTCGAGTATGATACTCCAATTTGAGCCTGAGATCGTATTTAAGTATATTTGAGATCACAGGTCCACTGAATATAGATGCGATGGTCTCGGGATCAAACACCGCAGGTTGGGGAAGGGCGATGACCATCTTAAACCCTAAGTACTGGTCCTACCAAGGAACAATAGTGCGATCGGTTACAGTAGAAGTGATTTGTTTTCCAATCAGTGTGAAAAAATTAGATAAGAATTTGAAATAGGGTATTTCAAAAATAGTAATATGTATTTGATATTAAAGGATGTATGCTTAGTTATGTTGTAAGACGTATACAGTCTTTAATTATCGTGCAGGTTCTCTCTATTTTTGCTATCCAATAAGTTAGAATTTAAGATTCGATTTAGATTAACTTTTTTTACTTCTTTTATTATTATGTTCATATCTTAAATGAAACAATTTTTAAATAAAACCAATATACTACAATATATCGGTAAAACATCTTGACATCAATATTCGATTTATGCGGAGTTTGTGTTTTCAGGGGTTGCTCGTATTGGCGGTACTACTGGCAGACGACGTACTATTACGTCACACGATGCTCGCCAGGCTACAGACACAATGGAAATTTCAACTGCATTATCCGTAAGATTTTTCCGTATTTAAATTCATGTTTTTTACGTCGATTGAGAACTTGCACTAATTCCTCTCGACGGTTCCTGAATTGGACCAGTACTTTGCGTATAAAAGTGATTTGCCCCAAACGGGGTTCAAATTAGTAGTCCGATTCGAGTAATTTACGTTACCTCTGGACCACTTTGTCCGTAAATGATTCGTTAGTAAGCTCCGACTTAAGCCGAATCTGAATATGAACTTGTTGTCCATATGAGAGTGGTATCATCTAGGAGGTTTCTCACTTGAGGGTATTTCTCGTCTGAGGGATGTCTCATCTGAGGGTGGTCGCATCTGAGGGATGTCCCATCGGAGGGTGGTCTCATCATAACGTATTTCTCATCTGATGGTGGTCGCATCTGAGGTATGTCTCATTTGAACATATTTCTCGTCTGAGGGTGGTCGCATCTGAGGTATGTCTCATCTGAACGTTTTTCTCGTCCGAGGGTGGTCGTATCTGATGTATGTCTCATCTGAACATATTTCTCGTCTGAGGGTGGTCGCATCTGAGGGATGTCTCATCTGAACGTATTTCTCGTCTGAGGGTGGTCGCATCTGAGGTATGTCTCATCTGAACGTTTTTCTCGTCCGAGGGTGGTCGCATCTGAGGTATGTTTCATCTGAACATATTTCTCGTCTGAGGGTGGTCGCATCTGATGTATGTCTCATCTGAACATATTTCTCGTCTGAGTGTGGTCGCATCTGAGTGATGTCTTAACTGAACGTATTAATCCTACTTAACTGAAATACTTAATTTAGTTTATTTACAAGAACGGCAAATAAATACATATCTTTGAATCATTTATATAACGATTAATATGTATATTATTACCTTTGCGTAAGAAGTAGTGAACACAGATGCTCTCTGCATTTGATATGCACAGATAAGTCGTTTTAATGAAAATGATTATCTATGAAATCTTTTAAATTACAAGTTGCAGTTTCAATGTTTGCATGACAAATGCATTGTAGCAATCCATGTAAATCGGATGTTTTGTATACATATCACTTGTGTCTGATAATACGGACTCTAAGTCGCTGACCTACTATCACTTGAACCCTCTACAGTAACAGGTTCGAGCCTAGGTCTTGCAACTCGGTGGTTGCATAAGCTGATATATAAACTAATATGCAGTCGGGGTATTCTTCCGCCTGTAAATACCGGTAGTTGGACGTCGCTCTATGACCGAATACGGCCACGGTTACTGGCGTCTTAGCTTCCTCACTAGTATCGGGGGTAATGCAGTAGAGGCGTATGTCTCACAGACAAAGTACTGGTCCAACCCAGGAATGGCCGATTATTGTATAAATTATAACAAGTTATTTTTAATTGAATTTTAAAAATAGGTTTAAACAAGCACTAGCGAAAGTAATTCAAACGATAATCACTGGCTCTCGTTGATGATTGAATCAGATTTAAAAATAAAAAATAAAGAAATAGATAAAAATAATAATAAAAAAAAATTACCCCATAATTTTATTTGAAATTTATTTGATTTAAATTACCTTGATTTACCTTAACACCTGTCTGTTCGGCGGCGTATCTGATGACGTCAAATTCGGGTGTCTATATCTCTGTGTCATTTACAGCCATCTGTCGGCCGTCATGCGCAAACGGAGGAGAATGCGAGTCGCCTAATGTCTGTGACTGTCCGTCAACTGCCACAGGACCCGGGTGCAGAAGTTGTGAGTAATTTGTTCGCAAACTTCGCTTAGCTAAGCGAGCGTACAAGGGAGATCACTGCGTGGAGATGTCGTCCTGTCAAATTCAAATGAAGCTTTCGTAAAATAGCATAGATTGCCGAGTTATTGCGATTGGTTTTCAACCATGTTTTACCTTTTGACCTATAAAATTAAATAAATCTCTATTAAGATCTGCATTAGTTTTGCTTTTTTTCCTTATCAAAGAATGTACACGAAGTGTATATCATGACTGTTAGCATTACGCGTTCATTTTATATATTTACTTCTTAATGATAGCAATAAGTGATTTTTTACAATGCTTTATATCCTTAAATGTGTCTTTTTGTAGTTTGATGTTAATTTGTGGTCTAGTTCAACTGTTTACTTTTCTCATTAAGAGAAGAATATCGACTTACATTTCAGTGACGTGTTCCTACCAAAGACCGTGTTACCCTGGCGACTGTCAAGAGAACAGTTGTCAGTGTGAGCCCAAGTTCAGGAGCAACAGCACGACTGATGGCTGCATCATATGTACGTACCGATATACTTATACGATAACACTTATCTTATACTGTTAGAATGCCTTATACGGTCATTCTGCCTTATTCAGTCATTCAGTCAGACCTACCGTGTACGGTCAATCATGCATTATGCGGTCTATATCGTTATGACCTGCCTTATACTGTAAGCCCTGACTTTCGCGACTAGTCTAATAGGATCAGACTTGCTTGATACGGTCATACCTGCCGTATCCGGTCATGTCTGCCTTACCTAATACGGTCAGCTCTGCATTATACGGCCAGACCTGCCTCTCAGAGCAGTTTGGTCTTAAATTCGGGTTTTACGCGCCGACAGATGTTCAGTCAATCTTGAAAGTAGGTTTACTGGAGACAGATGAGGTACTGCCAAATTGCAGTGTTAAGTCAAAGACAAAGCACAACATCTAGTTATCCTGTCACCGGGCCAACCCGACCTGAAACTATCTGTATGTTTATGCTGAGAGTCAAACAGGAAGTGCCACCTACAGACACTCCAACCGGAGTTCACGTTGTTTTCCCAGAACGTGCGGGCAATAACACAGGGTAAAATACATGTATACTCTGTGCATGCATAATTCTTTTTTATGCTAAGCATGAAAACCTGTGTTTTGCGGTTTTAATAGTGAAATAAATCCATATAATTCACTGAAGATTGGTAAAAATCTGCTTATTTTTACACATGAAGGGAGATAATTGGGGAATATGTAGCATTTCAGTATTTACCAGTTGCCTCCTTTTGTTTCCCTTTTTACATGGATTCATCCGCATATGGAAAGTATCGAATATATAAAATAGTCCCATTCTTTCGTCCTAATTTAGCATAAAATAAAATGAAAATATTCCCTATGTACTAATATAGTGAAATAAATTGTAGGACGTATTGAGGGATGAAACATTCGGGTAATCGCTAGGCTAGAGGAACCGAGAGTTTTTTCCCTTAATTTCCGAAAGCTTGTATTGCAAATCCTTTATAAACCTACAATCAAACCTCCACATTGAGAGAATCCAAAATGCAAACATATGTTTGTCTAGCCAAGATATTTTCATGCTTAACTCGTAAAAACGTCAATTGCTAGATGAAAATCCCAAGTTGATAGATGGAAGTAACGGAACACATTGACCGTGGGTGTCCGACGACGAAGATTAGTATGGAGATTGGTTCTTTGTAGAAAGCAATTTATTCTGATTCTCGCAGTTCGATGTCGATTAATTTCTTCTTTCAGTTGATGACGACTCCCTGAAGCCATTCATAGGCCGCTGTACGGCCACCTTAGCTGATGTCCGGCGATCGGACAATCAAACCAACTTCATGTTTATCATTGACGGCACAATGACCGAAAAACGCGACGTCATATGGAGGTAAGATACAGACATTGTCCAGTAGCAGAAGTGTAACGATTCATCGATGCATCAATGCATAGCAATACGCCTTGTCCTCAAAGTATGCATCGGAAAGAAATTTTAAATGGAAATATGTCGTCCTACCTTGTGATGCATCGATACGGCCGATAAGTATCGCAATACTCGAACAATTTCTATAACACATGTGATATTCATTACATGATTTTACATATGCTGCCGATTATGTCAATGGTTTCAAGTTTGAAAGTAAGTATCGTGATACGTATTGCATAACCACTTAAATTTCGAAGTACGCACATATCGTGAATTGCATCGATTAAAAAAAATACTGGGATGCGTATCGTAGCAGAAAAAATGACAGCGCATAGCCGTAATTGTCCATTAGGTTTACGCCATTTTGACGTTAAACGTCAGTCTGTGATATAACTTGGTATTTAAACGCAGTTGACCCGATTGAGTCTGCCAATCCGATTTTAAAATGTTTGCCTCTCTTATCGTTAGTACTTATCCTAGTTTCTCATAGCCAATGAGAAGGCTTTATTTTGTTAAATTGAAAACGACTTTTTTAAGTAGAAATCGGATATAAAAACTAGAATGTTCTATTTCTAGCGAAGGACATACATAATTACGTCTATTTCCCAATGGGATTGAAGGATAATTAATGTCCTGAAATAAATCAAGAGACAAGACCAAATGTCAAATCTTCTTTATTAATAAGTGCTGCGCCGACTGTCGCAGCATCAATATCATTCCGATAGAAGTGTCCATGTCGTTGACAAAATATGTTTGATAAAGACAGTGTCTTTTATTGACATAATTTTGTAAAGTTTCTTATGTTATCAAATGAATACATATAATGATGATTAAGTAACAATTAATGTTGTGTTTTGATGATTTATCGTCGACGATAATTTCATATTTGTCATCAAATTAGGCATTAAATGATTTTATGATTTGCAGCTGTTTAAAAATGATCAAATAATTGTAATAAAGTATTAACAATATATTCAGTTTTTCTTGTTATGTTTTGATATAATAAGTTAAACAAGCTTTGACATTTAGAACACTACATATATATGAAATAATAGTTTGCAAGCATTTGCATGAACGTTACTGATTAATAATTGATCAGTCAGAAGGCCGGTCCAATTAAGTTTAGTCCCTGTAATGGCTCCGCTACGTCTTGGACCACTTAACATCTACCAAGATAACCAAGGTATCCTAATGAACATTAGGAAACCTTGGTTAGCTCCATAAAGGCCATGAGGTCTGAAATATAGCGGAACCATTACAGAGACTTTACCTTAAATAGAGGTATGAAACAACGACTGTATACGCTTATCGTTTAGCTAGCTTTTATTGAGACTTCATGATAGAGTATCAGACTTCCGACTTTCATCCCGAGGATACGAGTTCGATTCCATCTCGGGGCAGTAGGATTTCTACTTGGTTATATTCAATACTATGGTGTTTACAAATGGTTTCAAATTGGCTTACAGACTACACCGGAATAACCCGTAGACAGTGGTTGACGTGGTTTACACAAAATAACACGTTGTCCGTTCTTAAAATGTACTCGGTGATATTTGATGACGATTTACGGTACTAATAAATCTGTTTTAACATGTATGTCTTGCCGGTAGCAATCAGAGGAGGTTTAACGTACTGCAGTTCGATTTCGAATCCCTGTTCGTACCACCCGAAGATTTTCCGGAGAGGCCAGCCTACGTCCATGCTGCGGAACTGGGCGTGGTTGACAGCAGGGTCAGGGTCGTGATTACCAGTATCCCTCGGGCAGGTAGGCGTGTTTTACCCGCTTCATTTCCTGCTTTTTTGATATAGTTATGTAATCGATTTTAATATTGTACTTAACAGGAACAGAAAATGATAGCAGAGTCTTATTGATAATAAGTTTGATACCATGGAAACACATCGCTCTGCTACCATTTGTTTATGATGAATGTCTGTCAGAATTTGTTATAATTGGTGAAACAGGCTCGTGTGTGTGTGTGTGTGTGTGTGTGTGTGTGTGTGTGTTATTTCATTTGTCGCACATTTCAAACCACGGCGAGAATATGTCTAA
Organism: Solen grandis; assembly: GCA_021229015.1. Taxonomy (NCBI): domain Eukaryota; kingdom Metazoa; phylum Mollusca; class Bivalvia; order Adapedonta; family Solenidae; genus Solen; species Solen grandis. The sequence goes on from CM037777.1 coordinate 7,939,803, forward strand.
TAATATAATACTCAGAATACATTATTACGGTGCCTCAATGTGTCGAAACACTGAATTTAACCCATAATTCTGCGCTCTCGAGCAGATGGGCCTCAAATAGATGTGGGATTCGACGAAACCTATCCGTGTGAGAACGGCTTGTCACGTGACAACCCGGCACTCGAATTTGCCAATTGTTCCATCACCGACAATCGGTTCAAGACAGCCATCGAACATGGGGACAGGTAGACCCCTTCCTCACCATTTTCATAATCAAATACAAAAAAAAATGATATATAGCCTTGCCCCGTATTCAGAGATAAAATAACTCCTCAAATTGAATTGTCCATAATACACAAACATTTAAATTCAAATCAAAAATTAAATACAAGAGTATTATAAACAAGCATTTAAATTTATTATCAAATAAAGGTCTAGTACCAAAAACAAACAGACTAACAAACAAAACAAATGTAACACAAAGAAAGAAGTATAGAAATATAAAAAAAATATTCCCGCCATTTTAAATTCCCTGCCCTCTTTTCCCTCCGCAGCATGGTCGTGACCTTCCAGACAACCAGTGGTGGGTTCCAGCGCCTGATCAACATTGACCAGCAAGGCAGACCTTACGCCACCAAATACTACGCCGGGCTCCAAGATGTGAAAGAGGTAGGTTACATACATTGTAATAATTTGTTTTTTAAACGACGTCAGGTTTATTCATGATTCTCAATCTCCCCGCAGCAGTTACCTCCCTTTTGAAGTACAGCCATGTAGTGTGACGTAACCGGTGGGAGGAGTCTTATTGGTGGGTTATGTTTAATCTTGTATGTTCCTAGTTATGTACAGATGGTACTTGATATTTGACGACAAATACTGTAAATTATATATTTTCGTGTTTAATAACGGACGTAACTCCCTTTGGCAGGTTGAATTCAAGTTTGACTTTGACGCGCCCAAACACTGTTTGGAACCAGAGCCGTACGTGAGATGCTCGGACTTTAACCCGCCTGTGAATAATCCCTACATACTGAAGGTTGCGGAGGAATTCACAAAGGTCAGGAGTATGTTATATGAAACTGTAGAACCACAATGTGAACATTGAAGACATATCTGTCAACATTACCTCTATAAGGAAAATTTGAGTGTCTGTTTCTGTTATTTGTTTGTTTTACGTTGTTTTACCTTGTTTACATCTGTATTTAATAATTAATTTGTAAAATAATAATAATCATAATTTAAACGGACCGTCAGAACTGAATTACACAGAATGTTGACCAAAAAGTTAAAACAAGGAGTTATCTCCCTTTCTTTTTTTGCAAATCGATATATATATATAACGCAACAGCAGTTCTGAAAAAAAAGATTACATTTAATTCATTTGCATAGTTCTTACATACCATAACATATCAAACATATGTTATCTATGTGAGCTACACCTTTTAAAATACATACAAAATTTTACAATTTTTTTAAGTTAAGAAAAAAAGACTAAAATCTTGTCTCATCCCTTAATAGTCATTATGGGGGGTAACTCTTAAATTGTTTAATTGTGCTACAGTAATTATATGTATTCTATTTACGCATCATGTTGTTTATTGATGAAAAACATTTTGATCTGGGATGTGTACTTTCTAAAACGCATCATCTCTTAAAAACCAAGAAATTCGTTTGGACGGACTATTGTACAAATGTATTTACTTTTTTTTGAAAGCAAAGAAATACTATCTAATTTTACTTAATATATTTTGTGAATACGCCACAGAACCCTATAAATATAAGCTGGAACGGCTGGGCTGATGACATGTCCGGTGTCTGGCAGTACTATGTCGAGGTGTTCGAACTCGGGGCCAACTCGGACAAACGGCTAGTAGAGCTGAAGCCCCTTAACCCTGTTTATTCTACCACCCTGGAGAACAATGGCTCCTTCCAGTTCCCGAGTTATACACCGTCCAAGCCCGGCATGTACAGGTAATGCATCAATGTTTGCCCCAGGGTGGGGGCGGCGGGCAGACACGGGGCTTTTGACAGAAGACCGTTCCCTGGAATTTTACAGACAAAATGGTACCGGCGTCAGGGAAATAGACTTCGGCAGGCATTTCATGCGAGTTTTATGACAAATTGCCAATGTCCAAGGGTGGGGACTTAGACTCAAATTATTAAATATGTCAGATTCCCCTAGCCCGCCCCCTACACACTCATACCCCTTATGGGGTAACACAATGAATGGTGTATACTAAAAGTGTAAAAAAACATAGCTGCTGCATTAGTGAAGTATTCGCTGTGAATTGCTTAGAATTGGTGCTTTCTTCGCTTACAGAAGCAAGATTGCAACAATATAGAACTTCTGTTTTCAAGAGTTAGCGGGCGATTGGTACATATATCTGCCACATGAAAACTTTATTCCATACTTCCAAACAGAAGAGCCAAACAAAACTTTTTAAAATATTGTAGAAACACCAGTTTCAAACCGACAATCAGCCACGTGACCCTCTTGGACATGATGTACCATGTTCGTCACTGTGACATTGCGCGAGGCAACGTTGCTGATTTACTCTACAAAAGTCAAAGTTCTGTTGCATGCGTATCAGTCTTTGTATTTTCGGCGCGATTTTTGCATTTTTTTTTTTATCCTCAAAGGTTAGAAAAAAAATACTTTTGGCGGTCAAAAAAGGCCAACAGAAACACATAAGCACATCTTTCTAAACATTACTTCTACAGTACCTACCGATAAGTCTGCTTTGAAAATTAATGCTTTGCCATGCATAATGATGTGAAAGTATTTGTTTCAAAATGTTCTTTTGAACGAATTCATTCTAACAAACAGGGATATTTTGTAATTATATTGCTGAAATTCTAAAATTTATCCTTTCATGTGGTAAATGTTATATTTGTAGATTAACCGCTGACTGTCCGACAGTGCCCCGGTTTCTAGTTAGGTCTAATGTCGAAGGAATTGTAGGGAGCGATAACACAATGATGAATAAGTCCGTTTATGATTAATGAGATTTAATATTCTTCTTTTCCTTTCTCTCTGTGCCAATCCACATATTCATATATAAACAACAATAATATAGCCCGTGAAAACACAGAAGTATCAAATAGTAATAATGATGGTTATCAACGTAAATGTCCGTAAATCATAGTAAATATAGTATTAAACATTAGATAATATTTTCATTAATAGTTTTCGTTAGGATTTCTAATTAGAAGTCTTCTTTCTTGAAAGCCAAAACTCGAATCCATCTATCTTTTCACAAAGAAAAGTTTCATCTACCCGGGACGGGGTGACAGGCATACCACGTGACCGGTTTATTGCGATTAGCGATAAATAAAGAAATTTGTTAATTGCAGGCACGCTAATTATGCCTGATACCCTGGCGATTTTAATACACGTATATATCTAGAATAGCCAAAGAATGTATCACGTGTCTGGGACGAAATGATGAAATGAAAAAAATATGGATAAAGATATGCGTAATCATTGCGTCATATAAACATATCAATAGATTTCTACCTTCATTTTCCCAATTTAATTTTGGAAAAAAACAATCATTACAACAGTTTAAAATACAAAACTAAAAGTAAAATATTAGATAATTTTTACCGGTGTAGCAATATATACTGTACAATTCAGTAGAACTGATATTCATAGATTTGATAATTATCCAAATAATATATGGGAAATAGTTATTTTTTTCTCATTTTTTTAATATCAAAGTGTAAAAGTTGCACCTTTTTTTCAAAGCGTTCTGATGGAGACGCGAGACACAGCGAACAACTCTCGAATTTGCCGGCGACTGGTACTGTACGATAACCAGTCAACCGTGGAGCTCAGTGAGCAACATCCGCTGCATGTGTCGTCTGCTGAAAAGGAAACCGGATACAAATGGCAGACTTCCGCTTCTGCAACAAGTTAGTACTCGCTTAAATGATCCAATGTGTAATATGCAGGTGCTATTTTTGTCCTTGATGAGGATAAGGCTTGATTGTCGTATTCTAAGTTTAAACTAAGGCTATTCATTTTACGTCTATTGTAAAACAAATTCTGGCAACCTACTCGTATTTTAACCCTCCGGGCCTCGATGGTTCTTTGGGTTGGACCAGTACTTTTCGCTTGGACAGGTTATGAAAATGTTATTGAGTAAGCCTCTTCTTTTTATCATATGCCCTATACTGACAGTAAATCGCGATTATAACAACAACAAAAACATGAATGAACGAATGTGAACGCATTACTATATGTAATCTAACATAAAAAAACAGTTTCAAATAATAACTAAAAATAACGATTTAATGTTTGTATTTCATATACATTTTAAACATCATGAAAATGCATCTTTTTGCAAAGTTAGTTGCATCAAACACATTTAATCAAGCTATTCGAGTTCAACACATTACGCATATATAAAAAAAACACACGCGTGACGCGGAGTGATGTAATTCGGCCTAAAAGTTAAATGTAACATTTTAAATATAAGAAAATATGCGATGGTTAAACGAAACCGGAAACGGTTGTTTGGAAAAAAATAAGCGGGGTGAAAAGGAACATCCCAGCCTCGTGCTGGACCCTCCCCCTCCAAAAGAAAGTGCCTTCGTTTGCGGCTGTTCCTATCCATGATTTATATTACCCAGCTGTTGTCCATTTTTATTACTGATAAGCCTACTTATCCAGATGAGGTCACAATCGAGGTGAAGTGGTCGGGACATTTTTACAACACCATACATGAGACCGGCCTGTTTCTGAATAAAGTACAGCCCTACCCGATCCAGTTTGAGGAAATAAAGAACGACGGGGTTCTTTACAGCCAGAAGTAAGGTCCTTTTTATGCCCCCCCCCCCCCCCCTTCGAAGAAGAGGGGGTATATTGCTTTGCTCATGTCGGTCGGTCCGTCGGTCCGTATGTCCGTCGGTCTGTCGGTAGACCAGACCTTGTCCGAGTGATAACTTAAGTTCTATTTGACCTTTAAGTCTTAAACTTCTTGTGGTTGTTGCTCACGATTAGTAGATGACCCCTATTGATTTTGGTGTCATTACCTGAAAGGTCAAGGTCACAAGGTCACATGTTGTGTATGTATAATACCAGACCTTGTCCGAGTGATAACTTAAGTTCTATTTGACCTTTAAGTCTCAAACTTCTCATGGTTGTTGCTCACGATTAGTAATGACCCTATCGATTTATGGTGTCATTACCTGAAAGGTCAAGGTCACAATGTCACATGTTGTGTATGTATAATACCAGACCTTGTCCGAGTGATAACTTGAAGTTCTATTTGACCTTTAAGTCTCAAACTTCATGTGGTTGTTGCTTATGATTAGTAGATGACCCCTATCAATTTTGGTATCAATACCTCAAAGGTCAAGGTCACAAGGTTGCATTTGTATATATGTTTGATGACTTGGCCTTGTTCAAATAAAATTTTAGTCCTATTTCAGACTATATGTGGTTGTTCCTTATAATGAGTAGATGACCTCTATTGATTTGGGTGTCAACATCCAAAAGTCAAGTTCACAATGTCACATGTTGATATATTTTCATTATATAAATGTCTTGCCAAGTGATAACTTCTATTTTATTTTTACTCTTAGGTCCTAACCTCATTTAGTTGTTGCTATAAATATAGAAACCTGTTTTCAAATTAATAAGTTGGATTCTTAAAATATTTTGTACAATTTAAGCACTGTCTGACTAATAACTCAAAATCTCATTGTGTCGTTTTATTTCAGTAAATATTTAGTTCCACATTTTAGCACATATATTTTCACTCAATTTTGAAGTTTGAGAATTTTTTGTGACAGCAACATTATAGGAATCCTTCATGTATATAGCTTATATATTTGCATGGGGGCAATTTTTCACAAAATTTCTTGTTTAAACTTAATTCATTGTACTAACGTGTCTGAGTGAACACCGTAAGAAACGACGAGCATTTGAAACCCTCCACCGGCGGAGTATTAGACAGTATAGCATAATGTCTGAAAGATATAGTGAATAGGATATTGTATTTCATCATTTGTCATAAAATGTCCATTATTAATTTTATTTTAGTAACAGTTTTTATGGGCCTGAAGAAAACGGACTGCATTGAAAATTATTGGAGTCTTTAGATTTTGCTAGATAGGAAAGGATCTAGAAACTTTGGGGTAAATATCGAGTTTTTGGGAAAACAACATTATATTCAAAGAAATTTTCCGTTTGGAAGATGCTAGGACTATGAGACCTAGACTAAAAACAAAAACGTATCTTGAGCGAAGCGTGGGGGGTTCCGACGATGGCACTTTTGACACCAAAAAGTTCAAGACGCCTTAAATTTGGCTTGGACAACCAGACTATTTGGCAATGTAGCCCGTCATGCAGCTTACGAGTATCATCGGCTGAGACAAACGAAACATGTCAACATAAGCAGATCTACTAAAAATAATATTTTCATATTTCATTTTGGGCATTAACTCTTTGGTTGTGTTCTTTCTAAAAGGAGGTAACGCCAAACACTGACCTCAATAACGATTTGTAACCCGTTGTGTATTATCATAATCTAATTTTAATTTCAAATTCAGATATGTAAACGATTCTCTGGATGACCACGAAGGTAGCCGGACGATGGAGGCCATTCCAAACTTCCGAGGAATTGTTAAGTTTGAGACGGCCAAAGTGTTCACGCTCAATACAGACGAACCGACGACATGGAATGTTGTCACACCACTAGCGGAGACCATGTCTTTCACAGATATACTGTCCAATGGTAAATTCAGTTAGCCCTGTTTTAAGTGACTATTCTGTACTAATAACTCAACCTGTCTGAGATTGTCATCTGTACTTAACAGCCATTCTGTCTTAAACTGTAGCCTATACCAAACAACAAAAATGTGTCAAGGAAACACTTGTATTCAGTAACCAACCTTCCTGTACTTACCTCTTGGCAGTCAAACTGTACTTAGCAACAAACCTGTACTTAGCAACCAATCATTACTTAGCAGCTAACTTATACTTAGCAACCAACCTGTACAAAGCAGACAGCCCGTATTTAGAAACCACCCTGTACTATACAACCAACTTGTACTTAGCAAGTTAGCAACCGACCTGTACTAGGTAGCCAACTTGTACTTAGCAACTGGCCTGTAATAGGCAGCTAGTCTTTACTACACAGTAAACCTGCTCTAGGCAGCTATTTTATGTTTTTTAAATAAAAAGTAATACATTTTTATATATAATCTACATTTAGCATCCAACTGCTCTGAGTAAGCTCTTTGTCTTTACAAAAACGTTTTAAGCTCCTACTTTTAGCTGTCTTTGTGATGTAATATCTTTAGTTTTCTAGGAATTTAGGTTTGACACATAAGTTTGGTTCACGCCAGTCAAAAGTTACAAGTGCTGAACAAAATAATGTGTACGTAGGTCTATAAGGGGTTGTGGGTATTCAAAACTAATTGTTTAGATTCTTTTTACACATAGCTTAAGATGAAAAAAAAACTTTGGCAATCACGATGCCTCATATATTAAAAAAAGCTATTCTGTCAGTATAGTTTATTTCCGACCATCGGTACATAAGGGTTGTTTCAGGACTGGTATGCCAATTACCAAGATACTGTGCCTGATATGTATAGATATTATCTTATTTTCTAAAAGGACGAAGGCATTATCCCCAGAAGACCATGCCACTTGTCTACGGCGTGATATCGCAGACAGGCAGCTTTCTGACTCTTGTAAATTTCCCTAATGGCTAAAGAGCTATCAATGGGGCGTTAAATCCAAACATGCAAATAGACTAACTGTTTATTTCCATTTAGGGGACAGAGTTCGGTTCTGGGTCCGAGCCACAGATGTCATGGGTAACAGCCAGGTGTCCAGCACCATGGTCAGAGTGGACAACACCCCGCCCACCACCTCCGCTACCGGTGACCAAGGGCATGAATTCGTAAAGAATATTCAAGATGGTCCAGATACGTATAACTCCATGTAAGGTTAAAAGAATGCGGTCAAATTAATTTTCGCATACAAGTCGGATGACCTGGAATATTAATAAAACGCTAGTGTATCTGCCACTATGTTATCCAAACACATGAAATCGTATGGATCTTTATTTAGATGTGAATCATTGCGTTTATGAGTTAACAACATGAAAATGATGGACATTTGCATGAAGAAGAAAAAAAAATCATTATATAACATAAATGTAATAGTAACTAATATATACAAAACATTATCAAGCATTCATGTCTGTCAAGTGTCATGTCTATACATGTATATTATATAAGAACATTCGATTTCTTTACAATTATACATTTCTACAATATTTATAGAAAACATGGAATCGCGAAAAATGCGTGCATTGAGTGTATTTGACAAAAAGAAAGACTACTAATTAATGAGCTATCTTATAATTACGTTAACCTTTTTACCAATCGACGATAAATGAATAATTATAATTAACCGAAATATTGTTTGTTGTCAAAATGTTACAAACTCCCAATGACCTTTAAACAGGGTCCGGTTCCTGGCCAGTGATGACGAAAGCGGTGTCCACAAGATCGGTATAGGTATCTTTGTGACCACCAGTGAAGGGCAGCATCAAAAGTATTCCAACTTCACAGCTGCCAACATGGCCGAGGTAAGGGGTAAACATTGTTAATTTTTTAATGCAATTCGCCATCAGGTATTTAAGCATCACAGTATGTTTTAGAACAAGCTCTGCCCACTTTTCTTAAAACTTAGCAAATAGTGCCCTGCTTAAAACCCAAGGACTCCGGTGGATCTTTCATATTATCTCATTAACTAGGTCATTTTGTAGATTCCAAATGTTAATAAAGAATCAGTTAAGGTCCTTAAGTTGTTCAAGTACATCACACGCGGCAAAGAAAAAAATTAACTTGTCAATTTCATTTCGCCTTTGCAACAGCTGGGCTCGAGCCCTAGTTGTAAGCCAGTGGACGACGTGTGTTACCTGCCCACTCAGACAGTCTACCTGGATAACTGCAAATTCATGGTCAGCAAGACGGAACTGGACACGGCCACAGCCACTGTAGAACTGACCGCCTATAACCAGGCCTTGCTGTTCTCTACAGTTGTCTTCAATGTGAGTATCGGGACTTACAGTCAGAAGCTTGTCTTGCTAAAGAACTAAAACAGAAAGGGTTATATTTGTATATCGGCACTGACAACGACGAATCGTATTAAACCAAATGTGTGTGTGTGGTGGTAGTGGTGTGTTTGGCGGTGGGGAGGGGTGGGGAAGGGGGTCCGGGTCCCTGTTCCCCCTTCTGAATCCACGCATGTACTTATATAGCACGGTTTTGTTTGGAATGAATTGATGTTGTTGTTGTTTTAATTAAATATCTACAGAAATGGGTTAATGTATATTTCAACCACCAACATTTATGGTTTGTTTACTTTTGAAGTTCAAATCAATGTTCACTACTGAAGGAAGCCTACTTCCGGTGCAAATGACCATTTCAGTCACGGAATCATACATCTATTCCTATGGAAATTGAGTTTAAAAGTCAGATATTTTTATTTTAAGCATCCCAATTTACGGTTAACTTTATTTTTTTAAATCCGAAAAATGGATGAATATATCCATTGCAGGTAAAAGTGGAAATAACCTTCATTAAGGGTTGTCAGCATCATTTCAAGGTAACCCCTCCATCATGAAAATGTGATCATGGTCCATCAAGTGATCGTGGAAATTTTATAGTAAATACAATCCTTTATAAATTTTGAGTGAAAGAGCAATACTATATTGACTCCAAGTCAATGGATACCTGCATCTGCACTAAAATCATTAATCAATTGAAGGGCCATGACTGTATTGATGGATTTATTACCTATATCGTGAAAATGATGAACGTGATTATCGTCATTACCAACTGCAAAAGATTTAAAGCAAGTTAGATACAAATGGGAAATTTTAAAATTGCTAAACAGACAATAATTGAAAGAATGAGATTTTCCCAAAACGGCGGTAAAGGCACCTTTTTAGTTTTCAGCAGTGAAGTTTTAAACATTTAGGTCAACTGCTAACAAACATTACAAAACCATGTATTATCCTGTTTTTACCAGGTCAACCATTGGCTACTTTTTATCCCAGTGTAGCTATTAGTCTATTCAAATACATCTGTACACACTGAAAATGCCCTTATATCGCTTCATGATTTTCTGTATCTGTCTTTTACTTTAATAACTGCAGTAATTGATACATAAAAGGGGCTGGGCACCAGTTATTTAACATAATTTTGAAGTCCTTGTTATGGTAATACTGTCGAGAATAACGTATCAAAAAACAAGAATTTAATGATTGCAATATTGAGAGAGAGAGAAAGAATTTGGAATGTCTTTTCTGGTTTCTTTTCTCTGATATATTCGCATGTGCTTATTTATTTATTTTTTTTTTATTTTTTTTAAGATCATATTTGTTCATAGAAATGATCATATAATGGTAATTTCGCTAATGTAAGATATTAAAGTCAACATATATTTCATTTATTTCATGCTTTTGTAATGATTGTTTTCTCATATTTTCCTACCTTCTTTCCTTCTTCTTTTTTCTATTTCCATTTGCGATATGATGTGACGTCATTTATTTCGTTGCTTTGACATCATCGTTTACTATTTTAGGACCCGACGTAATCAACGTTCATCAATTATTTTTTTAGCATTTTAGGCCTAGTTACCTTTGATGGTGTAAAACAGGTTTTTCTTTCACGAATACATGTACAAATCGGTCATCCATCTAAGAATTTTTTTTGAGCAAATAATTACAAAGAATAGGAATGTGTTTAAACATAGAGTTACAATGAATGAACTCAAATTGTTGCTCTTTTTTTAAATATCATGATGCCTTGCATTTCAGATCGGGAAAATTAAACTTCTTGACGGTCTTGCAAAATGTAAGTATAAAAATAAAGACAAAAATAGTCAATAGAGCGACGCCACTGTCTTCCGTGGTTATTTTTGTATTTAATATTAGATATAGTACATTTTATATTATTAGGGGGGGTTACATTATGATACGTTGTACATTTATCTTTATATAGTTATGTTCTCTTTTCTTTTTATGCGGTGGGTATTTCAATAAATAATGATCATCTATCCATTATGATGCAGATGCAAGCATCCATTGACATGGAGTTAAAGGTTCTTTACTCAAAGTCTATAAAGACCTTGATCATAACTCATGATCTGGAAAAAACTTGGCACGAGCGCAAGGGACGAACATACATCTTGTTTAGATATTTATACATTCTTATCTTATCATTTTCGATGATATATTGAAATATATAAGTGAGATCTGATTCATCTAATTGTTAAAACTGAGTGATATTTAATTTTGGTTCTCGATCTGTACATTGAAATACATGTAAACGGATAAAGCTTTCCATGACGTCACGGTTACGTCAAATAATTCGACGTGATTTAAAGCCATTGTGGGATAATGTCTGACTAGTGTAATGCAAAAACCATAGAAAACAAAATAAGATAAAAAGAATATGTGTTTGTTTTGAGTGAATATAGAATATATCTCATCGAGAAGTGAAAAAGTTTTCACATTTTCACTCGCGCTACACGCTCGTGAAGATGTGAAAATTGTATCACTTCTCGATGAGATATATGTATATTCCATATTCACTCAAAGCAAACGAATATCCTCTATTTCCTTTGGGTTATAGTGCCTGTCATTTCGTGTGTTGCGTTGACGGGTCATTAAGGAGGTACTCGACAACCATGAGTTCCTTCGACTTTTTGTCTGGTCTGACGGCCCGACATTTTGAAACACGAAATAAAATATTGATTTGACGAAGACGAAGGATCGTTCATTATTAATATCATTGAAATTTATTATATAATGATAATATGAAATAGAATGTCTTGGTGGTATATATAATTCAATAACATTTTTACTGCCTGATAACGTTAAATGAATTTTGCTACTAAGTTATAGCTATTTGACTTTATGATAAATGTTGAGAGGAAGACCTCCAAAGTCTATTGTAATCAAAGAATTTCCAAGATTTTGATTTGGTTTTATGTTCTAAATCATACTTTCGACGAATCCTTGTTGTTGATATAGTTTAAAATGACTTCGTATCTTATTATTTTTTATATATGATATCCATGTCACGTGATGTGGCTTTAAATAAGGACGCCGTCACGACAGCACGACAACATGAGATGCACACTTTTGTCGCGCCCGTGCGCTATTATGTTGCGATGGCGCGTCGTTGAGATCTCGACCATTGAACGCGCGGACACAACTTCGCGGCAAATCAGGGCGAAGACAGGAAAATGTAATGCACTAACGTTAGCGCCCCCCTTTTTTTTGTCGTGTCCACGTAAAAGAACGTCGTGCTGTTGTGACCGCGTAGCGCGAAACAACGCCACATAGCATATGTCGTGCCGTCGCGTCGTTGCTTTAGGGTGTTAGGTTTAGGGTTACGTTGATAGAGAACATATATGTAAATAAACAAATTCTTATATCTGTTCAACGGCTATGTTGTTTCTTCTATCACAACAAGTTTAACCCGGACAGTATTACTGAACACTGATAAGCAAACCAAAGGTATGTATTATTAATACCAAACAATATCCTTAACCCTAACCCTAAGGCGACGACGCGACGGCATAACAAGTGCAGTTTGTTTTTAGTGCGTGCCCTGAAAAATGTACATAACCAGTGATTTTGGGGGGAAAAAATGACACCACTGCGCTGTGCTTTTCGTGTTTATCACTGCATATGAAGACAAATGCACCTCATACATAACGAAACTACCTCACATAATGTAACATGTACATTGTACATTATAAGACAACATCCGGATGGTGTTGGCGTTCCTGCTTCCGAATTTTATTTCAATATACACAATAAAACCCAAGTATATGGGCAGCATAACTATTCCATACCATATACTGGTCAAATCATGCAATATTTGCCACTGATTATGTATTAAATTACGCAGTAAATTTTATACAATATAATATACAATTCATCTTCATTTACCAATTAATGATCAATCAATTATTAATCAGATATTTATCCCATCTTTCTGTACGCTATATCCAGTCTCGGGACCAAAGAACATACGTGTAGAAAACCAGACACCCGAGGGGTTCCGTGTTGCCTGGGATCTTCCGGAAGACGAGTCGTGCTACGGGCAGGCGGATATAGTAATCATCCTCGCTAAAACGGTGAGTTTTTGCTGCTGTTGTTGTTGTTTATGATGATGTTTTTTTATATATATATCAGCGGTCATATTACCATTTAACGCACAACCGTTATTACTGAAATGAAATAAAATATCAAATCAGCCTATAAAGCGAAGTCTATTATAATTATAACTAATGAAATGCACATGAATTTGAGCAAGAATTACTGGAAAAGCTAAAAATTATATACTTAGTCTTGGTATTCTGCTTATAGACGGACGGCAAGAACATTACGTTGGAGACGTACTACACCTCAGGAAAAAAGAGATATTTCGATATCCTTGGGCTGAAACCGGACACGGAATACAACCTTGGGTTTAGTATCCGAGCTGTTGCGAATACAGAAGTGAACTTCCGGGCACGAACAGGTAAAGTCCATGATGGTGAAGATGATTATGGTGGTAGTGGTGGCGATGATGGTGTAGATGATGATGATGGTGGTGATGATGATGGTGGTGGTGGTGGTAGAGGAGGCGATGATGATGTAAATGATTATGACGAAGATGATTATTATTTTCATTATTTTTATTGTTGTTGTTGTTGTCATCATCATTTCAAGACGTTTTCACACTCGAATCTGCTAACATTGAGATTTAAAATGATACAAAATAAAACATTAAGATGGTTGAGAAATTGGACAAATTGATGTTGTTGTTCATGTTTAGCCCGAAGACCGGAAGAGAAGGATAATACTGCTGTCATTGTCGGTATTGTTGTTGGTAAGTAGATTTTTACATAGTCGCTTCATTTACATAATTGCACCGTAAATCACTGCTTGTAGTTATCAAACTTATTGAAATCGGGTCGGGCCACAAGTTCTAACAACATTAAATAAGGCCTTCCCCTATAAAATACTTATACAATGTCACATGTTATAATTAAAATACATAACATAATACCCCAAACAATATCAGATCGATTTTTGGTTTTCTTTTCAGGTAAATTTCCAGGTCATTTTGTTTAGTGGTTTTTATTAGTACTTTTATATATTATTGAAAGAGAGCGAAACAGAAAAAATATCAATTGAATATCTATGTGCAGGATTGGGGCATTCTGGAACAAACAAGGAAGAAAAAATAAACATAAGTTCAACTGAAAGAAAAAGAAATTACTATAAGATTAATTTGATAATTTTCATGGAAATTAAAAAAAAAAACTGAGTGGGAGAAAAAAAAGAAGAATAAAACAAAGAAACTATTCATATTGTGACTCGGTAGCCGTTGTTGGGTGCACGGAATGATGTAATATACTTCATAAACTTAAATTTTTCAATAACTTGCTCTGTCGAATACAAGGAGTCAAAACATACATAAAGAAAGAGGGAAGAGCTGCAAAGAATTTACTTAAATTTTCTTTTTTTAAAAATCTGAACCTAATCGTTTTGAATTTGAAATGAAATGGTGAAACGCTTCAAAAATCTTAACATTATCTTCAAATGAAAGTGCTTCACTTCCAAACAACAATAATAATTCAGTATTTAGTGGGTGAAATGTTCTGGTCTGCCTGAAAAAACCCAAACGCTGCCTATCATGTAGACTACAAATAAAAAGAAAATGTTCTGCATCCTCCAAAGTATTGCAATGTGTATAGTTAGGATTCAAAGATGATTGTTAAAGAGATCACTGTTCAGATTGCTACAATTATTTCTTAGTCAAACATGTAAAACTGCAAGATGTCTCTTACCATGTAAAAAGTAATTAGGGACTTGTATTATTGACATTACAAGTTAAATCATGTCTAAAGGAATTTATAGATGTAGCTGATATTACATTTAATGATAAGTTGTTTCACAATTTAACTGAATAGGGAATACTGATTTTCTCAAAATTTCTGTTCTACAGTTCACTTGGGTAAAATCTTGCTGATTTCTTAAAAAATAATCTGTCCTCTCATTTACAATAGGTGGAAAAAGATCAAGACTATAAAATGGAACTATATTAGTATTAACTTTATACATGAACAAACATTTTTGTAATTCCCTCCTATTTTTTAAAATTTCCGGCCCACCCACATTCATTATAAGGATTTTCAACAGAGACTGATCTTGTAAGCCCTGTTACTATCCTATCTGCCTCGTTTTGGATTCTTTCCAATAAAATAGAGTCTTGTTCTGTATGCCCTGTCCCAACAATTGATGCATATTCAAATAAAGGAAGAACATAAAAATATAAATTTGATTTAGAGCTTTCCTTCCAATAGAAAATTTCAATTTCCGCATTATCCCAATAACTTTTGAAGCTGAAAATAATATATTATCGATATGAGCATGCCATTGACCATTACTGCTTTATCGGACAACTAGGTGCATATGGCTTTCAACAAAATTTAACTCTGTATTACTGAAATATAGTCTTGGAAGTATTTCATGTTCTCTAAGACTAAAACATAAAACTTCAGTTTTCCTTGGATTAAAATTTACTAACCAAGTTTTAGTCCATTGTGAAACAACTGCTAAATCATGATTAATAATACCTTCAATATCATGAATAGAGGAAGCTGGATAATATAAAGAACTGTCAACTGCATATAATCTAGTTAGACTAAGTAAGTTGCCCACAAAATCATTAACAGATATCAGAAAGAGAAGCAGCCCAAGTACTGATCCTTGCGGAACGCCAGCATTTGTTGACTTAAGTCTCGACAAAGAAGATTGAAGAACCACGCGCTGTGACCTATTATCAAGATAATTAATAAACCAATTCAACAGAATTCAACTTCAACCGTCTGCAGAAAGTTTATGTAAAAGATCCTTATGCCAAACTCAATTAGATGCTTTTGATATGTCACAAAAGACTATACAAGAAATTACCTACTATCAAAAGTTTGGCAAATGTGATGATAAAAATCAACTTACTGAAAAGTAGTAGAATGGTTTGGTAAAACAACAAAAAAACAGACTGGTATTTCTACAGTAAGTTATTATTTAGAAGGAAAGTGTACATGTATTTAAAAATAGGTCTTTCAAGGAGTTTGCCACAGCAACTAAGCAATGGAATTGTTCGATAATTTGATATCAGACTTGTCACCATTTTTGAAAAGAGGTGTTACGTTAGCAATTTTTCAAAGGTCAGGATAAATACCTTCCCTAGGTGAGCCATTAAAAAGAATACATAGAGCATAACTGTATTTTTTAACATCCTGTGACTAATAAGATCATGACCACAAGCCTTATTTACATTCAGAGTACCAACAAAATCTTTTATTTCACTTACTGTTATAGATCAGAATGACAATTTATTATCTGTATTTGTGTTCAATGGTGGTAAATAAGCATTTGAATCATCTATTGTAGATACAAGAAAGCGTTTAAAAAGTCCGCTCCCTTCCGATTAGAAATAAAACAATTATCCTGCCTATTTTTATGAAGAGGTGGAATAGAAACTGATTGATTATATTTAACAAAGTGACGAATACATTTCCAAAAACCCTTTTTATCGTCAGTGTGTAGATCTTCTGTTACTTCTAAATCATTTTTTTGAGGTCCCTATATGGGTAACTCCGTTTATTTTTCCCGTAATAAGTACGGCAGGGGTCGGGGAACCATCCCCAGATGACCTTACAAAATAGATACTTTTGAAAATCACACACATACATATATATAATAGGGTTTTTCTTACTGTATCCATATTTTTTTAATATGGACCTTCTTAAGAAATCTGCATTTTAACAATGAATTCACATATCAAAAGAGTATTTTCATCATGAAAGAAAACTAACTGGAAAGAAAAAAAAAAGAAATATTTCACATGCTTTTACAAAAATAGAGACTAAACTTTTAACGTACAGAATATATAAAGGTACTATTGCCTTGAAAAATGCATTTATGATACAAAAGATCTCCAATTGCCAAAATTTTGTATTTCTTTATTTGTGATATTTGATGACTTATACACTTCCCATGCTAACTTTAAAACTTTTAAATCCTATATCAGATGGCTATGTGTTTGTATTTGCGTGAATAGATATATCTTTTAAATTCTAAAAATAGTATGTCTAATGGGTTATCATATGTCCCTAATATTCTAATATAACAAAGAAACTATCAATATTGGCCACAGGATCAATTTCTTTTATCTTACTTATAAAACTTTGTATTAAACAATTAACTTTACAACAATCCGAAAAAATAAATGTTTAATAGTTTCTTCTGTACAATTACAAAAGAAACACAGTTTGCTATCAGTAAGTTCATTTTAAATAATAGAGTATTTGTTGCTATTATTTGATGTGTAATCCTAGTAGCCATTGTATGTAATAATCTCTTGTATATCTAAAAACATAGCTATAAATAACTTTTCAATTTATACCTATGTTTTATACATAGACTCCCATTTTTCTTTATTTGTTGGTTCCTCATTATTCCCAATTATATTTATTAATATCTAATTTTGTTACAATGGGGTTAATATATCAGTTACAACAAGGATGCATATGGTATATACTGTGTTTTATATTTTAAATGTATATTGTTTCTATTTATGAATTTTAATAGCATTTATTAACCCATGATACTTTATAAAATCAACATTTTTCCGTGTCTCTAATTTAAGATAATCAATAGTTACAAAACTGCCATTTGAAACTAGTATATCTTTTACCATTCTTATTCCTCTATCATACATTGGTGAAATAAATACATAAAAGTTGTGATTATATAACAATGGTATGTACAATATTTGGTCTATGTCTGTTACACATAGTCTGTCAATATACATCATGTATGCCTTTAAGACATCTATCCAAAACTTATTTTTTATCTTTCTGATGATGACATCATAAAACATTTTCCACAATTAAAAAGTTTGTCTATGTTAAATACAGATTTGATTAATTTATAACATTTACTGTCATAGTTACTGGTGTAATTTTTCAGCCATTTTATCCTTAAACTCAAGATATAGCTAGATATATCGGTCATCTTTAAACCTCCCTCATCACATTTTTTTTATAAAAATAAATTTTTAATTTTTGCTTTGCCATTCCAAACAAACTTGTACAATATATCAGTAGGTGTTTTTATGAATTCTTTGCTAGGTGATGGTAGACTTATAAACAGACGTGTGAATATAGGTAGTAAGAGTGTTTTTACACAGTTATTTTTCCGAAGGGTGTCAACTTTCTTCTTTTATTATTATGTTTAATTTGATATTTCCGCTTGACCTGATATAAATGAGCCGTTCTCTTTTTCTATGAATGGTATGGCCTTGTTACAAATATGACTTTTATTTCAAGATTACAAAAATAGCTTGTAGGTTTTTTCTCCGTTATCTATCCGTTGTGATTCTTATGATAAAACTTTTTAAATTATTGTTTCTTAATCCTTTTAATTCATTTTGTAAACCAATTAACCTTGTTTTATTACTATTTGTTAAGTTTATTTCTAACTTTAAAAAATTGTTTTACCACGTATTTCCATTAATATGTTTTAAATTAAAAATTGGTTTTCTTTATTTAATTCAGAAATGATCTCAGTATTATATACAGGTATACAGTATTGTGCAATTACTTTATATATTGTATCATTTATACAGTTTACATAATTAATGTCGTGTAACAAAGAATTGTTAAATTTCCATAGACCTTTCCATGTTTAAATTCCGAGAAATATATTTCTAGAAATATTATTGAGTGATCTGATTTGTAACTAATTTTTAACATCAGTTATTAACAAATCTAGCCTACCCTGCTGTAATGGATTCAATCTCCTCCAGGTGTATTTTCTAGTGTCCCCGTGTATTTCCGTAAATGGATCAATAAGACCTCTATCCGAAATAAAAGACAATAATTTACTTCATGTTATGATTTATGTATTTATATTTTTTATAATCTAAGTTTGGATTCTGAACCAAATTGTAGTCTCCACAAATAATATAAGAGTCATTAAAGAGTATTTACTCTTTATTGAAACTAACATATCAAACACTTTACAAAAAAAAAATCTGGAGAATCTTTATATGGTGCATAGATATTCAGTACAGTTAATGTTATATCATTTGAAAGATAGCTTCAATAAAAGAAGATTTCCGTCAAAATCTTTTATGTTTCCTACAGTAATTCCAATTGTTCGTTTCAAAAGATGCATTTTTGTTTTGTTGTATGTTTTTAAAATAAATATCTATTTTAGATATTTTTTTCTTGAAAATTTGCCCTTTGATATTTCTTGTACTTGTATTTTGAGCTTAAGAGTATATGTATTTGTTCGACTGACCGCTCTGACGTCATCAGCGATCCCATTAAACGGAGAATTCCGTAATGTAGGTCCGTATACTGCCAACTGCCAAAGTTATCCGAAAACTGCCGAAGTAAAAGTTATCCGAATACAGCCGAAGTTATTCGACGTCATTCGAATATTGTTTGAAGTTATCCACATACTGTAAAAACCTCCTGTGCCTCACTTTTCAGGTCTGCTAGCGCTGTGCATTCTGGTCGTGATTATTGTCGTTATACTGGCCCGACGTGGCGTCATACAACCCCGGACAAGGGCCAAGCAGGTTAGGCGGGCTGTCGTCAGGAAGACCCGACAGATACGGGAAACGATCTACATGCCCAGGGCCACGGCCGGCAGGTCGACTTATGATGTATGTATCAAACCAGGGTTGGTCAGTGTTTCAGAACGAGGATGAACCAAAAATATTGATAACAAATAACACTTACGTGTCTTATAAACTGATACCATTAATATGTTAAATTGCTTTAAGTGTTGATGCTAGAAAATCAACATAGTAATATATGAGTGGTTTAAGACAATTACCAAATTGAATATTTTTTAGCAATCTTTGAAATGGAAAAATAGCTATAGCCTAATGTAATCTATATATAGCCTAATGTAATCTATATTATATTTATCTATTATCCTCTATAGCAGAAGACATATAATAATAGAATAACATATTTACAATAATAATTAGTTATAATGAAAAATATATACAGAAGCAACATGAAAATAACATCAGTCATCATTAATATGCGCACGTACAGTAATTACTTTTAACTAGTGCACTTCAAACACTGCTAAACAGTCAATATCTTTAGCAATGTTTGAAAAGGTAGAAAAAGCTATAGCCTAAAGTAAGAAGCCTAAATTCATCTCACTAAATCTAATTTTATTAAATTTGCCATAATTTTGATTACTTTGAGACATTTATTTTGTTGAAATCAATGGAAACCTTACAGAAAGCATAAATGCGACTGTCAGATTTGCTCATGGATGTTTTTAAACGACAATATTGGATTCCATATATGCGTTCATGTTAAAGTAGTTTGGAATTATCGACAAATACAATGTACTTAATAAATCAGCTCCACATTTTTGCATTTTTATTCATCCTACATATTCAGTAATTGGGGTTCGGTTTTGGGTCAGGATTTTTTAAGATCTACACTAATGCTGGGCGCAAATAAAAATGTGGCATGAAGGGGACATGGAAGATACTTTTATACCTCGTGTGTACGCAGTAGTTATCGCGTTCATGCGCGGTAAATTAAGTTATCGCGTTCGCACGCGATAGAAAATATACCCGGTACATTGTAACTGCCATGTCCCTTTTATACCACCGCACAAATGAGATATACCAGTACCATTTTAAATAACTTTGTTGCGACCCGGGGTTGAATTCACCAAATATGGGACGGGCGCTTTGGCA
Organism: Solen grandis; assembly: GCA_021229015.1. NCBI lineage: Eukaryota > Metazoa > Mollusca > Bivalvia > Adapedonta > Solenidae > Solen > Solen grandis. The sequence goes on from CM037777.1 coordinate 7,960,623, forward strand.
ACTCGGCTACCGGGACCTGGAATGCAGTCTAATTTGGATAAATTGCCTGAACTTAGTTCTTTACTACGTATCATATTGCAGACTATGCTCAACTTTGTTTTGATGCCAAGTTTCGCAACCCGTTTGATGCGTTTTTGGAACGACACAGTGCTAACCTGCTCTTAATCAAAGTAAGTGCACGTGTAAGGGTGGAAAGATATGACCCATGTTGTTTCCCTGCAGAACCATCAGGAAGAGTTGTACATATATGGTGGTATGGACGAAGAGGGGAGCCAGCCATGGCATATCGACCGTAGTGACGTCACTTTCGAGGCTCTCCTCAAGTCGGGACATTTCGCCAATGTGTACAAAGCCTCGCTCATGCGCAGACACGGTAGTGAGACTGTGGTGGCAAAAGTACTGAAAGGTAGGCATGTTCATATCATCACAACCGCTCGAGATTGTTAAAAGTGTTCCACTGATAAATACTTATTCATGAACAATTTATGCAGTAACGTAATATACGTATTTCCTCCAAATGTAGTAGACGGAACTGTGACTCCGCATGCAATATAATGTCATCCGATTATATCAATTAAACCTTCTTACCCTATACTCTGTTTCTAGATTGAGATCGCTAGGCCCATTTGATTTGTCTTGTCGTAAACATGGATATTTTCTCATGCGTCGATGTCTCTCACAATCTTGCAGAAGGATTTACGGCAGACGATGAGTTGTTAATGCGTGCCAAGATGAACTTTACCGGAAGTATCGTCGGCGAACATCCGAACGTGCTTAAGTTTATCGGCGGCGTCAAGTCTGATGAAAACTGTACGTGAGCTTTTTTTATTTCTTCATCTACTTCTTCTCTCCACACTCCGTCCCCTTCCACTTCTACTCCTCATCATCGTCCTCTTTTTCGTCTTTTTCTTTTCCTTATCCATCACCTTCTCTTTTATGATCATAATATGATGATGATGATGATGATGGTGGTGGTGATGGCAACCGTTGTTGTTTTTGCTGAAGCTGTTTCTATATACGAATGGTCTACCGCCGTATATTCACCGTATAAGCGCATCAAATGTCAAGGTTATTTGTACACGCACTGTTTCAGTGGGCCCCTTCATCCTGTACGAGTACTGTGAGAACGGGACGTTGAAGGACTACCTGGTCAGTCAGAGAGACAACGTTACCATGGATATGACAGAGGCGCTCTTCCGGTTTGGTTTTGACATCGTGAAGGGCATGACATTTCTAGCTGGGAAAGGGGTGGGTACACAACTCGCGTTTCACGAAATCAAATTTAGACTTCTTAAATTCTGTTCCAAAAATTGAAGAATTTAATTTCTATTTGAAGAATGTAAGTTTCATTTTAAAACGTAAGAGTTAGTAAAATGATTTCTTACTTACCGGTCGCTGTGGCTAAATGGTTAGAGCATCCAATCCGTGACTGGGAGGTCGTGGTTACGATCCCCCGACAGCGACATACCACGGTCGTTTTAGTGATTCAGAAATGTCTCCCTATGCTTGGCGCTCTAGAAATGAGGATATTTCCCGGACTTGCTGGCCAAGTGACAGGATGTGACAGGGTGTGATATCATGCCACTTGTAAACGCCGTGGTATCTCATTTGGAAAAGATATGTCCTCAGATGACTGATATACTTTTATTTTCTCTTTACCGACAGTTTCGTTTTAACATGATTATGTTCTGCTTGAATTATGCTGACTTCGTGATCACAGGCCAAAAAAGAATTGTTCATATTTCACGTTATTTTCCCTGCGCTTTCCTGTTGATTGTCCAGAAGGAGATTGTAGGAACCAACTTAATCTTTTTTTTTTTGGTATTCCCTGTCCATGGATCGAACACACTGCTCTATAACCAAAGGACAGAATCTCAATAAGCTTTTGACTTTCGATTGATTCCTATTCTGTTTATACGTATGTGAATAATTCTGATATAATATTTGAGTAATAAATATGTTTGAATTTTAACCACTCGGAACTGGTCGTTAGAAAGGTTACATTATTTATTCGCAGATCATCCACCGGCGTCTGGCGGCCCGGAACATTCTGCTGACATTTCTGCTGGAGGTGAAAATCAGCGGGTTTGGTCCCCAGCCGGCGGAGGAGAACGGTGGGGACTCGGAACAAGGAAGAAGGGTGTGTGTGCATCTCTCTCTCTCTTAGACATTAATTCTCCCTCTGAAAGATTTCTGTTTATTTAGAAATGTTTGTAATGACAGATCCGTGTCGTTTCAGAGGTAAAATTATCATTATCAAGTCTTAAATCTTGACGCAGGTTTCAAACCTTTTGAAATATCCACTTTTTCTGTCGTTAAAAAAATTGATTTTTAATAAGACTATATATTTTGCAACTATATTTCCTTAAACATATTAATTGTTGTTGTCACTGATGTATGTATAGATTTGACAAAGCGCTTATATAATGCATTTCTTAAGTCTTAGAATAAAATGTAGACTCTTGACATCTTAGTGAAACTTTACATACAGTTGAGTATACTGTTACATGCAGTTAGATTACACTACCTTTATAAGCAAACATTCGAAGACCATGGTTAATCCGACGTGTATTCTTGATCATATAACGAGCTTCATTAATAACAGTGTTCTTGCGATTACTCGAGCTTGGATTGAATCGGCAAAATAAAACTCAAAGATTCACCAATTTCGAGGAATCATGTTTGAAGGATCACCCTAAACTTTGTATAGAAGAAGAAAAGCTAAATCGGGGGGACCGAGGTTCTATCTCGAGTCATCGCTGGTTTTCAAAGGATAGTCTTATTGAGGAATCGCTTGACAATGTAATCTCCCCATTGACATTCGTCTCCTTCATGGCTCTCTTGTTTGAAATGGGCGATAACAATGTCACGTGTAACGCCATTTACTTCCCGAGATATTGTAACCATACTGCATGTATGTACGTTTATTGAAACTTCAAATGTAATCATGTCCTCTCGGTTTTCTTAGCATCGCGATTATCTGCGTATTTCATTTTCCCCTTTCGGTTGTCGAAAAGATCGCAATGTCTCTTTTGTCATCCGCAGGAGAAGATACCTATCAAGTGGGTGGCTCCTGAATGCATGTCGTCAACAAGGGACGCCACGGAAAAAAGTGACGTATGGTCCTATGGCGTCGTTCTATGGGAAATATTCTCATACGGTATGTACAATCTAATCTGTAAATAGTGACATGCCTCCGCTAGTCGGGTGCTTAGAGCGTCCGTTCATTGGTTTGCTGGTATGCACATTTACTAAAACTAGCTTCAAAGTAAAAATTTGATAAAAAAATGTTAAAATGGCATTATCCTTCAGCCTCGAAAAAAACGGTATGATGCTTTCTTAATCATTGTTGAGAAGAACTTTACTCTATCTGGAGTTTGTAACATCTATTTTTACGAGTGTCGTCTACTGTTTCTGTAACACCAAGTTTTAACTAATGCCTACAGTTTCTGTTACATCAATTTTTGGTCTAATTACCTTTTAATGTTAGTTTAACCAGTGTCTACTGTTTCTATAACGCCTCGTTTTAATCAGTGTCTACTGCTTCTATAACGTCAGGTTTTAACCAGTGTCTAATGTTTCAGTAACGCCTAGTTTTAATCAGTGTCTACTGTTTCAGTAACGCCTAGTTTTAACCAGTGTCTACTGTTTCTATACCGCCTAGTTTTAACCAGTGTCTACTGTTTCTATAACACCTAGTTTTAACCAGTGTCTACTGTTTCTGTTACGCTAAGTTTTAACCAGTGTCTATTATTTCTGTTACGTTTAGTTTTAACCAGTGTCTATTGTTTCTGTAATGTCTAGTTTTAACCAGTGTCTACTGTTACGCCTAGTTTTAACCAGTGTCTATTGTTTCTGTTACGTCTAGTTTTAACCAGTGTCTATTGTTTCTGTTACGTCTAGTTTTAACCAGTGTCTACTGTTTCTGTTACGTCTAGTTTTAACCAGTGTCTATTGTTTCTGTTACGTCTAGTTTTAACCAGTGTCTACTGTTTCTGTTACGCCTAGTTTTAACCAGTGTCTATTGTTTCTGTTACGTCTAGTTTTAACCAGTGTCTACTGTTTCTGTAACGTCTAGTTTTAACCAGTGTCTATTGTTTCTGTTACGTCTAGTTTTAACCAGTGTCTACTGTTTCTGTTACGTCTAGTTTTAACCAGTGTCTATTGTTTCTGTTACGTCTAGTTTTAATCAGTGTCTACTGTTTCTGTAACGTCTAGTTTTAACCAGTGTCTATTGTTTCTGTTACGTCTAGTTTTAACCAGTGTCTATTGTTTCTGTTACGTCTAGTTTTAACCAGTGTCTATTGTTTCTGTTACGTCTAGTTTTAACCAGTGTCTATTGTTTCTGTTACGTCTAGTTTTAACCAGTGTCTATATTGTTTCTGTTACGTCTAGTTTTAACCAGTGTCTATTGTTTCTGTTACGTCTAGTTTTAACCAGTGTCTATTGTTTCTGTTACGTCTAGTTTTAACCAGTGTCTATTGTTTCTGTTACGTCTAGTTTTAACCAGTGTCTATTGTTTCTGTTACGTCTAGTTTTAACCAGTGTCTATTGTTTCTGTTACGTCTAGTTTTAACCAGTGTCTATTGTTTCTGTTACGTCTAGTTTTAACCAGTGTCTATTGTTTCTGTTACGTCTAGTTTTAACCAGTGTCTATTGTTTCTGTTACGTCTAGTTTTAACCAGTGTCTATTGTTTCTGTAACGTCTAGTTTTAACCAGTGTCTATTGTTTCTGTTACGTCTAGTTTTAACCAGTGTCTATGTTTCTGTTACGCTAGTTTAACCAGTGCTAGTTTCTGTTACGTCTAGTTTTAACCAGTGTCTATTGTTTCTGTACGTCTAGTTTTAACCAGTGTCTATGTTTCTGTTACGCTAGTTTTAACCATGTCTATTGTTTCTGTTACGTCTAGTTTTAACCAGTGTCTATTGTTTCTGTTACGTCTAGTTTTAACCAGTGTCTATGTTCTGTTACGCTAGTTTTACAGTCTATGTTTTTAACGCTAGTTTACCAGTTCTACTTGTTTCTAGTTAACCGTGTCTATTTGTTGTTATAACCAGTGTCTATGTTTCTGTTACGTCTAGTTTTACCAGTGTCTACTGTTTCTGTTAGTCTAGTTTTAACCAGTGTCTATTGTTTCTGTTACGTCTATTTACCAGTGTCTATTGTTTCTGTTACGTCTAGTTTTAACCAGTGTCTATTGTTTCTGTTACGTCTAGTTTTAACCAGTGTCTATGTTTCTGTTACGTCTAGTTTTAACCAGTGTCTATTTTTCTGTTACGCTATTTTAACCAGTGTCTATTGTTTCTGTTACGTCTATTTTAACCAGTTCTATTGTTTCTGTAACGTCTAGTTTTAACCAGTGTCTATGTTTCTGTTACGTCTAGTTTTAACCAGTGTCTACTGTTTCTGTTACGCTAGTTTTAACCAGTGTCTATGTTTCTGTTACGTCTAGTTTTAACCAGTGTCTATTGTTTCTGTTACGTCTAGTTTTAACCAGTGTCTATGTTTCTGTTACGTCTAGTTTTAACCAGTGTCTATTGTTTCTGTTACGTCTAGTTTTAACCAGTGTCTATGTTTCTGTTAACTTTTTTCGTTAGTTTTACCAGTGTCTATGTTTCTGTTAGTCTAGTTTTAACCAGTGTCTATGTTTCTGTTACGCTAGTTTTAACCAGTGTCTATGTTTCTGTTACGTCTAGTTTTAACCAGTGTCTATTGTTTCTGTTACGTCTAGTTTTAACCAGTGTCTATTGTTTCTGTACGTCTAGTTTAACCAGTGTCTATGTTTCTGTTACGTCTAGTTTAACCAGTGTCTATTGTTTCTGTAACGTCTAGTTTTAACCAGTGTCTATGTTTCTTTAGCCTAGTTTTAACCAGTGTCTATGTTTCTGTTACGCTAGTTTAACCAGTGTCTATGTTTCTGTTACGTCTTTTAACCGTGTCTATGTTTCTGTTAGCTATTTACAGTTCATGTTCTGACGTCTTTTTACATGTATTGTTCTGACGTTATTACGTGTTATGTTTCTGTTCCTGTTTTTACAGTGTCTATTGTTTTGTAGTCTATTTACAGTGTCTCTGTTTCTGTTACGCTAGTTTTAACCTGTCTATGTTTTTCGCTAGTTTAACCAGTGTTATTGTTCTTACGTAGTTAACATGTCTATGTTTCTGTTAGCTAGTTTTAACATGTATTGTTTTGTTACGTCTAGTTTTACATGTCTATTGTTTCTGTATTGTTTTAACAGGTCTACTGTTTCTGTACGCTAGTTTTAACAGTGTCTTGTTCTGTACTCGTTTACATGTTCTTTGTTTCGTTCTATTGTTTTACATCGTGTCTATTGTTTCTGTCGCTGTTTTAACAGTGTCTATTTTCGTAGTCTGTTACATGTCTATGTTCTAGCTAGTTAACCAGTGTCTACTGTTTCGTACGCCTAGTTTAACCAGTGTCTATGTTCTTCGTCTAGTTTTAACCAGTGTCTATGTTCTGTTCGTTATTTAACCAGTGTCTATGTTTCTGTACGCTAGTTTTAACCAGTGTCTATTGTTTCGTTAGTCTAGTTTTAACCAGTGTTTTGTTTCTGTACGTCTAGTTTTACAGTCTATTGTTTCTGTAACGTCTAGTTTACAGTGTCTATTGTTTCTGTAGTCTAGTTTTAACCATGTCTATTGTTTCTGTACGTTAGTTTTACCATGTCTATGTTTCTGTTAGTCTATTTAACAGTGTCTATGTTTCTGTTACGCTAGTTTTACCAGTGTCTATGTTTTGTTACGCCTAGTTTTAACATGTCTATGTTTCTGTTACGTCTATTTTAACCAGTGTCTATTTTGTTAGTCTAGTTTTACCAGTGTCTATTGTTTCTGTTACGTCTAGTTTTAACCAGTGTCTATGTTTCTGTTACGCTAGTTTTAACAGTGCTATTGTTTCTGTTACGTCTATTTTAACCAGTGTCTATGTTTCTGTTACTCTAGTTTTAACCATGTCATTGTTTCTGTTACGCTAGTTTTAACCAGTGTCTATGTTTCTGTTACGCTAGTTTTAACAGTGTTATTGTTTCTGTTACGTCTAGTTTTAACCTGTCTATGTTTCGTTACGCCTAGTTTTAACCAGTGTCTATGTTTCTGTTACGTCTAGTTTTAACCAGTGTCTATTGTTTCTGTTAGTCTAGTTTTAACCAGTGTCTATGTTTCTGTTACGCTAGTTTTAACCAGTGTCTATTGTTTCTGTTACGTCTAGTTTTAACCAGTCTATTGTTTCTGTTACGTCTAGTTTTAACAGTGTCTATGTTTCTGTTACGCTAGTTAACCAGTGTCTATGTTTCTGTTACGCTAGTTTTACAGTGTCTATGTTTCTGTTAGTCTAGTTTTAACCAGTGTCTATGTTTCTGTACGTCTAGTTTTACCATGTCTATGTTTCTGTTACGCTAGTTTTAACCAGTGTCTATGTTTCTGTTACGCTAGTTTTAACCAGTGTCTATTGTTTCTGTTACGCTAGTTTTAACCAGTGTCTATGTTTCTGTACGTCTAGTTTTAACCAGTGTCTATGTTTCTGTTACGTCTAGTTTTAACCAGTGCTATGTTTCTGTTACCTAGTTTTAACCAGTGTCTATGTTTCTGTTACGTAGTTTTAACCAGTGTCTATTGTTTCTGTTACGTTAGTTTTAACCATGTCTACTGTTTCTGTACGTTAGTTTAACAGTGTTTATTGTTTCTGTTACGTCTAGTTTTAACCAGTGTCTATTGTTCTGTTACGCGTTTAACCAGTGTCTATTGTTTCTGTTACGTCTAGTTTTAACCAGTGTCTTGTTTCTGTTACGTCTAGTTTTAACAGTGTCTATTGTTTCTGTAACGTCTAGTTTTAACAGTGTCTACTGTTTCTTACGCTAGTTTAATCAGTGTCTATTGTTTCTGTTACGTCTAGTTTTAACCAGTGTCTTTGTTTCTGTTACGTCTAGTTTAACCAGTGTCTACTGTTTCTGTTACGCCTAGTTTTAACCAGTGCCTATGTTTCTGTTACGTCTATTTTAACCAGTGTCTATTGTTTCTGTTACGTCTAGTTTAACCAGTGTCTACTGTTTCTGTTACGCCTAGTTTTAACCAGTGTCTATTGTTTCTGTTACGCCTAGTTTTAACCAGTGTCTATTGTTTCTGTTACGTCTAGTTTTAACCAGTGTCTATTGTTTCTGTTACGTCTAGTTTTAACCAGTTCTATTGTTTCTGTAACGTCTAGTTTTTACCAGTGTCTATTGTTTCTGTAATGTCTAGTTTTAACCAGTGTCTATTGTTTCTGCAACGTCTAGTTTTAACCATTGTCTATAGTTTCTGTAACGTCTAGTTTTAACCAGTGTCTACTGTTTCTGTTACGTCTAGTTTTAACCAGTGTCTATTGTTTCTGTTACGTCTAGTTTTAACCAGTATCTTCTTTTTCTGTTACGCCTAGTTTTAACCAGTGTCTATTGTTTCTGTTACGTCTAGTTTTAACCAGTGTCTACTGTTTCTGTTACGCCTAGTTTTAACCAGTGTAGTCTATTGTTTCTGTTACGTCTAGTTTTAACCAGTTCTTCTGTTTCTGTTACGCCTAGTTTTAACCAGTGTCTATTGTTTCTGTTACGTCTAGTTTTAACCAGTGTCTATTGTTTCTGTTACGTCTAGTTTTAACCAGTGTCTATTGTTTCTGTTACGTCTAGTTTTAACCAGTGTCTATTGTTTCTGTTACGTCTAGTTTTAACCAGTGTTTATGTTTCTGTCGTCTAGTTTTAACCAGTGTTCTACTGTTTCTGTTACGTCTAGTTTTAACCAGTGTCTACTTTTCTGTTAGTCTATTTTAACCAGTGTCTATTGTTTTGTTACGTCTATTTTAACCATGTCTACTGTTTCTGTTACGTCTAGTTTTAACCAGTGTCTATTGTTTCTGTTACGTCTAGTTTTTAACCAGTGTCTACTGTTTCTGTTACGTCTAGTTTTATCCAGTGTCTATTGTTTCTGTTACGTCTAGTTTTAGTTTTAACCAGTTCTATTTGTTTCTGTTACCGTTATGTTTCTGTTACGTCTAGTTTTAACCAGTGTCTATTGTTTCTGTTACGTCTAGTTTAACCAGTGTATACTGTTACTGTAATGTCTAGTGTTAACCAGTGTCTACTGTTTATGTCACGCCTAGTTTTAACCAGTGTCTACTGTTTCTGTAACGTCTTTTTTTTACCAGTGTCTACTGTTTATGTAACGTCTAGTTTTAACCAGTGTCTACTGTTTCTGTTACGTCTATTTTAACCAGTGTCTACTTCTTCTGTAACGTCTAAATTTGACCTGTTAAACGGCTTGTTTTAACCAGTGTTTACTGTTTCTGTTACGTCTAGTTTTAACCAGTGTCTATTGTTTCTGTTACGTCTAGTTTTAACCAGTGTCTATTGTTTCTGTTACGTCTAGTTTTAACCAGTGTCTACTGTTTCTGTTACGTCTAGTTTTAACCAATGTCTATTGTTTCTGTTACGTCTAGTTTTAACCAGTGTCTACTGTTTCTCTTACGTCTAGTTTTAACCAGTGTCTACTGTTTCTGTTACGTCTAGTTTTTACAAATTTTAACCAGTGTCTTCTGTTACTGTAACGTCTAGTTTTTACCAATATCTGCTGCTTCTTTAATCGTCTAGTTTAAACTAGTGTCTACTGCTTCTGTAACCCTAGTTTGGACCAGTGTCTCCTTTTTCTGTAACGTCTAGTTTTAACTAGTGTCTACTGTTTGTGTAACGTCTATTTTAACCACTGTCTACTGTTTCTGTTACGCCTAGTTTTAACCAGTGTCTTCTGTTTCTGTAACGTCTAGTTTTAACCAGTGTGTACGGTTTCTGTTACGTCTAGTTTTTACCAATATTAACCAGTGTTTTCTGTTACTGTAAAGTCTATTTTTTACCAATATCTACTGCTTCTTTAACGTCTAGTTTTAACCAGTGTCTACTGTTTCTGAAACGCCTAGTTTTAACCAGTGTCTAATGTTTCAGTTACGTCTAGTTTTACCCATTTTAACGTCTATTTTTTCCAATGTTTACTGTTTCTATTACGTTTAGTTTAAACCAGTTTTAACCAGTGTTTACTATAATTGCTACGCTTAGTTTTTTTCCAGTTTAACCATTGTCTACTATTACTGTAACGTCTAGTGTTAACCTGTTTTAACCAGTGTCTACTGTTTCTGTAACGTCTATTTTTTACCAGCATCTACTGTTTATGTCACGCCTAGTTTTAACCAGTGTCTACTGTTTCTGTAACGCCTTGTTTTAACCAGTGTCTACTGTTACTGTAACGCCTAGTTTATACCAGTTTGAACGATTGTCTACTGATATTGTTACTTCTAGTTTTTACCAGTTTTAACCAATGTCTGCTGTTTCTGTAACGCATAGTTTTAACCAGTGTCTGCTGTTGCTGTAACGCCTAGTTAATACCAGTTTGAACGAGTATCTACTGTTTCTGTAACGTCTAGTTTTAACCGGTTTTAACCAATGTCTATTGTTTCTGTAACGCCTAGTTTTAACCAGTGTCTACTGTTACTGTAATGCCTAGTTTATACCAGTTTGAACGAGTGTCTACTATTACTGTAGCGTCTAGTTTTAACCAGTTTTAACCAGTGTCTACTGTTTCTGTAACGTCTTTATTTAACCAGTGTATACTGTTTCTGTAATGCCTGGTTTTAACCAGTGTCTACTGTTTATGTCACGCCTAGTTTTAACCAGTGTCTACTGTTTCTGTTACGCCTAGTTTTAACCAGCGTCTACTGTTTCTTTTACGCCTAGTTTTAACCAGTGTCTACTGTTTCTGTAACGCCTAGTTTTAACCAGTGTCTGCTGTTTCTGTTACGCCTAGTTTTAACCAGTTTTAATCATTGTCTACTGTTTCTGTAACGTCTAGGCTCCACACCATATGAGGCCATCAAAGGTCGTGATTTGTCTTCCCGCGTTAAAAAAGGACTCCGCCTGACGAAACCGGAAAATTGTGATGACACGTAAGTACACAAACTGATGGCAATGAGCTTATCTCGTATTTCCAGTACTCTGTACAGAAAATGTTTTACTTTTTATTATTTTTTTTTGGGGGGGGTTGTTGTTTCTTTTTTTTTTTGTGTTTTGTTTTCATTTTTGTTTGTTTCGTGTTGTTGTTGTTTTTTTTGTGTGTGTTTTTGTGTTGTTGTTGTTTTTGTTTTGTTTTTTTTTGGGGGGGGGTTCATTTAGCTAGCGCGTTTTTCACTACTAGTTTTCTAATAATATTAACAATTAAATATTACATAATTATGATATTAGTATACGAATATTTCAAATTATTCATTTGTCTTATAAATATATAAACAGTGTACATTGTATTAACATTGAAGATAGACTGATCTATGAGGCTGACAGTTCACACACGGTATTGACATTTCAGTCAAAAATTATCATTGCCACTGGCACAATTCAAGAGAATTTGAATTCAACAACGAAAAGGGGTGAATGATTAACCTAAATGTATATAAATCCATACTAGGAAATTTTAAATCAGAAGTTAAACGGCTGTCTTTTATTTCTTCAGGTGGTACGACATTATGGACCGCTGTTGGAACATCAAACCGAACCAGCGACCGGACTTTGCCGATATCAAGTCGGAGCTTGACTCGCTCTTCGTCACAGACTCAGAACAAGATTACTACTACTATAAGCGATAAGATACTGTGCGCCAGGCTGAATCCCGGCTGAGTTTACCGCGCGTCCGTGCGTTATTTTTTATTAACACTACGCTGGGCTGAATTGATAATGTAATATTCATAATAAATTCAACGTGTCAAACTGAATTCACCGTGTCGTATTCTTAGTAAATTCTGTATGTCAGGCTGAATTTACCGCGTGTTGTTCTTGATAAACGCTACGTTAGGCTGAATTAACCGTGTGTTATTCTTAATCAACTCTACGTTAGGCTAAATTGACCGTGTGTTACAATGTACTCTTAACAGATTCTACGCTAGGCTGAATTGACCTTGTGTTATAATTGATAAATTCTATACGTCAGGCTGAACTTACCGTGTATCATTATTAATAAACACTACGATAAACTGACCGTGTGATATTATTAAATTCACGTGTCTGGCTGCATTAGCCGTACGCCAAGCGAAATAAACCTTGCTTTTAAATCTAATGATCATGGGCGACTTCAATCTACTTTTAAATGAAGACAGCAGTGCAGTATCTGATTTCAAAAACTCTCTGTTCGCCATGGGACTCGAGCAACATGTTGACTTTTCTACTCATATAGCTGGTCAATGCTTAGGATCTACTCATTACAGAAATAGTAAATGGCGTTGAGGTCCATTCCTGTCAACCTGGTCCATATATCTCTGATCATTGTGTAGTGAAGATAGTCCTCAAAATAAAAAAAGAAAGTATCAAAAGCAAAACCATTTCTAGTAGAAACTTCCGGGAAATTGACCAACTGATGTTTTCGAACGATCTTAGCAACATTGCTGTTGAGGAAATTGAATGTTAATCATTTTGTTGAAGTTTTTGAAAGCAAAATAACAGATATTTTAAACTTTAATGCACCACTTACAGAAAAGACAAAAATATGTAGAATACCTAAGCCATGGTTTAATGAGAATATACAATCTCTTAAACAACAAACCAGAAAGTTAGAGAGACTGTGGCGCAAACATTGTGAAACTCATCAGTTTGAAGCTTTTGAAACTGCAAGAAACAAGTACAACTTTGAAATTAACAAAGAAAAAAACCCCAGTTTTGACAGAAAAGGTAACAAACGCAAAAGGTGATTCGAAGAAACTTTACTCTTTGGTGTCCGAATTAACAGGATCTAAATCTAAATCGGAGAACCCTATGCCGCAAATCGAATCTGACTCTGTCCTTGCTGAAGATTTTGCAAAATTTTACATGAACAAAATTGATAACATACGCAGTTCGTTGAAAGATTATATAAGTTACCAACCACAATGTAGGGATGTTCCACATATTGACCATTTCGAAGAGTTAAGTCAGTTTCAATAATAATTACTTAGGGCTTAGTAAAGTGTGTTTCAATAATAATTACTTAGGGCTTAGTAAAGTGTGTTTCAATAATAAAAACTTAGGGCTTAGTAAAGCGTGTTTCAATAATAAAAACTTAGGGCTTAGTAAAGTGTGTTTCAATAATAAAAACTTAGGGCTTAGTAAAGTGTGTTTCAGTAATAAAAACTTAGGGCTTAGTAAAGTGTGTTTCAATAATAATTACTTGGGGTTTAGTAGAGTTTGAGAAATTAGTGCTTAAAGGTTAACTGTACAATCATTTATATTCGTGGAGCTAGCACAAATTTTTGATGATTTCGTGGAGAGTTTTTTTTTTTTTTTTGTTTTTTTTTTGTCAACGAATATCAACCCCAATGAAATGTATTCAGTTTTCAAAACACGATTGCTCAAGTAATTGCACGAAATTTCCTTTAGTACATGTATATAAAGACGAAATTTAATGCCAACGAAAAATAAAGATAATAATGATTTTACGATTTAGCACCATGAACAGTGTAGCAATACCACGTGACCGTGACGTCATTAAAGGCATAACCAAGACAAAGCTTTTTTGTTCAAAGATTTCACGAAGTGTTTGAAAAAACGGCTTACCTGCTGATGGAGACCCTATATTACATGGAAAGCATATGTTTTTCTCATTAGGCTGACCAAAGTCTCGTAGAAACCGATAAAGAAATGTAATACTTACGGGTAATTTTCTATGTTCAAGCGGATCAAGTTTAACTGTTTTGTCTTGGTTTTGGTGCCTTAAGTGACGTCACGGCCGCGTGGTATTGCTACACTGATGAAGGTATTTAACAAAATGTAAATAAACGAGGGAGTAAATGTCGTGTCAAGAGTTAATACCCAATGTTTTGTACATTTTCATTGTAGCCTATTGCATATATCCTCATATCATTCATTAATACCCAATGTTTTGTACATTTTTATTGCAACTAACTGCATATATCCTCATATCATGCATAAATTCATTATACATGTATGTATTACTCCTGCACAATACTTTGTACCTTGAAGTATTCTTTCTTATAAAAGATAAACACTAGACCCATTGTTTTGTCTTTCTTCGTGAACACGTCCGGTACATTTTTAGACTGGCAGCAGGAAATCAAAAATAGCTATATCGCAAGTAACAATATTGATTTTGTCGTTCGGCAAGAGGTATACACCAAGGTCACGTGGTAACTCAGTGTGGCAGTCATTGATACGCATCTGGATCTTTATGCATCAAATCAAAGCGCTCAAGGTACTGAGAAAGTATGTGGAGTTTTTGGCGTCATATGAACTTTGTCTATATCGAAGTTCAACCATGTTGGAATTATAGCTATTTCATGTGCATCCTGCCGGCTGTCTCTCGGTGCCATTTAGGATATAATGACATAAATATAATGAGAGAGTGGTCTCATCATTTCTGGTGTAGGCCACGTGTCCTTACTCTACAGTGTGTATGTGTGTGTGTGTGTGTGTGTGTGTAACGGGAGCCCTTAAAAATCTCCAAAAAAAACAAACTTACTTGTATTAATTAGTAAAATCTAAGGCCCATATATTAAACTCAAGTCCGTATTTAGCCTGTTCAGTTCTTGAGTTTGAGTCAAATCATACCTTAACACGGTACGTGTATTTATTTATATTCTTTTTAATCCACGTACCATAAATTCAACTTCCTGTAATGTAATCAGCGTGTCTAACCCATAAGGAATACAAACATTATCATCAAAGGACGTTGTAATCTAAGTTATGCCTCTTATAAGCGTGTATCTGTATGTATATTGGTGTTGTATAAAATTACACATTACGAGGGTTTCAAAAGTACAACCGGTTCATAGCCATCTGTTTTGTTTCTCTATCAAAATACAAAGCTATTTCAATTCTTAACGAATAATATAAGATATAAATTATATACGAGGGGTGTTCAAATATGAATGCAACTAGGCCAGTATCTCTCTTTAAACCACGAAATAGGCACATGTATCGCATAGAGGGTTGTGTAAGCTCTCCATTACCGTCCCCGGTGGCCGAGTGGTTAGAGCGTCAGCCTCGGGAGCGGGAGGAGGTCGTGGGTTCGATCCCCGGCTGCGACATACCAAAGTCGTAAAAAATGGTACTGTTATAGCTCCCTTGCTTGGCGCTCAGCATATAAGGGTAGTTGCAGGACTGGTTGGCCCGGTGTCAGGATAATGTGACCGGGTGTGGTATAATTTTTCATCTGTCACACAGTGGTGTAAGAAATTCAAAAGTTGTGTAGATTCAGTAAAAGATGCTCCTCATGCACGTCGTCCGAAAGCTGCAACTTCGCCAAAATTAGTTGAAAAAGTAAAGGATATGATTGCGACCGATGCAAGATTTACAACTAGGCATATAGCTCAATGCGTTGGCATCTCAGTAGGAGTTGCTCATACAATTCTAAGACATGATTTAGAATTGAGAAGGATAAGTGCAAGATGGATACCCCATCTCCTTACAGAAGAGCAAAAACTTCCTCGAGTAAGAATCGCCAAACAATTGATGAAACATTTCTTTAAATACAACAATCGATCTTTCGCAAATACCATCACTTGCGATGAGACGTGGGTTCATTTTTATGAGCCCAAGCGGTAGATACAAAACAAAATATGGGCATCCACAGGAAGCCAAATACCTTGCATAGCAAAACGCACTATGGGCGTCAAAAAGGTAATGTATGTAATTTTATTTACAAATCAAGGTCCTGCTATTCAAATTGCCATACCAAAGGGTAAATCT
>CM037777.1:7976481-8026481 GCA_021229015.1 Solen grandis
TAAGGTCTATCCACCTATGAAGTTCCAAGTTGATACTTTAAGTACTTTTAAACTTATGCTCCGGACAAAAATAAAGTCTGAAAAATAACAAAGGGCAATAACTCAAAAATTATGAAAGGTACAGTTATCATTCCTGTGCACTGCACTTTTCTCTATGAGATCTATCAACCTCTCAAGTATCATACTGATATCTCAAATACTTTTTTTACTTATGCTCCGGACAAAAATTAAGCCTGAAAACTAACAAAGGACAATAACTAAAACATTATGAAAGGTAGAGTTATCATTATTGTGCACTGCACTCCTCCTCAATGAGATCTATTAAACCTATGAAGTTTCGGGTTGATATCTTAAATACTTTTTGAGTCTTGCTCCAGACGAAAAATAAGCCTTAAAAATAACAAAGGGCAAATACTCAAAAATTATGAAAGGTAGCGATTTATTCACCTATGAAGTATTAAGTTGATACCTCAAATACTTTTCGAGTTATGCTCCGGACAAAAATTAAGTCTGAAAAATAACAAAAGGCAATAACTCAAAAATTATGAAAGGTAGTGTTATCATTCTTGTGCACTGCACCCCTCCTCAATGAGATCTATTCACCTATAAAGTATCAAGTTGATACCTCAAATACTTTTCAAATTATGCTCCAGAAAAAAAAGTGGGTCAGAAGGACGGTTAGACGGACGGATAGAGACGATTACCGTATCCCCAGCCGCCTTCGTCGGGGGATAAAAAGAGTTTTTAAAGAGAATTTTAAAGTGTAAGTAATAATGTAATCAACCATACTTTAAAAAGACAAAAATCACACTTTAAAGTAATAGTCAACCTGCAATTAAATTCTTCGACACAAAATTCTAATCATGAACAGAACTAAGTTGCACTAAGTCGATTCATGGGCATTTGAACTACCCAGTTTATTAGCATTGAATGCGGTATCCCCGACGCAGGTACTTTTTGTACCACGTGACGCAGTCCGCAACATGGGGGTTTCACCATTCACGGGTAGCGTAATGAATTTTAAATTTTCAGCATGTGAATTAAACACACGGGAATAGAAACTATAAACATTAGGCTTTTTAAATTCTAATTAAGAATTTTAAACCGTTCGTAACGCTATAGCTATCCTCTCACATTTAAGAATGTTGCATTGAGAGGGTATTGAAAATGATATTACACTTAGGTAGTTTTATAGCCCCATCAATGAGCCGCTCGCGCGACATGATATTTTTGGTACTGGTTGTCATGCCTCCGTAGGGGATATCGCCAAATCGGAAGCAGAATGATATCACAAATTATGAGTACACAAATGTGGACTAGTAGATTTAAAACAAATTCTTTGTCAATCCGTTAATTTTCACAGAACAAAAACATATATCACTCAGTTAAAACATTTAACCTGCTGAATAAACATTTAATTTGAAGGTATTCATGTTAATTACATTTAAATAAGGCACATAAAGGACAATTGTTCGTGAATGAATAGAAAAATAAACCTACCGAAGAGATCAGCACATGCTCTTCCGATACCGGAACAGCCCCCTGTTACAATGGCAACTTTGTTTGCAAAACGGAGATTGGACGCCATGTTGTATTTTGAAGCTCTTCTTAAGCTTCAGTGTTAAGAAAGCTGAGTGTCTTATGTATATTATGCATACACCCGTAACTTACAATGTTGTGCAGTCATATGTATCTAACTTTTTGAATCTTGAATCTGAATCATCCAGGCGTTTGTGGAAGGTCAAACGCAAACGCCTGGATGATACAGACTATACAACTGAGTATTATCAGTCAGACACAGATATGGAGTGAGGTATTTTGCTTACTGATACATTGTAAATTGCCAGTTTTAGGTTACAAAAATCCTGAAAATCCTACACATCCGCCCAGACGTCTATCCAGAGCGAAGTCTCATTTTCTTGCTATATCAGCAGTTTTTTGAAGCTTATTATCATTCACACTTACGTGAGCGTGCCTGGGCAGTAATGTGATTCTTTTTTCTAAAATCTAATCTGTAAAAGGCAAGCCTCGAAGCGAGCGCAGATTATATTGTCTTGACTTGGCATGGGTTTATTACTGCCTCTAGTAGTCTCTTTTGATAGTACGTGCTACTGGACTTTTCCCAGAGTATCGAGTTCACCATAAGACGAGAATACAATCCTCACCTTTAGATTAAATATACTCCCTAATGCCTCATCATATTCCCTTCAAATGCAATAAGTCGACAGTGGTCATTGAAAACAGTTAAAAACAAAACAAAAAACAAAAAACGTCCAAAACCAACAACAGTCAAACTATTTCCAAAATAACGTCTTCGGTTGTCACTACTGAACTCAAAATAAATCTGTTACGTGTATTATATACTGTATGATGGACATTAAGAATTAATATCTATAAACAAAAGTTGTAATGAAGTTATGTGTTCTTCGTAATAGCACATATTGGTGTGTAAGATTTAAGATGATCCAAACGAGAACGAGAAACATCATACTCATAGTGGTCATACATCTTAGGATACAATTGTTTTTCCAGAGCTTTATACCCCTTCATATAGAGAGCACTACAATTTTGTGGATACATGGCCAATTTTGTGGGTAAAAAAACCTGCAGGGAATATATGGGCATGCTGTATTGTAATTATTGTCAAGTGTTAATTTTGCTTTAACAACAATTAAATTACTTCCGTATATAGGAATGCTGAGAAGTGCATCAAACATGCATTATTTTAACTGTTCTTTGTTCAGTGAATCCAATAATCGTTAACGTGAGCGGTTGCACCCTTGTTATATTGCAGAGAGTAAGCAAGGTACCAAATTGCAATTGCTAATGGTCGCCTTCACTGAACGCTCGGCAGCTGTTGGCTTACATAAATCTGTCATCGTCTGCTAGCCGAGAGTTATCGGTAGAGTTAACGGGTGGTTTGGGAAAAAAAAGATAAAAGAAACATAAAATTAATGAAAATGGTATTAATATGGTACCTTTTTATTCAATGAATTATTTTGTCTTTTTCCCTTACATTTAAGAAAAAAATAACAGTTTTGAAACAAGGATCAATAAATTTTGCGAATAATTGTTTTTTTCCTGCTCAACGCTCGATGTGAAATATCGCGTTAATGTACGTAGCTCGATAATACAAATAGGGTCCCTGATAAGTTATAGGATCGATGGCTAGACAAACCTAGAGACCCCTTTCCCCTTACAAAAAGTCTTGCATTTTGCAGAACATAAATGAATTAATTCAGTTAATCCTCACACTTTATGGATATATGAATACAACAACTTGGAGAGGATAAGCCATATAAACCAAACTTGTTAACACTTGACTTCTCTGCAAATTTTGTAAAACTTTATTTCATTTAAATAGACTAGGCTGACTCAAACACTCACTCAGCCCCTCACCGCGAGGGTTCGAATCCAGGGTCATTCGGATTTTCATGTGAGGAAGCCTTCCAGCTGGCTTGCGGTAGGTCGGTGTTTCTACCCGGATGTCACCTGTAATTAGCTGGACGTCGCTATATGACTGAAATACTGTCGAAGCGACGGTAAACTCAAATAGTCAAGTCAAGTCAAGCCAATCTGAGTAATCGTGTCCGAATATCAAATGATACGTGTACTGAAGTCTTTGGCAGTAATGTAGGAACAAGACAAGGGGATGTAAGCAGTACGATACTATTTAATCTATTCATTAATGAGTTATCCCTCTTCTTATGTGAGAAAAACCACAATGGGATATTTATTACGGATCATATACCAGACATTGTTTGTATTTTATTTGCTGATGATGTAGCAATTCTTTTAGAAACGGTGACTTAATTACAAAGACAGCTAAATAACATATCTAAATTTTGTCATGAGACGGGCATGACAATTAATAAAAAGAAAACAGAAATAAAAGTTTTCCGTAATGGCGGACCATTACGTTCATATGAAAAATGGGATTATAGAGGAAATTCAGTGAATGTTACCTCAGAGTACAAGTACGGTATATGGGTTTGCTCTATACACCTAAACTTTCATGGTCAAAAGCTCAGTCCCAACTTGCTGCACAGGCTAAAAAATCTATAAATTTAATAAAAAATGTATCAAGGATTTTTTCTCTTTTTTTTTGGATTGAGGTATACTTTAAAACTTTTGACGTTATGGTGAAACCAATTTTAATTTATGGGATTGAACTTTGGGGGTATGCTTACTCTGACTCTATTGAACCAGTCAAAACACAATACTGCAAGTACATTTTAGGACTAAATCCATCAGCTAATGATTGCATGGCGTTAGGTAAATGTGGAAGGTTACTTCTTTATATTAAATATTATTCAGGATTTATTATATACTGGTGTATACTCTTAGACATGTCATCCAGCAGATATCAAAGGGGATGTTATATAATATTATTAAAACTAGATGACCTAGGTCGACAAAATTTGGCGGCAACAGGAGTTGAAATTATATTGTATCGCTACGGATTTGGTTATGCTTGGAGAGTACAAGAATTAGGGAATATTGACATATTTTTAGTAATATTTAAAAAAGACTGTGTGAAATTGGGTTACAAAACTGGTCTAGCGAATTAGATGAATCTCTCGCTGTGACAGATACAAATATTTCAAGACAGCATTAAATCCAGAAAGATTCTTATATTTAAATATTCCTTTTTGTTATAAAAAAAAAGCTTTTTCTCCATTTAGGTGTTCGAACCAGTGGTTAGCCATTGAAACTGGAAGACATAGAAACATACCAATAAATGAAAGATTATGTGAATTTTGTAAAAATATGTTTGACCTAAGTATCATTGAAGAGGAATATCATGTGTTTATTCAGTGTACAAAATATTCTTCTCAACGAAATTTGTATTTATAAACTGGCATAATGACACTGCAGTTAAAGTTTCAATAGACATATGCAAACGAAAAAGACTCAAAAATTAGGGCTAAAATTAAACATGTATACGAATTAACAAAATAAATAGATAGATAAAATTGGTATGGTGATTGGGATACGTTGGTTGTAATATGTTTGAAATGCAATGCAGTCTATGTATGATTGTTACACAACCCATGAATGTGTGTTTGATGTAAACTGAATATTGTATTTTGGGCCAGAGGCCTGTAAAATAGGTATAGCTGTCTGTTAATTAAGTATTATACTATTCCTATAAGGTACCATTTATACAGAAACACAAAGCGTAAGCATGTTGTAAAATATATATTTACCATGTATAAATAGACATTTATAATACATGTACTTGATACTTGCACCGATATTTAATGATACACAACTGTTTTTATTGACAACGTTTATGAATATTTGATTAAAATCATTTGCATTTATTCTGTGTTATGATTATATGTGACTTGAAGTGTAAAAAATATTAATGTAATGTACAGCGTATTTTTATATTTGTTGCACAACTCTATAGCTATAATTTGATTTTACTTATAATTACTTTCTATTTCGCAAATTCAGATCATTCTGTTTAGGTGCTTTTCACATTGATTCATATTGTGATACGTGTATGTGCAATGTTAGGTTCATATTGTGATACGTGTATATGCAATGTTTGATTCATATTGTGATACGTGTATATGCAATGTTTGATTCATATTGTGATACGTGTATATGCAATGTTAGATTCATATTGTGATACGAGTATATGCAATGTAAGGTTCATATTGTGATACGAGTATATGCAATGTTAGATTCATATTGTGATACTTGTATATGCAATGTTAGATTCATATTGTGATACGTGTATATGCAATGTTAGATTCATATTGTGATACTTGTATATGCGATGTTAGATTCATATTGTGATACTTGTATTGCATGTTGATTCATATTGTGATACTGTATATGCAATTTGATTTATATTGTGATACTGTATATCGATGTTTCGATTCATATTGTGATATGCATGTATTATACGATGTTTGAATTTTCATATTGTGATACGTGTATATGTAATGTTAGATTCAAATTATGATATGTGTATATGCAATGTTCGATTAATATTCGATTCATATTGTGATACATGTACGAGTATATGCATGTTAGATTCATATTGTGATACGTGTATATGCAATGTTTGATTCATAGTGTGATACGTGTATATACGATGTTTGATTCATATTGTGATACGTGTATATACGATGTTTGATTCATATTGTGATACGTGTATGTGCGATGTTTGGTTCATATTGTGATACGTGTATATGCAATGTTAGATTCATATTGTGATACGTGTATATGCGAATGTTAGATTCATATTGTGATACTTGTATATGCGATGTTCGATTCATATTGTGATACTTGTATATGCAATGTTAGATTCATATTGTGATACTGTATATGCAATGTTAGGTTCATATTGTGATACGTGTATATGCAATGTTTAGATTCATATTGTGATACGTGTATATGCGATGTTTGATTCATATTGTGATACGTGTATATGCAATGTTAGATTCATATTGTGATACGTGTATATGCAATGTTAGATTCATATTGTGATACGTGTATATGCAATGTTAGATTTATACTGTGATACGTGTTTATGCAATGTTAGGTAGATTTTGTGGTATATATGGGTTACTTCTCTGTTACATGTACAAGACGATTTTTGAACTTCTGCAATATAATTTGTAACTTGAAATGATTGTATAGTTAAAACGTTTTTTTTGCAAACATAGAGCCAAACGCTTGGTGGTGAAATATAAACTAAACCCCGAGTCCATGTTCATAAATGTTGAACTTTGACCTTATGTCTTGATCCCAAACCCAAGCTCCATGCCACCACTAGTCAGTATGTCAGCTCCAGTAGAAAACGTTGCATCCACGGCCAGGTAAAGACACGTCAAGGCAATCTCACGTGGGGCACCTAATCTATTCATTTGCTGTAAATGATATATAAACGATAGATAGCAGTCATTTGTACTAAGCGACCATGTTCTAAACATATTTATTTGTAATTCCGGGAGAGACAT
Source organism: Solen grandis (assembly GCA_021229015.1). Classification (NCBI taxonomy): domain Eukaryota; kingdom Metazoa; phylum Mollusca; class Bivalvia; order Adapedonta; family Solenidae; genus Solen; species Solen grandis. Next base: position 7,983,462 of record CM037777.1, read on the forward strand.
TTAAGTACACATTTCCGGTCATTTTGCGGCCATTGTCCATCAACAGGAAAAATAAACAAAAAAGGTGTGTGAAGTTAGCGCGTAGATCGTAGATCGTAAATCAACACTATAACCAATTTTCTTTGTCGACCTGGATCGTAGATTGTAGCTCAACCATTGAAATAAACCAATATAAATGGTTAAACTAGATCGTAGATATTGAAATAAACCAATATAAATGGTTGAACTAGATCGTAGATCGTAGCTTTACCATTGAAATAAACCAAAATAAATGGTTGAGCTGGATCGTAGATCGTAGCTCAACCATTGAAATAAAACATTATAAATAGTTGACCTGGATCGTAGATCGTAGCTCGACCATTGAAAATGTTCATGGAATGGTTGAGCTGGGTCGTAGATCGTAGCTCAACCATTGAAATAAACCATTATAAATGGCTGACCTGGATCGTAGATCGTAGCTCGACCATTGAAAATGTTCATGGAATGGTTGAGCTGGATCGTAGATCGTAGCTCAACCATTGAAATAAACCAAAATAAATGGTTGAACTTTGTAACTGTATATCAGTTATTGCTGATTCATAACGAAAAGTAAGTTTTTGTAGCATTTTACCTAAAGATGTCAACTGAAAATTATTAAAAGGCCGATCTGTTTTGAAAAGGTTAGCATTAGAAATAAGTAAATTCGTGTTTTATTTCGTGAAAGGTCTATTGATCATATATTTAGTCTAACATTATTAACAAGTAATGTAAAAATTTAGTGTTTTAACTTTATATGAAATATATAAACAAGCAACAGGTGCATTGAAATGGGCATTTATTTCAATATAAGCAACAATGAAATGAAAACAATAGATATCATTTCCACAGAAAAAAGGGTAACCAAGCGCAAATGAGCTCAAAAACATGACTAGAACACTTAGATTCAGTTCAGATTTTTTAAAAGTTTCTTCTAAAGTTTCAGAAGAAATAACTAACAGCACGTAAAAATATATGTTGATACTCTTGAAAACATTTTTTATTTGCAATGAATGAACAAAACGTGTATAGTAAATACACATCTTGCATCAAAATAACATTTGACATAAAAGAGAAGGGCATGTGTCACATGTGTCTCTATAAGTCTATAACGACACCACCGCTCATCTATATCATTATCTGATAAAGCGTAAACTATTTACAACAAATATATAACTTTTAAGTACTAGTTATATGTAGGTCATAACTTAATATTACTTTACCATAATTAAAACTTCTTATATATGAGAGAGAAAATCAAATAACATCTGGTATTTACATCACGGAAAGGCCAAATTACATTTCTTGTCGAAGTGATAATAGCAAAAAATGTTAGCTTAGAATGAAATACATGTACTTGTATGCATTGAATACAAATTATATCAACAGGCGTGAACGCATTTCTTTATACATAATGATCCGTAAAAAGCCAAATCCTTTATTGTTTCAATCAATCACTTCACCTACTGTTCCGATACTAAACAACTCAACTACAGGTCCAATATCAAACAGCATAAATACTGGTCAGTATCAAACAACATACCTACTGGTCAGTATCAATCAACAAACCTGCTGGTCCAGTATCAAACAACAACATACCCACTGGTCAGTCCTACTGGTCAGTATCAATCAGCATACCTGCTGGTCAGAATCAAACAACATATCTACTGGTCGGCATACCTACTGGTCAGTATCAATCAGCATACCTACTGGTCAGTATCAAACAACATACCTACTGGTCAGTATCAAACCACACAATTACCTGTTCAATATAAACCAACAATTAGACTGAATTTGATAGTAATGAATTGTACAGAAACTTATCTACATTATCGGCATTGCTTTAGATAAAATAAAACGATATCTGTCAGAATATGTAGACCAGAGTCAGATCTTGAGGCTTTTGCATTATTGATATATTCAGTGTATATAAATCATCTATGACTTCTTGATCAGAAAATTTGCACCAATCATTGGATCAGGCAATCATTCGTGCTTTGCCTTTGATGGTTATGATCATATATAAGATTGCAAGTTCACATTATACTAATATGGATATATATGAGATGATCATCATGTCTAGATACCACAAGTCGCTTAAAACAATTTAAACAATTAAAACATTAATGTAAGGAAAGCATGAAAACCTTATCTTATGTATGAAACCATCCCGACGAGAACCAATTTCAAGTACACGAGTACAAAGTTTTCGGAGAATACAACTTTGCCAACAAATTCATTTTAAGTACAAATATTACAAGGGGTGCACTTTTTCCCCGACTATAACATTTTTCCTAACAATGGCAATTTTTCCCGCGAACAAAAAATTTCCGACGGAAACTTTTCCGACGAATGAGATATTCCCGACGACTACAAAACCCTTTTTAGAGGAATGCAATTTTCCGACGAGCACATAACTTTCCTTGAAAGTTATAAGACTTTTTCCGATTAATGCAATTTTCCGAAAAGTACAATAATCCCGACAAAAAGATAAATATAAAAATATTTTTAAAAAAAAAAACCCCCGAAATTTTCCCCGGCAAGTTCACTATAATTTTCACGACAAATACGATCTACGACCCAGCTCAACCATTCAATGAACATTTTCAATGGTCGAGCTACGATCTACGATCCAGGTCAACCATCTTTCTTGGTTTATTTCATGATATTGGTTTATTTCGATGGTGAGCTACGAGCTACGACCCAGATCAACCATTCCATGAACTTTTTCAATGGTCGAGCTACCATCTAGGATCCATGTCAATCATTTATTTTGGTTTATTTCAATGATTAAGCTACGATCTACGATCCAGCTCAACCATTTATTTTGGTTTATTTTAAGGTTGAGCTACCATCTACGATCTAGCTTAACCATTTATATTGGTTTATTTGAATGGTTGATCTACGAGCTACGACCCAGCTCAACCATTCCATGAACATTTTCAATGGTCGAGCTACCATCTACGATACAGGTCAACCGTTTATTTTGGTTTATTTTAATGGTTGAGCTACGATCTACGATACAGCTCAAACTTTTATATTTGTTTATTTCAATGGTTGAGCTACGATCTACGACCCAGCTCAACCATTCCATGAACATTTTCAATGCTCGAGCTACGATCTACGATCCAGGTCAACCATTTATATTGGTTTATTTCAATGGTTGAGCTACGATCTACGACCCAGCTCAACCAATCCATGAACATTTATAATGGTCGAGCTACGATCTACGAACCAAGTCAACCATTTATCTTGTTTAATATCAATGGTCGAGCTACGACCTACCATCCAGCTCAACCATTTGTTTTGGTTTATTTGAATGGTTGAGCTACGATCTACGACCCAGCTCAACCATTCCATTAACATTTTAATTGGTCGAGCTACGATCTCACCAGCAACCATTTTTTGTTTAATTAATGGTCGAGCTACGATCTACGATCCAGCTCAACCATTTATTTTGGTTTATTTCAATGGTTGATCTACGATCCAGGTCAACCATTTATTTTGGTTTATTTCAATGGTAGAGCTATGATCTACGACTCAGATCGACAAAGAAAATAAGTTATAGTGTCGATCTATGATCTACGCGCTAACTTCACACACCTAAACAAATAAACGTTTGCATAAGCATCTTTTGCTTCGCGTTTGGAAATAACGTTATTTTCGATTCAAAAAGGTATTCTCATCTTTGACGGAAATAATGGAAAATTTTACTTACGAGGTAACTTTCCAAATGAGTTCTATCTGATGGATTTTTATAGAAGGCATCAAGAAGTTTTGTTTCAGTCAGGCCTGGCGAGATGCTGAAAAATATCAAGTCAGTATCTTAAAATATCACCACTAAGTTGTAGAACAAGATATGAAAATAATATGCATGACAGTAAGAACAAGCGAAAATATGAAATGAAGTTAAAAGAAAATGTATAATGTTTGTAATTTCTTTTTTTTTTAACTTATTTTTGGAATGATGTATATGATATCAACAGGATAAGTTTAAACGTTTTGATAGGAAGTCACGTAACACAACAGCATAGCTGTTCCAGAAGAAAAAATAATGGCATTAAAATGCATCATGGTTTGTCATAGTCAAAATATAAATTACCAATATCATGTTTAAAACAGGATCGACTTAGTGCATATCCACTTCTTACTGAAATCTAATATCATTAACAAACATAATCAAACAATATGAGTCTGAGGACAAACATGAACTCACGAGTTGACCCTGACCCCATGTTTGACTTCATCCAAGGCCAATGCCTTCGTCATTGAGAGGACAGCTCCCTGGAAACATTACATTTATATTCAATATATTAACCCAAGACTACTTGAGGAACCAAATTTGGATTGATCTTTATGAAACTTTACAGGAAACATTAGCTGCATATATTTTAATATATCGACTGGGAAACAATCTATACTAACACTGAAAAGCATTTAATACAGTTAAATGGTCATTCATGATATTTAAACAATACATTACATTCAACACCGAATGTTTAAAATCGTTGAATGTACATTTTGGAAATAACTGTGAATAGTGTGAAATCCTTAACTGGAAGAATAATTTAATAAAGCGACAAATATTTTAAACTCTTGGGAAAAAATAAAGCTAGCAATCCTTGGTCAAATCTTAGTTTTAAAAAGTTTATTTCATTCAAAATTCGTATACCTAACAAAACATTGTCACACCACACACTATTACCAAACGCATTAACACAATTATGTTCGATTTTCTATGGGACGGCAGAAAAGATGAAATTTAGAGAACAACAGTTATTGGCTTCAAATTAAATGGAGGATAAGAAATGCCAGATTTCAATTTTTTTAAAAGTAGTGAAACGGATAAAATAGAAATGGATAGAAAATTTAAAAAATGATACAATTGCAAATTGAAAAAAAAAATACCTGCATATTTCTTAAACCAATTTGGAAAAGATCTTATTTTTGACAAGAATGTTGATTCCTTTAAATCCATTTACGCAAATAAAATAAAACTTACACCGTTTTATGTAGATCTAATTAACACAAGGATAAGCTTTAATAAAATACGCATTACCACTCATGAATGTCAGAATTTAGATCAATAGATTATAGATTAGAAATAGATTTATAAAGAAAAACAGGAAAAGCTTACTTTTTAAACACTGGATTGATCAGACATTATCTTTATTAATGTTCTACTTTTTTTATAGAGGAACCTTAGACACAAAACACATATTTGATAAGCTGATCATAAACGAGACTGGATATCTAAAATGAATTTTATTTCCTCTGCCTTCCAAAAAAGTGGATTCAACTCATACAGAAGAATGACTCAACAAAAACTTATATTAATACAAGATCTGTTTTAAAAAGTTATAAAATCTATATACAACACATTACAAACAAACAAACATACAAAGTTTACATTGATAAATACTTCAATAAAACTTAAATGCATAAACTATGGACAAGTATTTTCAAAAAGAAAATTAGCTGCAACTCTTGGTATTTAATAATGCTCAAAGCTACTACAAAAACGTAGTTTGTCAATTTAAATACAAATTATTAAATAATCTTATTCCAACGAATCTGAACCTTTTTACTGGATTATAACATATTCTCCATTATGCCTATTTTGTAACGAAGTAAAGGATTATAATCATTTTTTCATAACATACAGCTATGTAAATAACTTTTGGTCAAATTTAAATTGAACCTTTAAAAGGTGGCATTTCTAAATACATTAATTAACTAGAATACATAGTTGTAGGTTATAAGATTGATGTACCAAACTATTTTATGATAAATACAATATTTTGAAGTCTTATAGGATACACAATTTACAAGGCATATCTATTAAGTGATAGAAGAAGTAAAATGATAAACATTTGGAAACATCTTCTTTATAAATTGAATATCATTCTGCACTATTTGAACAGTAAAAATATGAACATATTTGTATTAAGTAAGATTATCAACAGAATGTAGAATCTAAAAATGTAATACAGTGTATAAGATTTTTTTTCCGTTAAATCACATAATATTATTTATAGAATGACACAGAAATATATCTATACCATGTTTAACTAAAATATGTTAATGATACAATAGTTTGTGATGTGATTTATATATTATTTCGTTGTTTTGTTATATGTAATTATGTGTAAATTAATGTACTGCAAATTGCAATAAAAAAAAACAACAACAAAAAACCTGCAGGTTCAAAAATCAAAAGGGTAGGTCACTTACGTATTATTAGTAACCATTGTAAACAAATTTAAAAATACAAAGATAGTTTGGGTTCTGAGTGGTTATCTACAACTTTGGTTAGGTGGATAGGTTTGAAATACATTATAGCCCACCTTTGCAGTTACGTACGACAGAGCATTTTTCACAGCAATCGGTGCGACAATGCTGGCGATGTTCACAACTGATCCTTTGGTTTTCCTTATATGTGGTAGCGCATGCTTACAAACACATAAAATAAGGAAAAATGCAATAAAAGGTAACAAATAATTGTTTTCTACTGACGCCTGATGGCATCGCAAGAGTGACTTAATTCCTTTAAGATGTGAAAGTAACTGTAGTACTGACATATTACGCAATAGACAAGTGACATACAACACCAGATCATACTATTCTGATATTTTGTCAATTAATCTTTAAGTTAGATATGGATCTGATTTAGCGATCTTCAAATGAAACCATTTGCAATTGTAAACTGGGTTTCAATAAAAACCTTACTTCTGATGTAATTTTATTTTTTATTTCCTGATGAATACATACATTATTTCAATTTATTACACAAAACGTGTGACAAACGTGTCATACCTTGGCCATCCGGCAGTAGCCAATTGCATGAACGTCAAGCATACGCTGCATATCTTCTATGACGTCGTCTTTATCAATATTGGTACTGGAAACTTAAATATTAACGGTTTAATACATAGAGGATATAACTTTAGTGGTCATAAATTACTAGAAATATTATACAAGTCTGTTGAAACAACACGAAACTAGGCTTGTTTAATGTGTAGACAATAAAATAATTCACTCCTGGTCATGGTATAGTAAGGGTGTCAGTTGGAAGTCTAAACTCATGTTTATATTTTGTATCTTTATACTTTTGGCAGTTTGGGAAAGAAGGTGTTTATTGTAGCTGATAGCAGGGTCAATAAATTAGGGACATGCAATCAATGAATGTTGTTTGCTTGGACACTTTGGTTCCAAATGGAATAGGGGTTTTAGTGAACCTATACGACTTCGGTATGCCTCGACTGGTAACCGAAACACCCCCCCCCCTATTCCGACATTATTTCCATTCCATTACTGGAAATAGATATAACTATAACTTTTCACATGGGACATAGCATATAGTATTACTTTCACATACAACAAAACATGTTCATGAAGCTGTTTGCCTTTAAATTGAGCTTAATGTCTAAATGATAGCCAGTGATCTTAACACTGCGGCCACACAACAACACACATTGTCTTGTATACTTCGTTTAATGTTACGTAAAAAAATAAAATTTATTAGATGTCCTTAACATTTTATTCTTAAATTAATATCTAAATGTAATAAATTCAGTAGTCAAAGCTGCATTTGTCAAAGCATTAAATGGTACTTTCACTATCAAAAGTAAACGTATCTCACCTATTCCTGCACAGTTGACGAGGCAGTCAAGTTTTCCAAATCGCTGAATTGTGGCGTCAACCGCCTCCTAGTATTAAGAAATGGTTTTTATGTTTTATATTTGATTAAATAGTTTTTTTTGTGTCATATGACAAAAAACTTACTGTGATTATCCAAGGATAGTCTTCAGATTTGGTGTCATTATCCATTTAAAAACCTGGTTATTCATCTTCAATAATACTTTGAATCTATCAATTAAATCAATTTGGTATATTTTGATCATGCCACAACAATGAAGAATATATATTGCTATTCTGCAATTTCTGTATTTAAGTAAGGAACGGATGGAAGGAGAACGAAGCTCCTAAGATTGCTTGTCAGGTGGATTTTGACATGTTTGAATGTATTAACCTAGTTTCATCATTAAAATACATATAATTTAAATATACAGCATAAAAACGTAAGATAACGGAAATATAAAAACTTGTAGAGAAGATATATTTTCCAAAACATATGCCCAGTAAATATCAAAATGTGCATTGGCTTAATCTGTTGCCTGCTTGAATAATTTTGACGCATAATCAACTCTCTGAAACCAATTTTCGTGGAAAGCTATAGAAAACCAAAAAATCTGTTATTTTGTATACAACAAATGCTATAGACAAAACTTTAGTCGGAGTACTTATAAGTTTCGTCTAGTATACAACCATACCTTACAAACATACGTACTTCCTACATATATGCCATTTTTATTCAACAGAAATAAAAAAAAAAAAAAACCGATGAAGATTTTACAATGACCTATTAAGGTCCTAGTCAGAATCGTCTTTACAGAAAATTAATACATGTTTGACACTTTTATCTTTACCTTGACGTCGACGTCCTTTGTGACGTCACAGTGAATGAACAACATACAGTTTCCTTCTGTTGCGTTTATTTCGTTTCCCATTTCATCTGAAATATGTCTTCTTTCACAAATATATTGTAAAAAATTGACGAACACAAATGTTAATTATACATTATAGTCACCTAATGATATACTCAAATGTTTATAAAACTGTGCACACAAGTATATTTATCATACCGTGATGATAGTCACGAGTGTTATCATTTAAGAAATACTTCGATATCTAATCTTTGAATTCACAGCAGAATATCATATTTGAAAACAGCAAAGATTCTCTTTTATTTCATTGTATGGGTGGGTTAAGATCAAGTCGATCTTTCATAATTTTATTTTTATCACATATGTTAGCATAAACTAATATGTTTCATAGGCAATATCAGAGTTATCAACAGCTTTTCATGAAATTATTATTTCCTTGCAACTTATTTTTGTCTCCAAGAAAACCTAGTCACGGGACAACATGATAACGCGCAATTCTTTAATAGGTCATCTGAAGTTTTTTTTAAATGTTTCCCAATTTGTCATATTTCTCATAACAAACAATAGTATGACCAGCAATATATATTTTCTAGATGTAATTATGATACTTATTCACATATCAAATGAAAAAAAAAGTTGGAAAGGCTTAGGTCGAGTAAAAACAGCCCATATGAACGTAAATTTAGCTTCAAGCTATACAACTAGGTCTAGCAAACAAATTTACAGGAAATGATAATGAAATATTCTATATGAGACTTTATAACTTGACACAATGTCACATCACAAAATTTTCTTCTTGTTATTCAAGTAATTAATATTAACATTCTAACTTGAGGTGAAAATTGACCAGATTCTACTCCACAACCTGGTTGTTTTCATTACCCACAGTCTTTTCTTTTTATTACCATTGTATCAACAGCATATATAAGTTTTCTACTACAAAGAACAGTAACATTTACTTACCGTTAAAATCCAGCACGGCCACTTTACCCCCTTGTTCAACTGTAATAAATCAGTGCAATTTTAACCTATATTACTTCCATTTAATTGACAAAGTTTCGTGGTAAAAATGCAATATATTCATTGCATATTTCAAAAAGACAAAAAGCACACTTTTAAACTTAAATGTTTCAATTGCAATAAAAGTCTCCATCACAAAATACATATCATGAACAGCACTAAGTTGCATGATTATTTCGATTCTTTGGCATTTGAATTACTCAGTTTATTACTTAAAGCAGATCGTTCAAAGTTGATAGTAGAAATAAAAAAATACGTGTTTACTCTTCGTAATTTATGTTGGTGAAATGTTTGTTTTCTTACAAATAAATTCTACAATTGTAGGTCCCATTTCACGAGAGAACGCCATTTGTCGTAACGCATTTCGGGTAATGCGATATCCCCGATGAAGGTACTTGTTGTGCCAAGTGACAGGGGTTAATGAAGATTTCGTAACGCTGTAGTCTGTGATGGAGAAACTACCATTTTTAACATTTACCGAATGTTGCACTGGGTGGGTATTGAAAGTGATATTACACTCAGATAGTTTTGAAAAAAATCTTTGTCAAAAAGTTATTTTTCACAAAACAAAAAACATATTTCACTCAGTTAAAACATTAAAGCTGGCGTGCTTTCAGTATGCCGAACCGTATGCAACCGTATGCTTACAGTCTGCAATGAAGCTGCTTCGGTGTCATAAATCACGATGTTCACATATACCTAACTACAGCATAAGGTGCATGGGATCAGCATGATATGTAGTCCTAAGACAACTCCATAGCTGACTGTTAGCGACCGGTTGCATATAGTTTGGCATACCGAACGCACACCTGCTGAACAAACATTCAATTTGAAGGTATTCATGTTAATTACATTTAAATGAGGCACATAAAAGACAATTGTTCGTGAGTGAATAGAAAAAAAAACCTACCGAAGAGATCAGCACACGCTCTTCCGATACCCGAACAGCCCCCTGTTACGATGGCAACTTTGTCTGCAAAACGGAGACTGGACGCCATGTTGTATTTTGCAGCTCTTCTTAAGTTTCAATGTTGTGAAGTCTGAATGTCTTATGTTTATTATGCATACACACGTAACTTGCAACGTTGTGCAGTCATCTGTATCTTTTCGCATGCGCTTTATAACCGTGTAACCGAGATATAGACAGAGGTATTTTGCTTAATGATAAATAACCCATTTTAGGTTAATAGGACAATCCTACACATCCGCTCAGACGTTTTTCTCGAGCGAAGTCTCATTTTCTTGCTATATCAGCAGTTTTTTTTACGCTTAATATCATTCACATTTACGTGAGATTTCTTCTCATATTAACATGAAATAATTTATCATTCTATACGAAACTGATTAAGAGCAAAACACATTTCATTTTACAGCAAAATACAAACTTAAGTTTTAGTTATTTGAAAACTTTTATGTACTTAATTGTCAATGTAGTCATCTTTTTCTTGCCGTACATGTTTTAATGATATAAAATCAGCTATTCAGGTATTGACGGTATTAGGTATCGGGTATTTTGCATGATGTGATCTGTCTACGCTTGTGTATAGTTGACGTAATGCACTTTTTATAAACTTAGATTTCACTTCATATCTGATGTACAGTGCATGTAATACGAAACGTTTCTATTTAGTTTTTTTTTTTTTTTTTTTTTTTTTTTTTTTTTTTTTTTTTTTTGAGTTTAACATTTATTGTCCCCGTAACATAGATAGCAGTGGGTCGGGGATCCATCCCACTGACCACCTTACAATATTTTATATGCATTTACAATAATAAAAATGTCAACTCCAGCATTATAGAAAATGGACATATGAATAAAATATTGAATAAAGAAGAAGAAAAAAAGAGAAGTAGATTTACATGTTTCCCTTCATATTTATATATATGTAAACATAAATCTAGTGTGACATACAAGCAATAAAGATTGCTATCTGTGTTATATAAAATCACTTATATCAATTAAACATGATTACATAAAACTGAGCTTACAATTGTCCATCCTAGACTTGCATCTTCGGTGTACTTAGAACTTTTAAAAATCTCTATTTCTAATTTTAAGACTTGTTTAAAGCTATAAATGGTTGGTATCACATTTTTCATCTTACTTAAGTAAATAAATTTTTTCATGAGTAAAAACACTAAATCATATTTGTTGTCTGTTTCTCCAGATCCTAATATCACAAAAGAACTGTCAATGTTTATTGATGGTTCAAATTCTTTTATTTTATCAATCAAATATTCTATTATTGGTTTTATTTTTTCACATTCCCAAAAAAGATGGATAATTGTCTCTTCCTCACTTTTACAAAAAGTACATACATTATCTCTTTTTATTTTCATTTTATAAAGAAGGGAATTAGTACCTAGTATTCTATGAATTATTCTTGTTTGCAACCACTGTAAGTAAGTATCTTTGGTACATTTAAAGGTGTAAGTGTAAATAGCTTCCCAGTTTATATCTAATTTATGTAACTTTTCAATCCATTTAATTTTACTGGTAGGAATTTCTGTATTTTTTGACAATTCATTGTAAACATACTTGTTCATATCAGTACAAGTAATAATAGGATTTATGTACACATTGTTTTGGGGATTCTGAAACAGAATAACAGGAAAATTATTAAGTTGTATTTTCTTTTTCTTGGCATAGTTGAATATAGCAGATTTTAAACTATAAAAGTTCATGTAATTTATTTTTGTTTCTGTAATATTATTTAAGTATTCAATATCAACAAAGTTTCCATTTATATCAATTAAATCTTTAACGAATCTGAATCCTCGATTATAGAGTTTGGGTAAAAAGACATGATTCTTAATATTAAATAAACAATCATTATAGAATAATGGCATATGTAAAAATTTGTCTATATCAAACAAAGATCTTAACAATATATAACATTTACTAGGACTGTCACTACAATATTTTCTCAACCATTTTATTTTGAGACTACGTTCATAACTGTAAATATCAATCATGTTTAAACCACCATTTTCATACTTTTTTGTAAGAATCAGTTTTTTTATTCTACTTTTTCCATCCCATATGAAATCATTTCTATTTAGTTAAACATCCTCCCTATTCTAACAAAAAATAAATGAAGCATTTGACTTGAATGATTTTAAGTTGTAAATTTACAAATATGATACAGGATGTAGTCTATGGATTGTGTTATGAATATTGACTTTAAATCACGAAATATTTTGATTTCAGTCTGGGATGAATATAAATAAATATAACCTAAACTCAAGACATGCTTATGGAGATATTTAATTGCAATATATAAGGTAAACTTCTCTATAAAGGTCGCTAACGTTCCAGAGAAATGTGGCATTGATACTGAATTAATTCAATTAACTCAAATCTGATTGGTCTTCATTTCTATTATATGTTGTAATTAACCTCAATTTGGCACATCGTTTGGGAAGAAAATTAAAACTATACATATGTCAGCAATATGACAAAAATATTTGTAGAAATGAAAGGTGGAAAAAATGCTTGTTTAAAGTTTAGTAAGGTTGAAACTAGGTTAATAATATTATTTTCCAAAGCCTTTATCTAGAAAAATACGATTAAGTCATGTTCGAATATTAAAAATATTACTTTGTAAAATATAAAGGTTGTCCCAAAATTTTAGGAAATTTTATTAAATTGCTTAAAATTTAAAATAGCAATGCCAGTCAAATATCTCTAGGAAAAGTTTCTTCCATTTTTTCCTCACCGTAATATACCTAATATAAAATATCACATTATCTATCTTTTAATTCTAGATTATTTTCAATGAAAAATTACTTATTTTTTGTTAATTAAAACATTTGTGTTTTCTCGTAAGACCTTGGTCCTTTTCCAGCGATGTTTGAAAAATAAAACACATATTTATGTCTGTATAGATAAAGGCTATCTGAACCAATTTTTGACTAATAGAAGTATATACTGATAGCCTTAATATGCATAAGATTAAAGAATATCACTTAAGTATTTCTCACTTTCTTTCTAAAATTAAAATACCGGTATACTTAATTTGTTATTCTATCATATTTATTATAGAAAAGGGTTGCGCTTTACAATAAATGTATTAGATCTAATATTTATGCGCTGAAAAAGAATTTATTCGGTTGAATTTGATCTATATTACACTGATGTCATTTATTTTACTTACTTCTTTTCTTTCTATCTTCCTAACTTTCCTATTTTGTTTTGCTTAGAAAGAGAACATTTGTCTAGTAATAAGTTTTTTTCCCACTTGATATATAGAACATGCCATAGTACCGACAACTTCGAAAGGGGAAATAAGCTTTTGAGCTTTAGGTAGCTTTCGTTTAAATCCCCATGTATTAATATCAATATCTTTATGACATCCTGTAACATATGTACATTTCATATATGTCTATGCTTCACTATGTTTTTCTTTGTAACTATAATTGGGAAATAAAATATGTTTAAACCAAAAAGAAATTATGGCGAAAGTTCTCGAATATATGTACTAGGCTTAAATTACCAATCTACCGCTAGGTTTCTTCACAAGAAAAGTCCGAATAACCAGACCAGGACTTCAAATCGTAACGGGAAGGGGCTTAGTGCCAGTAAATACCATTCGGGGGAGAATCCTCGGTTAACGGTATTGTTAATGAAGTTAATCTACTGTATAACAGTTAGTAGATCTCAATTCAGCTAAACGTTATTCAATTTCAAATAATCATATTGTATTATATTAGTTATCCCTTTTCCTCATATAGACTCATTTTGACGCACTCAATAGGTACCACATAAAGCCTGATCTGCAGAAAACCACAGTTAAACCTTACCAAATTTAATTACAAAATCCTCATTTCCAGACCACTGAGGAGCAGCGAACAGCATAAAACCTGCTCGCAGGCTGATCTGGTTTTATGCTGTTCGCATAGGTCTTTTCATGGTGTCCTCTATGAGGGAAAAGGTTAAACTTACCACAGCAACCATTGGCGTCAGGATAATGTGACTGGGTGTTGTGTCATATCACAACGGCGTGATACTATAGTGTGGCAGCACTATTTCTGTCTCAAGGAGACATGGTCTCAAAATGACTGAAATACTGTTGGTGGGATATTAACCATTATATGAAGCATTGAACTTTTACAATTTGATAAAAGAAGCTTCACTATGCTACGCTGCATGTACAAGTAAGATCTGAACTTTAACCAAAATGGAACTTTTACTCCTTAGAAATTCAGTAAAACTATTTACACATACCCATGGTATGTTTTATGCGGCGTTCACACAGTGCCGATTATGGCTCCCGTTTGAGATAAGACAGCGCTACGACACGAAAAGCGAAAAGTCGGATTACTATCCTCAATGATCTGGAATGTCCTATCATTGTCTGAACGCAGTCGTTTATGTTCGTAACAGAGTCCTACGGATCGGGAATGGTCCGGAGAGGTCGGCCAAGCACTCCCGACAGTTAGGTGCGTCCCGTAACATTCGGGAAACTCAGCCAATTTTGTCTAGTCGGATTACAATCGTGACTATGTCGTGACAGATTCTGCTGTATCGGATCAAAATCGTAACAATGTCCTGTGTTGTCTGGTCAGTGTCCTGTGGAACGGGCATAATCTGGAGAAATTTTGCATTGCCGTTTCTTGCCGATTGAGTCCAGATTGCGTCCAGATCTTGCCGAATGCGAACCGTCTTTTCCGAATCCGTTCCGGAACAGTTCTGTAATTAATACGAAATTCAGCAATAATACCCACGTCAGAGTCACGACAATTACAGAACACGATACGACTGAGTCCAGACAAAGGCGTGTGCAATGCGGTACAGCAGACTGTATTAGGATTGCGTTCCGGCAGTGTCCCGATCATCCCGAATATGGCGACTGTTGTAGGATTCCAGATGCGTGGATTTCCAGATCGGCTGAGCTGCTCACATATGGAGTATAACGCGTGTGTGTGTCATTCATTGACAGTACTTTGACCGGTCCATGGTCCCCATGAATGCTGCTCGTAGACTGAGACTTCTGCAGCAGGTTGCTCTCATGGAAATGGAAGAAGAAGAAGACCTTCTGTTTGCCAATTATTATTTGAACAGAAGGGCACTGCGACCCGGTAGAAATAGAAGATACTGGGTCAAGCCCTGGATATCCAGAAGGGAGCAGCTCGGCCAGTATGACACATTGATGAGGGAGCTGAGAGAAGAAGATCTAGAAGCTTTCATCAACTACTCGAGGCTGCCCATGGAACTATACGATGAAGTCCTGGCTCGGTTTTCTAACGGATGTCTTCCGTCAGCGTCGGTTCATTGTCTGGTCACTGTCTGATCTCTGTCGGATCGCATTCGGGAGAATCGGGACGCTGTCGGGACAGATTCGGTCGTTTTTTACCATGACCAAGGTACAAATCGGATCAGAATCGAATTGAGAACGGGATAATCGGGACGAATTCTGCTGTAAACGGCTGGATCGGGACGCCTCCTAAACAATATCTGATTGTTGTCGTGATTAAATAAATGTTTTTACAAATTTTAATAAAAGTTTGAATTTCCAGCCACGAATCACAGGACCTTGATCAGACTTTTGACACATTTTAATCGGGAATGGTCCTATCAAGGACGGCAGTAAAAATCCTGAATGTGTGACTTAGGCATTAATGAGAACAATACGGTAACTCACACAACAACATATTTGTAATGCATGTACACTTAAGTAAAATATGTGGTATATTTCGATGAGAATAATACAATAACTTACAATAAAGTATGATTGAAATGCATGTTTACCCATATATTTAAGAATATGAAAATATCAAAAGACAAATTTAAAAGAACGCGAAGAGAAAAAAAATCAAAAAAATCTACGTTATCCAAGATTTAATAAGTTTTGAATGCACTTAAGATTAAAATAAAGATTGTATTTTCACACCATGTTAGGAACATTCTTGAAAAGAAAACAAAACATATTTTGTTCATCCTTTATGAAATGTATCATGTATTAATGTTAACAAAGTCACTGTTATGTAACAATAATTTACACTGAATAAGTATGCATTTTTTAAATATGGTTTTATTTATTTCCGTCTTGGATTTCCTTTGGGATTCGAACCCCTTGCGGTGAAATACAATGATAACTTGCAGACGGATTCGTCACCACTGCCGCCCTTCTTTGGAGCTTTGGATGAACAACAATTATAACATTAACGTTAGGCTATATGATGGTACACGTCTTCGTTGAAAAATAACAATATCTAAATAAACTCTATATTGAAAACACTGGTTAAATCACATGTATTGTTTAGCATTTATACGGACTTGACTATTTGAGTTTACCGTCGCTTCGACAGTATTTCAGTCATATAGCAACGTCCAGCTAATAACAGGTGGAGGAAGACCCCGAATGCACGGAGGCATCCGGGTAGAACCACCGACCTACCGCAAGCCAGCTGGAAGGCTTCCTCACATAAAAATCCGAATGACCTTGCCGGGATTCGAACCCACGCGGAGAGGGGCTGAGTGAGTGTTAAAGTCAGCGACTTTACCATCTCGGCCTTAATAGCAAGGTTTCATAAAGTCAAAAGGGATTATGTCCCTTTGACACATCAACCCTACACTGTGTGTTATGTCTGTGTGTGTTATGTGAGTTTTGTGTAATCAATTGATTATTCAAATAACTCATTAAATAAGTCATTTTACTATTTTTTTAATCTTTTTTTAAATACAACAAAAGAAATATAAAATAAATACAATAAAAACAACATGCAACGACACAAAAGCTGCAAAAGAAATCATATCATACATGTACATGTTTAACCCATTATTTCAGTAGGAATATTGACTAATTGTTGCTCAGATTATTCAGATTGTAAATGTTAAATGAATTAAATTATCATGAATAAATACAAACGTCTTATTCTTTTAATTCCACCAAAATCAACTTTGACCGAGAGGCACAAATGTGGTATCTTAAAAAAGAAAAAACGTTGATGTTACATTTGGATTTGGAATATATCTGAGTTATTATTTCTGTCATATAGCCATGTACCTTGCAGTTGCACTCCTACAGAATTGCGTAATGAAGTATCTAAGTGGTAAAGCGAAGTCAACATAAAAATATTTCACTACTATCTGTTCCTGGAAAGCTTCTGGGTACACCTAGTAGCTTAACCAAATGCTTGGTCGACGCCATAATGAGTCCTATCATTTTTTGTCCAACGTTAAATATATCCAAGAATTATCATTTTTGTTGTATCCGTGATGATTGATTCTATTACAAATGATGATTAAAATAAATAATAAAATAAAACACTTTTTCTTTTTCATCTTTTATTGCATTTTGTTTATATGAAAAATGCATGCTAAATGGGTCAACAAAACCTGTTCTTTAAACTCATTTAATCAGTAAATGTTCTTACTTTTTCGGGAAAAAATAAATAAGACAAATGTAAAATAGAAATTTCTCCCTTTTAGGTATTTAGCAAACCACAGCTCATTTTATTTCTCGGTTTGAACTATACACGACTTAAATAATACCGTATATACTGAAAACATTCTAACCGGGAAAGCATATTCTTTGTTTTTGTCAAGCTTAATATGTTAAAACGATTTCATTCACATATTTGAATACATAATACTGGAAACTATTTTTGTTGACACTATGTACAAAAATGATGCAAACTAAATAGTATACATTCAAATATACTTTTCTAAAGTTCATTCTTTGACAGCTATATTTACACAAGGCGGTTATCGTCAAAGTCTGATGTATTAATTTCCAGATATTATTTGTTTTATAAAAATGTTTCAACGCCTATCGAAGTCGAATAAAAATTATTTTTATTGCCTTAAATTGTTTTTAAACTCGACTTTCTTTGAACATAAATCTTGAATGCAACTAACCGTTTTATAAGACAAATGCATGTGTTACAAAACTTATTTGAAATTGCTAAAATTACATCAACTGTACCAAGAATTAATTGTCAGCAGTTTAATAATTAGTCCATTCGTTAATAATTTGTATTACAACTACCTAGAAATTTGAATGACAGATACAAATAAGTTTTCATAGAAAATGTGAGTACTACATAGTTGTAGTATTATTCTGTGTAACGTAAAAAAAGACCGCTCAATTATCATTATTTTACAATTAAAAATAACATTCCTTCTAATGATCAATTTCAGATCTTTCTGGTTTGCTTTACAATTTTTGTATCGTTGGTACATGCAATATTTTACTCATAAATGTATGCAATGATTGATTCAATACAAGTATACGTTCAAATTATTTGTGTTGTAAAATTTGTAGTTTGAGAAATTAATCGTGAGATACTTAATCCATATCGTTTGAACCAAGTTTTCAGGAGTTGACTTCTAACCATGTACCTGGATCCCAAATCCAAGCTCCATTCCTCCACTGTTCGGTACATCAATACCAGTAGAATACGTTGCATCTACGGCCAGGTAAAGACACGTCATGGCAATCTCATGTGGGACACCTACCCGATTCATTTGCTGTAAATTTTGTAGCAACGTGTACACATTTATTCAAGACAATACACGCTTTATACATATGACATTCATTTACAATCCACCTGGACAAAGCAGACTTTTTATAAATGTTCTAACCGTATAATATCTGTTTGAATATATGTAGTAATAACAGCATACTTTTGCAATTCCCTTTCTTAACAGGGCGTCAAAAGGTTAGGTGTTGCATTACAGATTAGGTAATTGGTTGGTTCAAATCCTTTTTGAAAACATTTTTTTTAATATTTCCAGTCTATTATTACTATCGTCAATACTGAAAAATAGATTTTATTGATCTTATTTCTCAAAAAAAAAAGGAGTTAAGAATATGTATTTTTGAAAATTGTGTTTTTTTTTAAATAGTCAGTAATCAGTTTCACTTCAATAAGTTTAGTTTTTATCAGTAAATACTGAATAATTCCCACTTACCGTATAACTTTCCAAGTGTGCTCTTTTTGAATGATCTTTTAAGTAGTCATAAAACATTTTAGTTTCTACAAGACCTGGTGAGATGCTGAAAAGATCGAGGTAGACTCTAAAATACTTCAAAAGTGTAGGGCTGTAGAAATTTACGGAATGGAGAAGCGACATCTCTAAACGAAAATAAATTTATTTATACGAAACTGTCGTAAATGGCATGTTACAAAATAATTATGGATTCTCTAACAGGTAAATTAAGGGTAACTTGCACGTTTTGATGGCACACTTAAACAATCCGACATTTTAAAGACAACGATAATTAAATGAGCGCTTTAATTTAATATCGTGTGACTAATACTTTAAGAAAATTATACATGCATCTTTTAAACGATGAAACTTTATTTATTTGGCTCTTATTTAAACTTTATTTAATAATTTTTCATGTTTATATCAGCAAATACAGTGATAATACGACTAAGAGTGCAAAATAATTCGCAATACTCTGCATTAAAGTGACCAAAATCACGTGTGTGATGGAACTTCGGTCTTGATCTACCTAATAAATGATCTTATCAACGTAGTGCTTTGTCACTTTGAACTGCAATAGGTACAATGAACTATTCAACGCGAACACAAATGACTGAAATGATTTTTATTTTTTCGTCTTCGCTTGTTAGGTTAGGTATTTCAATACATAGGGATTATCTTTTAAATGACTTCTGTAGCTGCTCATTCAAACTTCGTATCACGTACGAATGTAGTTTGCAAAATGTCAACAACGACATAAGATATCAACAATTTAAATATTTCATGTTCATAATGATTATAAGTATGAACAAGAATTAAGCTGCAAAAGAAATTTACGGTGGACCACATCAAATACCAGTGTGGTTAATACACCTTTAAACTATCGAAAACTGCATTTCAATCCTTAATTATTACACGTGATGGAACAGTTATGGGGATAAAAAGAAACTTACGAGTTGACTCTGACCCCGTGCTTGACTTCATCCAAGGCCATTGCTTTCGTCATGGAGATAATAGCTCCCCTTATAGACAGAATATAAAGTTTGTTTTATTCATAGCAAGCTCGGGATGACTTGCAGTCTTGAAAAGTAATACATTCAAATATGCAATGTATAGTATTTATTAGTAGGCATTCTTTGTCAGGTCTCTATCTACGTAACTGATGGCTAAATTCGAAAAAAAACATTATAGGTATTATGTGCTTAAACTGTTCCTGTTATATCCTTTGTTGGGAGCAAGCAATACAACTTACACCGGGTCTCTTTTGAAAGCCGAATGTTTGAAGTACAAACCACACCTAAAAGGAATATCCTCTAATCATGAATGGAATACTGTAAAAACTGGAGAATAACCGTTGATAAAGAATTACTCTGTCAGGGTAAAATTAGTCAAAATAGAGTTTATTAGAGTTAGAATTATAAGAAAACAATTGTACATAAAATAAATCAAATTTTAACATAGGCATTTGGTCATTCCTCTGACCATGATCAATTAGTCTACCGACCAGCCAATAAAACTTACATAAAGATGTTCAAACTGAAACCGTTCCTATTAAACATTTACAAGTAAAGATATTTTAACGTTGTTTATTTTTGGTTTCGAAGATAGAAAAAAAAAAGTTAATATATAAGTGCATTGACATAAAGTGACCATTTATCGTCGTTCATTTTACTCACGCATAAAATTGAGCATTGCAAAACGTTGACTTCCTTCTTGCACATTAGCTTTGCAATAAATCTCTCCCAAAACATAGTAAAAGTTGAAATTATTCGTCCTTATCATGAAAATGGATTAAAAAGCAAAGAGTATGATTGATTTTGATTTTATATAGGGCATAATTCACTGTCAGCTTGGAAAAATATTTTGGATTCAGTGGTCATCTACAACCATGATCTGTTTGTAGAGATTTAATATACAATACATTAATGTATAAGAACCAAACACAGACGTTTCGTTGCTGGAAGAAAAGTATAGCCTAAAAAATATTTATTTGTTATTATTTAAACAATTTTCATGTAAGTTTGAGTAAGGATTTTATTTAGCCCACATTTGCAGCAATGTATGGTATAGCCTTGTTCACGGCCATCCACGCAGTAATGCTGGCGATGTTTACAACTGATCCCTTAGTTTTCCTTATATGTGGCAAGGCGTGCTAACATACACATAAAAAGAAATTTAGAATAAGAAATATATTTTAACGATTTACAAAGACAATTTGTTTTACGCTGGCTAAATAAAAATCTTACCCTAATGACAACCAGAGACATTGCATCAATGTAATTCGAGATGTAGAAACTGTCAAACCTATTCATTTTATAAGAACAGAACGTAATATTGTATTGCGACTAAGTATATAACATTTGTCCGATCAAGTGAACAAGCAAGTAAGTTGGTGTGTTTCACTATATATTGTCGCCGAATACTTATATTTTGACCTACATACAGGCTAGAGTAATTTACATGTACTTATGTACACACTTTTTACTGGCTCTATATGTTTCTAAGCCTTCAGATAATTGGACTTTTATACGCAATAATACTTCCTACCTTGGCCATCCGGCAATAACCAATTACGTGAATGTCAAGCATTCTCTGCAAATCATCTAGAAAACCCTCATCATCGATAGTTGTATTCGAAGCTGAAATTCAAATTATACGAGACAATTTTATTCCATGAACGCATCTTTTTTTAGAAGATTTGAGATAAAATAGAGATAGAATTGTAGTAAATTTTGATTTCAAATTAAATTAACTAATATTGTTAGGTCTGTAATTCTATCCATTTTTTTCTATTTGGCACATGTTTGTTATATTTAACTTCAAGTCAACTGAATGTAAACCAGTTAGAATTTCTGAGATATATCATTTATAGCTTTCCAAGTCCTTATAAGCTAAGCGACATGAATAGTTCTACTACCAATGGTTCCAGAGATAGCGATTGATTTTGATAGTAAAAATTACACATTTAGGCAGACCACTTAAAAATATGTTCACATGTTCCGAATGAATCACTATCATTTAATGTAAACAAAAAATTGTATCTACTAATAGCAACACACTAAGTTCTATGTAAAATCAAACCATCTGATTTGTAACGTATAATAAAATAACAATTTCAGCTCGCGCAACAAATCATTTGATAAACAAACATATTTGGCCGGATTTTGATTATGCTTGCATGATAAAACGCAAAAAAATTCTTACCGACTCCTGCGCAGTTCACAAGGCAGTCGAGTTTACCAAATTGTACTACTGTGGCATGAACAGCTTCCTGTGGTGTTAAGGATTATAATAGTATATGATCTATATCATTTACCTTTTTTGTGTATGTTTTACGTAATTGCATTGTTGGTCATTACTTAATTTGCATCGACAGTGACTGAACAATGATTAACTTAAGATAACTCTATGACATTATATCATTGTTTTTTTATTGTCCAATAATATTCATGGTTTTTTAATTACAGTCGAACTTGGTCCAACGGCCACCTGCTAGCAGCGACCAACTGCTAACAACGGCCACTTCAAATTCCCCCCGACCAATTTCGTTCTATATTACACCTGCTATCAGCGACCAACTGCTTACTACGACCAACGGCCACCATATTTGACCCCATTTGGTACCCCACACTGGTACGAACGGCCACGCGCCACTGACGCGCCCCATCAGGAAGTTGCGTAACGGCTAACACCGTTAGGTGAGAGCCGAACAATAGATTTGAGACAATACCGTAATCATCGAGGGTGGCGAGGATGGTTTCCATAGTGACCATTACTGTTCGTACAGGTGGTGTTTGTCAGGTGTGGATGACCTTAATTGGCATTGATTAGCAAGATGTCTTCCTCATTTTTAATCCGGGAAAATGATAACAATGATTGAGTGTAAAGTGCGGTGCTTCAAGCGTGTTTAAGATGCGGTCTTGTCATTAATTATAAATAATTTTTTGGTTTGTTTTGTTTTCAAAGAGTTTAGAGAGAGAGAGAAAAAAAAGCACCTTATCTGTATCTCTGTTAAAAATACACAAGGTATTGAGGACCGTATAATAGCCGACGCTCAAATTGTGGATTACTCGGATTTTATCGCCAGACATAGTAAAGAGTGTAACATATTTTCGTGTTATGAGAAAGTTGGTTTTAACACAGAAACACTTGCTTTATTGATTGAAGGTTGATCAGAATCGATTCTCACATTACAAATACACATTATTCTATGATTATTACGTATATTCTACAACAAACGAACACATATACGCATTCTTATGCTTTCATTCTGTTTCGTATCTGCCTATTCATTCTTCTGTCTTCAAGCTCCATGGTAACAAAACAACGCTGTGAAAATCTTACACAAGACAAATACATGTTTGTTGTTCAAAATGTTATTCATTTATGAAATCAAT
Organism: Solen grandis; assembly: GCA_021229015.1. Classification (NCBI taxonomy): domain Eukaryota; kingdom Metazoa; phylum Mollusca; class Bivalvia; order Adapedonta; family Solenidae; genus Solen; species Solen grandis. Next base: position 8,007,335 of record CM037777.1, read on the forward strand.
TATTAAACATTATTATGTTTTCACATTTGTTATTTAAAATATGTATATCCTCCTATAAATAACTTTCTGCACATAATTGGAACTTAAAGAGAGAGAGAGAGAGAGAGAGAAAGAGAGAGAGATGACCACATACATATATGTACAGTCACGAACATCAGACAAAACATGACACCTGCTAACAAAGGCCACCTGCTAACAAAGGCCAAAATTGTAATTTCCCTTGGGTGGCCTTTGTAAGCAGGTTCGACTGTATGCTCATCTTCAGAACATAGAACGAACCATTGATCAGTATGAAATAAGTTTAGAAAACTCCACTTGCAGAAAAAAAATGCCAACATTTCAAAATTGAATACATATATAAATTTAGATTTTCTAAAATAAGATGCAGCATTTACAGAATAATACAAAAATATTTCTTTCACATAAAACTGTCACGAAAATAGTTTCAAATTGATATACATAACTGGTTATCGAATCTTTGAATTAACACATTTTGACAACAGTATTTCATTTTTTATATTCTATAATGAATCAAGAAATGCTTATTTCTAAAAACATTAACCCATCATGTCAACATGAGTGTTTACATTTTTTTTGCCCCTAAAAGATTTTTATCTAATATAGTTCATATACCATTAATGTTTCTTTTTTCCCTTAAAATTGATGTTATAAAATAATTAAATATCCATCCTTTTGCATCTTTCGTTTATACTTTATTATCGCTTTAAAATCGATTACCCCTTCTTTTTTAAATACGATCCTTGAATAATATGTCAATCATATACACACATATACATGGAGCTCCATACTGTGAACCTCAGTTTCAAACAAAGTTCAACACTTCAAAAATTGTAGGGTTAAAAAGTAAGTCAATTTTATACCTGTGTTTATGGTTTATCAATAAAAAAGATTTGTATGATACATCAGCGGATAGTATCACTTATATAGCATATTAACATCGGAGACCCAATACCATTGCTGATTAAAATCTGGTGAACAACTTGGGTGCAAAACTTGTAAGAAATTCTTGAATATACGAACTAAGGATTTCATAACACGATTTCCAACTTTAATCATAAAACTCTGCAGAAAATAAACTCTATATGCTATTTTGGTAATATCCTCCTCCACAATTTAAATACGCTGTAAAACTGGTTTCAAAAGGCTTTTTGTGATTGATAAGAAATGCCAATATAAAGCAAAATTATCTTACAGCTGCACAAGAAGCTTTAGCAAAATTGCATAAGATGAAACTGTCATGTTTATAGACAAGAATTGCCTATTTATTACAAGGTCACATCACACAATTTATTTGTTCGACATTTACCCCATTTTGGAACATGTTTCACTAAGCTTAAGATTGTAATCATTCATTGTAATAACTTTAATGATCCAAGAGAAAAAAAAATCATTTAGTTGTTTTCACTTCTTTCGAATTGTGGTATAAACGTTAATTTATAGTCCCGTTTTACCTGACTCATAGCATAACATGCTTATGTTAGAAACGTTCAACAATTCTCAATCGAATTAGTTTTCAGGTATTGAGTCTAGAGACCTAACATACCGTCAATATCCAGCACGGCCACCTTACCCCCTTGCTCAACTGTAATAAATAAGTACAGCTATTACCTATATTCTATTCTATATTTATAGTCTTCCATTATATCCATTTAAATTCATGATGCGTGTGGTGCTAAAGACGTTGAACATTAAAAATTAATTTATATTAATATATATATATATCAGCACATGCCCTTCCGATACCGGAGCAGGCCCCTGTAACGATAGCAACTTTGTCTACAAAGCGTAGTTTGGCAGTCATGTTTAATTCCGATGCACTTGTGTTTATAACGCATGCATCTTGATACAGTGCAGCCTTGTTTATCATGTGTATTAACGTATGTGTTTAAACAAGTGAGTAAATACAGATAAACGCAGGTATGGAGGGTGTAGTATGAGTATGCATAACCTGTCTACACTGTGCTGAGTTTCCAATTTGTAGAAATTCTTACACAATGTTATTTTCTCGTTTTCTTGACAAAATGTAAATGCTTAAACGCCACACCATAAAATTGATTTCATTCCGCAATCTATATAAGATATGGTCTCATTTATCATGTATTTATTAGCTTGGATGGATCACTGTGGTCCAGTGGAGACAAACCAGAAAGTTATGGGTTCGAACCCCGTCGGGGGATGGGGTAAGGATTGGGTAGGGACCTTCAAAGGCGCAATTGAATGGTCCAACCCAGAAACCATCAAGAGGAATTAGTATAAGTTGTACGAACTTATTTCCCGACCGACGTAAAATAAGTTTAAACTAACACCAGTAACAGTACTGAGGCCGATGGATTTTAACAGTGTAAGACATAAGAATGTTTGCTGATGCAACAGATAAATTTGTTTATTGGATGAATTAAAGACATTGGTTAACGGATGCAATACATCTCCTATTTTGTATTTTTTCTGTGTTACGCTTTTTTCAAAACATCTTTTTTTCAAATTAACACTGAGATATCTTTTTTTTTCTCACTTTTTTTAGTTGTTGATATGTCCCAGCCAGTTGGAACCAATTTTGTTTTAGCAATTTCGGTAAGGAGCCATGATTTAATCGTGTTGGCCACTTGACACAGGCTGGTCCCAACTGCTCATACTGAGGTGACATTATCATATTTCAAAAGGAAAATACAATTACATGCATTCCCTCACAGACTGTTGGCAATTACAAAGCTGTATTGTCTTCCATATTTTGAATTTCACAACTTTTTTTTCAAATGACAGACACTGTATAAACAAGTCTTATTTAAACAAAAAGTATATTTCTTTGCATGTGGAAAAAAAGATATAAAAAGATTAAAACAATAATAAGTTTAAACTCAATGTTTTATATCAGTAAGGGAACAAAAAGGGAATTTATTTCATTCATAAAAAGCTCTGTATTTCAGTACAACGTCTTTAGATCGTAGTCCAAAATTCCATGAAATTCTTCTTTTTTTGACAAATATGTTAACATTTATTTAAACTAAAATAGAAGAGTGCAATGTAGGCCCTACACCGCTCACCAGAGTACCATATGCATAATTAAAAGAATTCATATCAATTGATTTTACATGGTTACCTTCAGCAGCAACCAAATTCTTTCAGATATAAAGAATTCCTAAGTTTCTATACAGTTTTATATGAAAATAATTTATAAGCTCATCTTGAGGTCTCAATATATTAATAGTTGAAAGCGAAATACTTGATTTCATAGCTCGCATCATAAAATACAAGATTCACCAAAGTTATCAGCACAAACCCTCCCGATACCGCTCCACCCCACCCACACGCGCGCCGATGATGGCAACTTTATTTACAAAACCGAGATCTGCAGCAATTTTTTTTTGCGACGAATGAGAAAAGGTAGCTATACGAGATTGATGTGTGTATTTTGAAAAGAAATATAATCCGATTTACTTGTTTTATATGAGTACATTTGTGCATTTAGTTACAAGTTAAACATTACAGGTGGAAAATATACGAAACAGGTGGACCATATAGAACAATGCATTTGAAAAAAACAATAAATAATATATAAAAAGAAAGCTATTTGTTATTTTGGTGTAAATAAAAAGACCGTTATTTCACGTGTGTATTCACAAATTGAATGTATGAACATAAAATTGAAAAAAAGGGACGTTACAAGTTTCCTGAGCATATATCCGTAAGTGTTCAAATAAGAAAAAAAGTGCAGCCAGACGACCGGTACTCGAACCCTGGAACTTCCGCTTTCATGGCGAGTACTGAATAGAGATTTACCGGGCGGCCTAAACAAGTCTATCAACGATAAGGGTTTTTTTGAGGCTGTTTTACTCCTATATCGATTCGGAATTCGGTCTGAGCTCACAGGAAAGAAGACAATTTGCTTTCTTAGTTTAAACATATATTTATTTTTCCAAATATATTTTATAAATATAACATCAATACAGTGTTATTTTGTTAAGCACATGCAGTATATTTGAAGTCAGGAATCGATGTTTGGCGCAAATTGTGACCAGGTGAGAAAATTTGCAGCCCACACCGTGACACTAGCCAAGCTTACAGGGCGAGTGTTCTACTGAATTATCTACATGACCGTTTATACAAATCTCTCGTCGATTAGGGTTTCTTATAGGCCGTTACAAGTAAATGCGCATGTGTATTGTATACTCGACAACATCCCAAATGTATGATAATGATATGATATGATAAAAAAAAATAAAGTACCATATTTGATCTATTTCAATGAACACAAAACTTTTGGGTAATGCGTTTGAAAACATAACCAACACGAAAGCTAGCCATTCTGCCTCAATGTTATGACCTGTACCGCGAACGGAAACGACCAACAACGATGAATATTTACTCGATCAGGTTGGTGAAAACATATCCAGTCTAGTCGAATGTATTCTGACCTTTGAAGATCTTATGAGATAAAAACTGAATCCAAATTAAGTAATATCCTTGTAGAAAAAATAACTCCACTTGATGTGTCTAGTCGTGAAGGTTAGTTGGAAAAATGGTTTATAATTAAGTGAAGTACCATTTTTATGCAGTTATTTTGTTTCTTTACCATGTAGGCCCCCTTGCATGGCTCAGTGTCTATACTTTAGCAGAGTTAAATCAATTTGGAAAATCCTTGCATGTAAACAAAAACAACAACACGAAGGAACAACCATAAAATCTTATCACAAGTGCAACGCGTTTCCTTATCTATTTTCAATATTCATGTGGTTTCGAACATTAGAGTCAGTATCCATGTCATCAAAATTAGAGCTTGACACCAAATCCGAGCTCTACTCCGCCGGTTGTCAGGATGTCAGTCCCGGTTGTGAATGTTGCATCCACAGCCAGGTACAGACACGTCATAGCGATCTCTCTTGGGGTACCGAACCGATTCATTTGCTGTAAGTATTAGACCCAATTTTGTACAGATGAATTTGCATCACATAAACAAGTTAATATAGCTCAAGAAACTAGACAATTTCTGATACAATAAGTATTTGCTAAGCAATTATTCGCTTATATCATCATATCATTGGCTGCTGATTGAGACAACTTTGGCTTTAAACTGTTTTGAAGAAAAATCAAGCAAATAAACATCAACAACAAAAAATAATAAGATGTTAAAGAGCAGTTGAAGTCACAAGAATCATGTCTTAACTGTCTCGTACCTAACGAAATAACAAAATCAATTTATGTATGTGTTAAAGCTATCTAAAATTGCATTTGTAAAAACGTCATCCAACCACACCACGCTTTCTTGTAATTAAAATCAAACTTACGGCAAGAAAAAATGAAACCTTAGAAAATAATATAATGTTATATTTTTGCATAATAAACAAATACTTTAAACTTGTCGTTTTTATTTTTGTCAACTGTAAAATTACATGTACAGTTATTCACTTATTTTTGCTTATAAATTCACGAATACATATTTCTTTTTTGCGTGCACCGTTCTTAGGAAAATTATAAGAATATTAGTTACATACCATGTAACATGCTGCTTTCGCTTTCTCTAATGGATCACAATCTTTAAAGAATTCGTCAAGAATTGGAGTAAGAATGACTCCTGGAGAAACGCTGAATAGAATAATATTTGAGATAAATTAATTCTTCGATCATATGTAAAAGAAAAAGAGACATTTACATATATCTCAGTTTTTTTTTCACGTATTTTCGAAATATCTCTGTAGAACCCATTTAAAAGATAAACAGGAATGGTATTCTCCTTATATTTCCTAAAAAAATATGTGTTTCTTTTGCTGCATCATTTTACTTGACTGGAATTTTTATTTTATATATCAGTTTGATACTCGACCATGTATAATATTATTTTACTTTTAAATGGCAAGTGTGTTGGCAGAATTATTTCAAATTACAGTACCAAAACTGAGTTGCATCAGTTTTTCTCGGTTATAAATTATTCATCAAAACATAAACTAAGGAATACAATTACAGCCAACCCAAGAGACATCCTGCCTGTAGTATTATCCAGCTGCTAGGTTGATTTGTAATGAGTAAATGAAAACTGTGTTTAATTCATGAAGCTTAATATAACATGACAAAACATTCTCCATAAAGAAAAAAAAATTTAGTGACAAGACCATCAAAAAGACGCTTGTTTATCATTAAAGACGGTACGATGAGACATATAAGCTGTTTTTATATGAGGTTTACAATTTACTGTAAACAATCACATCTTTGCACTTCTGCAGGTTAATCTTAAAATTGTCATGAAAAATCATTTGGTAGTTATGGAATGGTAGTTATGGTAATTTGCGATAAGTCAATGTCTGACGACTAAAGTAAACTGATCGAGTAACCAAGAGCTTTTTCCTCTAAAACTGGTCATTTTCCCGTCTCCAGGATCTCGGATAAGGCACAATGTTTGGATAATCTCCATTCTGGTTAACATAATTTATTTAAATGATAAAAATACATAAAGAAACTTACGAGTTGACCCTGACCCCGTGCTTGACCTCATCCAATGCCATTGCCTTTGTCATGGCGATAACGGCCCCCTAACAGAACACAAGAAACATAATTAAATGAAAACTTTAAGCTATTTTAGAAAAAAGTAATACGACCAATAATTGAATATTATTCATAATTCAACACAAAATAAATTTGTTTTTAAAGCTGTGGAGCAACATTTTTTCCAATATTCTTTTTATTAAAATAATTTATTTTTATCGATACATTTCATAAAAGTATGGAATAGTATGTTAAATTTCGTTTTCATTATCAATTTTTTACGCAAAATGGAAAACATTGTTTTACAAGTGTTTGACCAGTATTCTGCACTCACATGCTTCAGACACCTTTAAGAAATCTCGCTCTAAGCGAGGACCGAGCTCCCATTTTCGGATTTTTTGAAGCTATTTTAAAGAAACTTTACTATGGTGTATATTCTTCAAGTCTAATAGCTTGGTCTGAAATGGATGCTAATGTATAAAATGTGTGTATTGGGGCTAATGTGTTTCGAAATTCGATTTCGAAAGGGGTGATATTTTTGTTGTTACTCTTACCCTTGCGGTAACGTATGGCAAGACATCTTTTGCACCGATCAGTGCGAGGCTACTAGCAATGTTCACGACTGATCCTTTAGTTTTTCTTATATGCGGAATCACTTCCTAGAAAAAAAAATGGAAATACAATTAAACCTTCAAGATGATAAACCATCTTAAGACAGACGTTTCCATTGCAGACTAGCTGGTCTTAATCAGTATTCATGTGGAATACTGTTACACCACTGACCAATTTTCAGGACATTAGACAAACTGGAACAACAACCACGAAAGAAAGATGGATAAGTACTTCTCTTAATAACGAAATTCAACAGATACCATGGTCGAACCTGTAAGTCTACATTGGTGTTATTGAAACAATAATCATTTTTGCTCTCTGGTCTTTATGTTATATATATATTTCAAGATAGATAGGCAGAATAAAAAGATAAGACGCAAAAGGGTGGGTTTTCATAAATCCACCGTCTCCTACGGATTAGATCATTAGGAAGGGATAGTCTATTTCTACAACAATTTTTAAACACAGTTTGAAATGAAAAGTATGCTTTTTTAATACTATAGTCATTCAAAGTTTAAATAGAACAGAACAGATTTTTACCTTGGTCACTCGGCAATAGCCAATCACGTGGTCTTCAAGAGATAGCTGTAAATCTTCAAGGATGCTCTCTTTATCTATCGTACCTCTAGAAACTGAAATATAAACAATATTATAATCTTTTATCACAATCAATATCCGTCATAAACATGTTACTCCCATCTTGATTTTTTCGCAAGCTGCATATTACATGTAATTGCAACCACTCTGGAAAACCTAAGATCATATCCAACGAGGAATAGTCCGAAATTTTCGTCAAAATGTTTCTTCAAAGCAGACAGCTTTATTTAGCTCAGAATGAAAATAAACTTTTTTTTTAATCAAATTCTATATAAATTCAATGTGGAATAAATTGAAAGCAATTGGAGGGTTTGGGTTTAGCATAAACAGTAAATTTGCAATAGTTAAACCATAATACTACTCATACGTTAACATGCTGTGTTGACTAGTTATTAAAATTTGAAATTCTGATTTTATGTGTTTAGCAATACTTTTAAAACAGGTTTACTCAAGCAAATACCGGCTTCATATAAATATGGAAAACTGCTAGTGTAAATTAACTTGCGAATGATAAATACATACCAGAAAAATGAATGCGAACGGTATTTTATTATACATTAAGAAAGTAAACGTAAACAAATAAATTTATCTCACCGACACCTGCACAGTTGACGAGGCAATCAATTTTCCCAAATCGTTTAATTGTGATGTCAATAGCCGCATATTTGGTTAAAGATAACTTTCATTAGCATCAACCAATAATTATTTTAGAAGTACTGACATAATAAATAAACATATGATTGCTGGCATTGTTTGGGTGCATAAAAAGGAATAAAAACTGGCAAAATGTGAAAAACGAACGAACGGATTTGTCAACATTGCCAACATTATTTAAGTACTATAAAAGAACAATTTTTGTAATAGTTTAAAAACATTACATTATATGTGATCATTATATCAAGCTTTTTTGTTTTTCTTTTCGGAAGCTAACGAAATTTGTCAAATAAGACCTTTTTTCTAAAATACCGTCAGTTTCCAAATCAGATCCCCGTTGTCAAATTCCCTCAATATAATGTTGTCAAATTTCCATTTATATAATGTTGTATTTAGAATTTAGCTTTTACGTCTGATTTAAAGTAAAGATTTGTCGAGGGAAAAACAAAAGATTAAGCCATATTGAAACTTCTCTTGTCCTTCACTTTACATTGTTCTTTCCTTTAGTACCTTTAAAATATATGATGATGAAGTATATATCACTGCATAAAATGCGCGGTTATCAACCATAACGTTAAGCTAAATTTAAACTTATTCTATTCTAGTAAAACAGGAAGAACGTCTATGGAAACACCACTGCGATACTGTTATATATCAATTCAAATATACTTTCAAAACTACAATCCTGCATTCATAAAGAGGGCTCGCTGTAATTTGTGTTTGAACTCATTTAATTGATCGTTTTACTATTCATTTTTAAAAACCGTAAATCCCTTCGCAGAAAATAAAATGTATCGAATATACAAAGGGTACTTACCTTTACAGCGACGTCCTTCGTAACGTCACAGTGAATATACAACATACGGGTACTATCATTTGTATTTATTTCATTACCCAGCTCATCTAAAATTGCAATTTATAGTTTTTAAGCAAAGATTGGAGATATCTGAACATGAGCAGATTCATTTTCTTCCTTAGATAGAATACCTTTACATAGATGTGCACGTATTTCCTTTCCGAAAACAAAATTCCTTTTTCAGAGATATAATACAGAAAATCTTTGTTAACACTCAATTTGTATTACCTAAACAGTGTCGTAGTTTAAAGACGTTTAACCAATATCCTTTAGTTTATACATTCTTTTTTTGTATGCGAAATTAATTACAAATAAAATGCATAACAACAGCGCTTAAATTATCGATGGTGCACTTACTTTATGTCATTAAATATTCCACTAATGTTTACATATGTTATATAAAAAACAGAAAGTTTCCATTTACACATGATTATATTGCGATCTCTAACAACAATGGCAGCGTAAATAAGTTAACGTACCGTTTGAGTCCAGTATGACCACTTTACCTCCTTGTTCCACTGTAATAAAATAAGTATCCATCTTTCAATATTAACAAACATTTATTCTGTAAAATTCTTAATTTCATTCTTCAGAAATTATAATATTACTCACATTGCAAAAAGAGAAATTATATATAAAAATGAAACCTACCAAAAACATCAGCACACGCCCTCCCCACACCGGGCAGCCCCCTCTTACGATGGCAACTTTGTCTGCAAAACGAAGATTGGCCGTCATATTAAACATGAACTCCTTCACGTATCTGAATCCTTGAGAAGTGTGCGCGCCGATGAAAAGGAAACTAGATGAGGCTAGCGAGCCCCGTAGGGTATTATTTACAGTTTATTAACATAAGCATCAATGCCCCAGGTAATGATACCTGTACCTAAATGCACTATATTGCGCAATCGTGTTATATTTCGAGTGTGGTGTGTGCTTGTGTATTTGTATGTTTAGAGTTAACGTACCACCAACAATATTTAAATCGTTTGGGGACAGACGTATGTAGTGCTGCCAAACTGGATATCACACGGTAGCCAAAGGGAATGATATCACACTATAGTCACATCCTGAGATGTGATATAAGATGTCTATACCAGTGTCATTTTTAAAGGCTTTGGTATATTGCGGTTTGGGTTGAACCCTTAGCTCCCGATTTCGTGAAAGGTGATTTTATCGCTTGGTCACTTGTATTTCTATAGCACATATCAAAGTGGGGGTATTAGTTAACAGGAAGCAGTTTGAATCAGATTAACGTGGTATCCTTACCACCACAATGATCATATATAAGTTTTACTTGAGTTCGATTCCCGACAGTAGTGTTCAAAATGTGTTATTCTACTTGACGCCAAGTATATGCGGATAGTCCCAGAAGTGGTTGGCTCGGTATTAGGATGAAGATAAATGGGTGTGGTGTTCTAGCCATTGTCTACGACGTAATATTGAATTGGGGCACCATTATATCAGTCTTTGAATCCAAGAGCTGCAGATAGTCCTTACGTTTTTATATGCTTTCTTGCTTGCTTTTTATCATTTGGTATATGCTTTCTTGCTTGATTTTTATCATTTGATATATGCTTTCTTGCTTGCTTTTTTATCATTTGGTATATGCTTTCTCGCTTGATTTTTATCATTTGGTATATGCTTTCTTGCTTGATTTTTATCATTTGGGATATGCTTTCTTGCTTGATTTTATCATATGGAGATTGTGCATTGTTAAAACTCAGCGCATTTTTGCGATTCTTTACAGGAATTTGTTGCCGATGAAAAAAGATTTGACTGTATGCATGCATAGTATCGTTACACCATACATACTGCATTGTGTGATTTTGCGTTAATGCATCTGATTGCAAAATCCCGTTATTCTCATCCTACATGTTTGAAACACTGATTGGCCCACAATTGTGTATGAACATGAGCAGATTCATTTTCTTCAAAATATACCCCAAATCCAATTATATTCGTACAATTGAAATAACAAATGCTTACACTAATTTAATTTTTAATGTTGAATGATGGTGTCATAAAATGAATTTTGTATAAACCTATATATTCCTGTATGTGCTATATTCAATTTTTTATACATTAAATTTCTCCATAACGTAGATGCAGTTTCCAAAGGCTGCTTGATAACAATGTGTTGAAATGACAGTTTACAATAACAAATACTGGCTCACTGTCGTTTTTTTTAGGGCAGATGATAAAAAATTTTGCATGCAAAGAAAGACGGTATTGTGTCATTCGCATATCATCACATATACAAACGTACATAGTAACACGGTATCGCTTAAATTGATCACCATGATCACCTTAAGTGCGTTTTCAATTTTTAATAAGTGTTGCTGTTTTTAATTTTTTGGACTTTACCGTCGCAAAGACAGTACCTAAGGCATAAAGCACTAGCTGAAAGCAGATGCAGAAATACCCCGTTTGGACAAAGGGCATATAGGTCGAAACATTACTACAAGACAATTTTAATCCTCTTACATAAAAATATCCGTTTTAATTCACAAATATACATATATTTAGAGATGGAACATTTTGTTAATAAAAATCATTTGCATAAATAGATATGTTAAAAAAAACTGACCATGTGTGATACCTTACCGGAAAGTAAGACTTATATGTACATATCATCAACGTTTAAAAACAAAAGGAGTGCTTTACTACATAGATTTTACTAGACATGACATGTATATATATATCGTAGATATTGTCAATGGTACAGTTTTGAAGTTCAATATGTCGCGAGGTCACATTGTCTGTATATATTAAAGGAATATGTCGTTGTCGCTTTAAGCATCCATGTTGTCATCTATCATTCATTTACATCATTTGTTTCTCACAAAATTCTTGTCACATATGCTCATCGATTCCAAACTGATTTAAACATAACCTGTTTGGTAATAACCTCGGCTAAATTTAGATTTCCCGTGTTGTAGTATTGACGCATACGCACATCATAATATACGTTCTAGATGGATGGCACCACTATTTTGGCTCTTGTTATTATATATTTATTAAGGTCACTAAATACTGCGTCTTGCGGGTATTATAGTAAGATATATTTTATGGCAATGTATCTGTATTTTACCTTTTTTTATTTTAAATTATTTTATTTTTTTATTGCTCTTTCATTGGCAAATTTTTCATTAACGTATTGTAAAATAGTCGTTTCAGAAACAGGATAACACAAGAGGAAAAATATAACATGGAATGCCATCAAAATAGAAGGTAATTATAAATTAAAACATGGATATTATATTCTGAATAATTTATGAATATATTTATGAAATAACCTTTTTTATGGTTCGAGTATATTGAAATATTATTGATAAAAAAGCACCAAAATAATTGAATTATCAGATTAGTGTAAATGCATTGAATAAGCATGTTTGCGGTAGATTAAACTCCGGGAATAATAAATATTACAGCTGTTTTCATGAAACATTGCTACTTTATTGATGGCAATGTTTATTATTTTAAAGACAAGTCCTAAATGTTTAACAAGGAGTGACTCTGACAGAATATATAAACATATGAAATAATGCAAATAAACCTTTTTTTTTACAATTTTGTTATTTTTTTAAATTCATTTGTGTGTTAATATTCGTTTTCTTAGGTAACTACATTGCCCTCTAAGTAAATATATATGAGTTAAATATAAGGGAATAAAGAACCTTTCACGGCTAACAGCTTAGATCTGGTTTTTGACCCTGCTACACTCGCATAGCGTACAACTTGCACAAACTTAAATTTCATGCTCAAGTAATGTAAATAGAGGCTGACTTTCTTATCAATATCGTGTGTTGGGTTTTACGTACAATTGACAATATTTCAATCAATTTGATGGGGACAAAGTGAACATTAGATAACGTCAGTTTTGATAAAGTCATTGATTGTTATTTAATTCATATAAACAAGGTCTCAATTGTACATAGAATTGAATTTTCACTTGAAAAGAAAGTCTGAAAAATAATGCCCAAACTCTTATGCTTCTAGGTTGTTGCTACAACGACCTCTAAACTCAGAGGTTAGACCTTGACCCCAAAACCGAGCTCCATAGCTCCAGTGACAAGTATATCAGATCCAGTGGAGAATGTTGCATCAACTGCCAAGTATAGACACGTCATAGCTATCTCTCGCGGGGTAGCGAAACGATTCATTTGCTGTAATGTATTAAACACACATATATAAGTATATAATACTGTATCAAGCATTTACGCAACTTCATTCTTCTTTATGTACAGATGTCACTAGCAAACAAAATCATTTTTCGCGTCTGCTTATTGTAATGGATGTAAGATAAGAATTATATATCGGTCACTAACAAGAAAAATGAACATGTATGTAATCTGAAAGTGAAATACAGACTATGTTTTATATGATGAATGTAATAATTAATTATTTTTTTAGATCCTATAACGTTTAATAAACAAATACCTTCATACCAAAGGAGGTAACATAGGCGTTAAAACAGCCATTTACTTCCAACATGTAAAATTTTATTGATGTAATACAACTTATGTATTATTAGTATAATTAATAAATAAATTTATAATTAACAGAAACGTAAAGGGCCATTGGGACCCTTCGGTTTTGACTAAATATTTGATTTAACATTTTTCATGTATATGCACATCAATAAATGTTTAAATTGTATAACACAAGGAAATGTTATAAACAACATATAAACTTACCTGTAATGTCTTGCTCCGTTTTTGTTGTTGTTTTAATGTGTGTGTGTGTTTACATATGCATTCTTCTCATTTAAATATATGTAGCATTTATTATAGGAACAATTACCTTTCCTTTTTCAATATAAAAAAGTTTGATAAATATCATTATGATGTAATACATAAATGAATTACCATCTGTTGGTTTTGTAAAGCTATTTATATATGTTCGTGTAAACGGGCCTGTTAAAACTATTGTGCTTGAAAAATATTTTCATTCGTTTTAACGAATGCCATGCTCTTGTTTTTCTTTTTTTGACCGACTCCATATATAAGTAGAATGTATTCAGAATAGCTAGCCACTTACTGTGTAACTTTTTAACTTCTTTCTCCCTGAAGGGTCATCTTTAAAGTAGTCTTCCATTATGTTAGTGAGGGTAGGACCGGGGGATATTCTGAACAAAAGTTAAATCAAACAAAGTTGTTTAATTTACACATATAAATATAAACACAGCAGCAACAAGGTCGGTAATTACAAAAATGTGCGTCAACCTTTACATATCCTGAATATTTGATTTAAAAAAGAATATGTTCATATTCATAACTTCAGATACAACCAGTTTTATATCAATATATAATGTGACGTATATTGAGTACACATATATATGAATTATATAATTGTAACATGATATTTAATAAAATTCATAATGTTTTTTTAAAATGGATTTATGGTAATTTGTACAAAACATCAAAAGACGGGCCTTTCTTATAAATCCTATATTCTCTGCCAATTTAAACGGTCAAATTAAAAATCTCATTCAATACTCTCTATAATATATTAAAATATAAAATAAAAATAACTGATTTTTCGCTCAAGTAAAGGTATGACCTAAGTTGAATCGTGAATATGGTCATGTTTCTTATTACTTTTAAAAAAAGATTTTGCAGAAAATATACTTATCAATTTAGTCACCATGAAAATATCCTTATTACACGATAATTGAATGGTAAAATAATTTAGTATAAGGCATATCAGTATCATAAGCCTTTTTTACTACGTATATTTGTATATATTTAAAAGAACATTTAGTTTTATGAAATCTATAAACATCCCTACTTACTTAACATGCAACAAGGAGGATAAGCGAACAGAAACTCACGAGTTGACCCGGACACCATGCTTGACCTCATCCAAGGCCATTGCTTTCGTCATGGATACAATAGCACCCTTGTAGGACAACAGAGAATGTGTTAAATTACTACAAAGGATCGATACATAGCACAAGGGTTCTGCAAAAAGATTTATATGCGTCTGGATTTCTGAAGTACAGAGTTTTGACATGAATGTTTATACTTTTAAGTACTCGCTTTTACATAAACACATTTGTAACCTTCTTACTCAGTTGTAAAATGGAGTGAGATTTAGTCATAGTCGTATTTAAAAAGGGAACCTCTGGAGTTATATGTGTTCCTTTGAAGTATATTTTTAGTTTTAGAAAACTCACTACCGGTGAGTAAGATGATTGAATTGTTCATCAGGCATGTTTTCAGACACCAGGAAAGCAAATACAGAAAGGGGCGGCGTTTGTCAAAAGGAAGATGTACATCGTCTTACTGTACAATCGTTTCATTTTCTTTAACCTTTAGTTACAAAGCAAGTGGCCAGTGGCTGTATGAGAAGAGGATTTGAAATAATGACCCGCTGGCTATATCTTTCACCCATTATACTGCACTAAATTTGCATCAGCTATATTTGTTTCTGTGATAAAAATATTAGGTCATCAAAGCGAATGTTATGTCTGATAGACAATATACCACCTTTAAAAGCCTGAACTGGCCTAAAAATAGGACTGTGGTCCATGTATGTCACACAGTTCATTCAATATCTACTTTGCATTTACACCAAGCTTGATTCAATATTTCATATAGCCACGAACTTCATTCTTTTTATTCATGTCATTAAGCGTTTTGTTAGATGGTCGGTGTACATGTATATGACTACATTTAAAAAAAATATTTCAAATTAAACTATCTCAGTATATAAAAAGCAATTTGCACAAAGTAACTATGTATCGGTATTTTACCTTCGCAGTCGTATATGACAAAGAACTTGACTCTGCAATCAAAGCGAGAATGCTGGCAATGTTCACAACAGAACCTCTGCTTTTCCTTATATGCGGAATCGCGTGCTTACATTCATGAAAAAGAATATTGAAAGTGATTGCACAACGAGGTGTAAAACATATTGTTTATTTTCCGATTATAAAATATCTCAAGTAGAATTATTTAAGATATTTATAGAATATTTCATGACAATATCTACTTATCAAGCTGTCATTATGAAATGCAAAGACGTGATGTGAGACCAAGTGACAATGTCCTGACACCGGAAAGTCCTTGAGTTACCACCATTCTAAAAAGGTGTGTTCGGATTTGCATCCATATCATATTTCCTATTATAACCATGGAACCCTTGGATTATGAATATGATTACGAAATATGAAACGTTTATTAGAAAAAAAAAATAATAAAACATATCATTAAATACATTAAGTTATCATCGTTCGAAGGTAAAACATTAGGTATTATTGAGAATATAGAAATACATGTCTTTTTAGAGAGTCAAAGTTCTTCAATTCAAAGGGAGGTAATTTGGTTTTCTAATCCCAAGTACTAAGAGAAAAGAGTGAATGCTGATGGATATCGGGTAATAGTTACTTGAAATGAGCAGCGTCTTTACACAGTATGAGAGTACGTAGCGTATCTACTACAGAATTGTCGTTCAAGTCATTAATCATTACAGTGGAGATCCTCACTCATGGAATTCATTCACAGACAGAAGAAATTATTTCTCAAATGGCAATGAGTTCGGAATAAACATGATTCAACTTTGTAAGAACCGATACAGATGCAGCTAGGGTACATGCGACGTCATTAATCGAGGAAAATGGCGTTCAAAAGCACATATATATTTTAATAACTATTTTTAAAAGTAAAATTTACAGGAGAAATGTCAAATGGACAACTCGCCTCCTCGTGTCAATCCGACAAATATGGTTCTATAATACGTTTCGAAAATGAATAATATTGCTTCTTATATTTAAAATTCAGTTATTGTAATCAATAATTACATAATTTACCTTGACTACTCGACAGCAGCCAATTACGTGAATTCCAATAACTCGCTGCATTTCTGTTAAGATGTCGTCAGAATCAACAGTGTCTCTAGTAACTGCAATGCCAACATATAAAACAATTATTATACTAACAACATTTACGAATAATTTGCGACATATTTCAAAAGTCAAGTCATGGAATAAGTTGCTTTGACACCGCGCGTGAAAAAGCCAATCCACATATAGAAGGCATAATGTTCCACCACCACAGAACGTGTAAAAATGTTCTCTTAGTCTTCATATGCCATCTCAAAAAATAATGAAATAGAAATGAAACAGGAAAAGAAAACATCAGCTATCGATTATAATAAAAAGTGAAATATCGCCTTATATTGAATTTATGACGATATGTCACTCTTTAATGTCGTATTTACGTATAGTGTAAATATTATATGACATAGCTGCTATATTCTTAGCCCTGTCCACTTTGGGTGGTTTAATTGCATGATCATATGATGTATGAGATGAAAAGGCTCTAAAATGTGAAGACAAATAATACTTTATTTTATAGATGTTTGTACAATGCAAAAGTGCTTCCAGTTCAGTGCAATAATAGCAAATTATGATTGAAACTTAGATTTCTAATAAAACTCCACACAGTGACTCCCCTTGCACGCTCTCACTGCCGTCACAAATGTCACGTGATGATGGTAAACTAACAAAATGGCGTCTCCGTCTGCTGTCACAACAATAAAGATTTTTTAAATGATTTTTCTTTTACCACTATGCAGTATTTGATGTTTAGTAAAGAAATCATACTTAGGGAAATGCCACTCGTAGTAAAATATTTTTATTTTTTTAAAGAAAAATAATTAAATACTTTAAGTTTTACTTGTGGTGGCAGTGGTTATCTTCAACTGTAAGGGGAAGTAACTTCTGCGTGGAGTTTGGTTTCTTATGTGCATTAATTTTATCTTCGCTACGTTTACAGTTCAATTCGTCTAGTATTTTACCATTCCTTTACATTCAGAGCTCACCCTTTCCTGAATTACTTCTTGGCTTTTCGTGATTTAAAAAACTAACATCTAGTTTCACGTATATTTATTTCTGCCTCATAGTAGCAGCAAAATAGAACAACGAACACAACTTGCCAGTTGAGAAGCTGTATATAGTCATTCTAATTCAATGAATAGTTGTACAATGAAGAACAGATGTGCAAATGAAGAACAGGTATACTTATATTTGATACTCGTAAGTTTCGTAAAATACAAGAAATTTACGATGCTTTTATAACTGATATAACAAGAAATATTTAACATGTATTTTATATATATTTTATATTTGTTCAAATACCAGCATAGAACTAAAAACGTTATGAACTACTCACCGACTCCTGCGCAGTTGACAAGGCAATCAAGCTTTCCAAATGTCGCTAGTGTGCCTTCAATTGCTTTCTGTGATGAGAATAAGAGATATAATTTTAAAAAGTCTATGACTTGGCATGTTTAAAGTATTGATGTTTTATACCACCCGGTAAATTTGGATGTGTCGAAATAAGATCCGTTTGCAGAAAACCTATCGAATATTTAATTTAATGTCTCTGTGTATATATTTTGTTTTTCTTTCGAACTTGTCTCCCCTAGAATTTGACGCCTTTTACAATGTTAATCACGAAATATGAATGTAGAATTTTGCACATATCCGTTAGTTAAAATTGAATTTTGAAATGACTACGATACAGTACAAATATTCCCACTTTGTCAGATGGAGAACTCTTGTATGTTGCTCCGTTGACTTTGAAGAAAGTTTTGTCACAAATCATCTCTCAAAACCTAATTACTCGTTAAATCATTTAATTGCTTCTCTACTAAACTATTTACAATTTAATCTTTGCAATCTACATTTTTTCTTTTGTTTTCAAACAATAATTGGATCAAATCAAAAGTAAACAAATTCTACCTGTACATCCGTATCTTTGGTAACATCACATCGAATAAACATCATATGATTACTATCTTTAGCGTTTATTTCATCGCCTAGCTCATCTGAAATTATAGTTCTTAGTTCAGGCACTTATAAGACAAATGTTATATCCCTATACAATGGACTGTAAATAAGTGTTTAATAAAATAAATAATAAA
>CM037777.1:8026581-8076581 GCA_021229015.1 Solen grandis
TGAAGGAGCTGACTATTGTAATTAATGTAGGGGGCTGACTATTGTAATAAATGTAGGAGGCTGACTTTTGTAATAAATGTAGAGGGGTGACTATTGTTATAAATGTAGGGGGATGACTATTGTAATAAATATAGTGGGGTGACTATTGTAATAAATGTAGAGGGGTGACTATTGATATAAATGTAGGGGGCTGACTATTGTAATAATTGTAGGGGGCTGACTATTGTAATAAATGTAAGGGACTGATTATTGTAAAAAATGTAGGGGGCTGCTATTGTTATTAAATGTAGGGGGCTAGCTATTGTTATAAATGTAGGGGGCTGACTGTTGTAATAAATGTAGGGGCTGACTATTGTAATAAATGTAGGGGGCTGACTATTGTTATAAATGTATTGGACCGACTATTGTATTAGATGTAGGGGGCTAGCTATTGTTATAAATGTAGGGGGCTGACTATTGTAATAAATGTAGGGGCTGACTATTGTAATAAATGTAGGGGGCTGACTATTGTTATAAATGTATTGGACCGACTTTTGTATTAGATGTAGGGGGCTAGCTATTGTTTTAAATGTAGGGGGCTGACTATTGTAATAAATGTAGGGGGGTTGACTATTGTGGTCCAGTCCCACATGGTTTAACTAGGTTTACGCTACTCTGGTTTCAGCCAACACCGAGGACTGTCACCATTAGATGTTCATACGTGACATCGCTGTCTTTCTAATCCTTCTAAAATAAATAGTTTAACTTTTAAAACTGAAAACGCTTGCTAGCTTCCTGCCATAACAACAATAACAACAAAACAAACAAAAACTTTAATTATAGCAGACATATTAATTGATGATGATTTGAGATGCCAAAAATTAACTTATCTATAGATCAATGTAGACAAGTAATTCCTTTCTTATATAATTATTGAAAGAGTTAGGGTCTGCAAAATGCATGAAATTTCCATACATTAAGCTACTAAGGCTGTGTTAATGTCAATGTAAATAAAATCATCAGCAGCAGCAACAACTTTTTCTGAGTTTTAATGAATCAGGTTGCTTGCAAGGTTCGTTAACCAAGTTTTAAAAACTCTCGGTCTACGAGTTATCAGATACCAAGTAAATGTGTCGGATTTCTTTTTAATAACGATATAAGACTTTCATGTTTTAAATCTTGTCATTTTTTAAACAGATTATACAGGTAATTGAAGTGTTCTTTTTTTTTCAAACATATCACATGTTTTTATTATCTCACCTGAGAACAACGTGCTCATGGTGAGCTTTTGTGATGGCGTCCGACGTCTGTGCGTCCGTGCGTACGTCCATGCGTCCGGCGTCAACAATTTCCTTTAAACAACATCTCTTCTCAACCGCTGAATGGATTTTCACTAAACTTCACAGGAATCATCCTTATGATGCCCTCTATCAATATTGTTCAAATTATTTTAATTGGTTGAAAAAGAAGGTCACAAAAGCTAAAAATAGATTTTAAAAATGCAAACTTTGAAAATCTTCTTCTGCAAAACTGCAAGACCTAGAGGTTAGAGTTTTGGTGTGTATCATTGTCTAAAGCACCACTACCAGGTTTGTTCAAATCATGGCCTTGAGGTCAAAACTGGCCCCGCCCTAGGGGTCATTTGATTAACATAGGCTTATAAATGAAAAAAAATAATAGAACACACTCTTCTTCTCAGAAACCACATGGCCTGGAGTTAAGATATATGGTGTGTAACATTGCCTTATGGACATCTACCAAGTTTGTTCAAATCATGGCCCTGAGGTCAAAACTGGCCCCGCCCCAAGTGCCACTTGATTTAACATAGGCTTATATAAATATAAAAACTAGAAAAATCTTCTTCTCAGAAACCACAAGGTCTAGAGTTAAGATAATTGGTGTGTATCATTGCCTTATGAACATCTACTAGGTTTGTTCAAATGATGGCCTTGGGATCAAAATTGGCCCCGCCCCAGTGGTCAATTAATTTTACAAAGGCATATAAATAGAAAAATCTAGAAAAATCTTATTGTCAGAAACTACAACGCCAGGAGTTTAGATATTTGGTGTATAATTTTGTCTTAAGGACATCTACATGGTTTGTTCAAATCATGGACCTCGGGTCAAAATTGGCCCCGTCTCAGGGGTCACTTGATTTTACATAGGCCTAAATAGGAAAGATTTTTAAAAGATATCCTTGTCAGAAACCACAAGATCATGGGTTTAGATATTTGTTATTTAACATGGCCTTGTCGACCTGAACCTGGTTTTCAAATCATGGCTCTGGGGTCAAAATTTGTCCGACGCTAGGGTTAACTTGCTTTTTTGGACCACATGTAAACTAAGATTATATTACTGTTCTTTTGCATGGATTTTGTATTCAATATGCCTTTGTTGTAAAAAACAACGAAAGCAATATTTCTCAGGTGAGCGATTCAGGACCATCTGAACAGTTGTTGCTCCTTTTTTCGATTATGCGGCTCCATGGTCAGATTTAAAAAGCATTTCATACGTGGCATCAACAACACTATGGTTCACACGAAGGGAGGTAACCGTACATGTATCTTGTAACGGGGCGGGGGGGGGGGGGGACAGTATGCTCCCTTGAATGTACAATACATACTTCAAAGATTGATTAATTGATTGATTGATTGATTTTTTTTAGTTTATTTTGTGACGTCCAGCTAAATACAGGTGGAGGAAGACGAGGCATCCGGGTAGAACCACCGCAAGCCAGCTGGAAGGCTTCCTCATATGAAAATAGAATGACCCTGTCGGGACTCGAACCACGCGGTGAGGGGCTGTTGAATTGTGTCACAAACAGCTATTTGCTTCCGTTTTGAATGGACGTATTTTAAGTGTATATCTTCCATAAGAAGCTCATAGGCAGAAATGAAAAATATCACACAAACACACTGAATTCAGTATGTACATTGAATATGTACGTACTCACATCATATGTAAAGTTAGACCGTTAGAGCTTATTAATAGGCTACAACATTTCACCCATTTATCATATTTAGCCTTTGTATTAAAAAAGCTACAGCAATAGGCTAAATAGGATTAATGGGGAGAATAATACATAGGCCAAATATGCTTATTTATATAGATTTTGTATTGTAAAGGATAAATATTAATGGCCTTTCACTAAATTGGCGCCCCTCACCGCGTGGGTTCGAATCCCGGCAGGGTCATTCGGATTTTCATGTGAGGAAGCCTTCCAGCTGGCTTGCGGTAGGTCGGTGGTTCTACCCGGATGCCTCTGTGCATTCGGGGTATTTCTCCACCTGTAATTAGCTGGACGTCGCTATATGACTGAAATACTGTCGAAGCGACGGTAATCTCAAACAGTCAAGTCACTAAATTGGTCAAATGGGCTAACTTCACACATACATATATGTTTACATACGTGTGAAACTGGTTAGCACAGAGACTGCACTTTAGAAAAAAATACAGGAAGGTAATGTATCTTAAAGATCATTGTTATACTGCAATTGTTAAAAGTCGTCTTAACAACGCCTTGAGGAAACAGAAATAAGAAATGAAATCTTAGAATGAAGAGGTTTCATTTTATGTGAATAAAGATAGGAAATATGAATCCATTGTTTAGAATGGTTGTCCGAATATGGTCATTATAATCAGAGTTATCCTCTGACAAAACATTTGAGGCTTTAGTTCCGAGTGTCAAAATTGCTCTCCTCAACATAAGTGTTTAACAATTGACTGATCCTTTTATGTAATTGAAAAACAGTTTTTACAAGACTTGGATTGGAACAGGTTCTAATTTGGCCTAATTCTGAATGAATATTATGTTTTCTCTAAGAAATACCAGTTTAAAATTGTTTCTGATTTTACATTCAGTGACATAAAAAAGTGCTGCGTTTTAGGAAGTGTTTGGAAGTTTATAAGAGTCAGGGAGGAAAAAAAGAATTAATATGATGCTACTCCGTGGCGGACCAAAGTTCGTAATTAGTTGTATTTTGATGTGCAGCACGGGAAGCATGTGTGCGACAGGTTTGTGACTCTTGTTGCTATACCAGGTAACCAGGCTGGAATACAATAACATCAAGCTAGCTAATACGTGTACTTTAATTCTGAAAAAAAGCGTTTCAGTTTTTATTTTCTTCTCGCGGATAGTTTTTTCCTCTAAAATTTTGCACATACCTTAGACTACATGTATAACTACAAGATATGCGAATGAGAAATAAGGGATTACCATGCTCGTTTCAGAGGCCTAGATCTTGCTGATATTTTTAAGCCTAAAATTTGTTAAAAAAAGACAAGGCATAAAAATATCAGCAATATCTTATTTCTTAAATGTAACTTATAATGTGTTCTATAAGTAAGAGGTGAAAATATTGTCAAAATGCATGGAATATACAAAACGAGCATAAACCTCAAAACTGCTCCAGGACTAAACTTAGAAATAAATATGATATGAAAAATACTTTAATACTCAGATGAAACGCATCAATATAAAGGATTTCTGAAAATAAAAAAATAATATAATGTATACATCACAATGTTTGTCCCAGTATGACGTCTAGTATAATTTCCTTGGATAAAGTTATACCATAAATACTTGTGAATATGACTTCTTTCAGTGTGCAGCTCGAACCTCACCACTGTAGCCGGGGTGGGTGGGGTGGCGAATTTTGAGTTCACAGCGACAGATCTTAAATTCGATCAACTGGACTTCAGGAAGGAATCCGGCGATATTCATGTTAGTTACGCTCCGAACAAGGTAAACAATCTGTCAGAACGCTTCCATGTCCTTCTAGACACCCGGATGGAGATAACTGGAGTCATAGACTTACATATCTCCAGGATTTGGAACCTTGCCTTTAGGATAAAGGGTGTTCAGGAGACAGACGCTGGATCCTACACGACCCGCCTTGTACCCGGCTCAGCTATCAACTGTTGGACACTTCATGTACTGAGTGAGGCTTTTGGTTGATTCTAAGTAAATTTCATTTCTTAACAATTTGTCATGGAATTTAATTAACAAGCATTCTTTCAGACTTTAGTATGTACTTAATGAAAATGTCTAGCGCTAACCTTTGTCAGAGGCGATTCTTTTGTTTCTAGTTGGTTTATAGCATGTTTTATGCTAGCAAAGTTGTGGTAGACGAATAACGTCATTATAAGTATATGCCATATCCAATTTTGTATGAAGGACAGAACACAGTGCTATGCACATGTTAATATCACAATAGCATGTTAAAGCTTGATTCAAAATGCTAAAAACGTTTCACTTTTCCCAGCACCAGCCATTTACCTAGATTTGCCCGAAAACTCCAGTCGCGTTGAAGAAGGCAACTCCCTATACTTTAATGGCGTGAAATCTCGCAAAGGGCGATTACCGCGAGATGTTAACCTGACTTCAACTTGGTTTATTGATGGAAGCCATGTGACCAAGCATGACGGCTATATTACTTCTGAGAACAGTTTGGTTATGTTTAGAACTGATCGGAATTTAGACAGAAAGAATGTGACGTTCTGTGTCTTGAGAGACCATAACACACGAGTAGCTGAAACTAACTATACGCTACGCGTTACTTGTGAGTACCATGCATGACTTCTTGCATTGCCTCAACACGGAACATATTTGTTTTAACTCATTTTTTCACTTGAAAATATATTCAAAATACTCGCAGCCAAACTCTCTCTTCTCTCTCTCTCTCTCTCAAGACCTGGTGTCTCTTTATAACTTTAACACTTGCAGACGGCCCAGACAAGCCTGTGTTCAAGCCAGACAGTAACATGTATGTCCTACAACAAGGGGACACCATACCGAAAGTGACCTGCTCTGTCGTCTGCAACCCCCCATGTCACGTATTTTGGTCGCCTGAGGTAAGGGAATGATATTTATCACTTTTGAAATAAAAATGTTGTATTTATTACTTTTAGTTACTCTCTTATTTATTTCTTTTACAGCCTAGAAATAGCAATGGCAATTCGGCAGTTCTGCACCTTGGCGAGGCGACGACCTCTATGTCTGGAGAGATCACATGTTGCGCGCGCAGACTGGATGTAAACAAGACTGTCCGGAGAGCTCTGCTAATCTTTGTCCGGGACAATAGTACTGGTTGGGATACTTTGACAATAAATAATTAAATATTAATTAGTATCTATGTCTTTGGAATTTTCATTTTAGATGTGGGAAACGGGTTATTTAAACATGCGCATTAAGCAAATAGACGTTAGAACATATTTTGACCTGAATTCATTTTCAATCCAAGATACTGTTAAATCTAAAATGATAATGCAATAATCAGCATGCCCATTTACCACCTGTAGAGTTTTTTTACCGACAAAATTAGTCATGTACCCCCAAAATTGTAGGTACTCTCTATAAGAAGGGGTACAAAGTTAAGGAAAAAATGTACCCAATTTCAAAACTCTGTTGGTACCCTGACAATATAACACAAGTGTGTACACCTCAAATATGTATTAGGTTATATTATATATCAACAATATATGTGTGATATTCGAGTTTGATAATTAAGTTTAAATAAGAGCACGTGAGTATTTTCAAATACTGAGATCCGTGTTTGTACAAGTTGATGAGCTGACCAGAGAAGGCATGATAGTTACACTGGGAACAATAATTCTTAAGTTTCTATAAAAGAAAGGTCTGTCCCTGGGGCCATGTTATTGTTGTTGTTATCATCTTTGTTTATATTGCTACCGTAGTTACACGTGTAATGCATGAAATACACCAGTCTGAGTTTGTATTGTTAAGAAATATAAATCATAGAATCAGTAACGCTAACCAGTCTAAATTGTACACAATCATTATCATTATGTATTAATCTGTAGGACTTAATAAATCACTACAAGTTTCTTTGACGTCAAATTGACATACCTCTGTACAGCTCAAATGCCTTTTAATTTAAATCTTAAGCACGACAGCCGGACACATACATGTACATAGACTAAAGCACGTCGTGCTGACGGTATTTGTGTTCACGTTTTCATAATGTCACTACAAACGACTATACAAGTGTACAGGCTGGTATTATACCAATGTAGGCGAGTAGCTGATTTACCTACTGACAATTTGATATACACATTATTGTTGAAAAAATCGAGAAATACCTACATTTTTTACGTTTAATTTACTTAACAAAGTGACCAATCAAAATGACTATTTTTCTGCAATCCTCGTTTTTCCCCTCCTTTCGATTTTTCAATTCAGGCTGTGATATAGAATACCTTGGTCAGACAACAAGTTACACGGTCCTGGGAGTGTGCCTTTTCGTGTCCTTGACCTCTGTCATCAGCTGCACCATCAGTCTCAAGGTGTTTGTCTTACAACAAAGTAAGTAACAAAACGGAACACTTGGGTATATCAAACTGAAATTATCTTGTAAATCCATGAATTGGATTTGTTCGGAAAATGAAATACGTCAGTTTAAAATTCTCTTTAATCGATGTCTGATTGATACGAAAACCTTAACCATGAAAATAAGCATGCACCCTTCCCTCCTACAGTTTATAAGATCACATAAATGTACATGTATGTATTTAAATCAAAAGGGGCAAAAATAAACAAACCAGTGGTTCTAACAATGCATATATAACTAATATTATAAACAAACTTCTAAAAATATATGCCAAGAATGCTGCGTGTTTTGAAAAGAGTTCCAAAATATAAGTGTAATATATCATACGTTATCTTTTTGCTTATGTATATTTTTTTCTATTCATTTTTTTTAATTTAAATATATTTAGCATTATTTTTATGAAGAATTTATTTTCAGATTTGATAAGATAATATTAATATTCAATAATACTAATAAAAATAATCCCAGATGGAAACAAACTCGGGACCTCTCAAGAGGAATTTGTGAACAGTTCACCTCCCGATTTAGCTAATGCGCCAAATGATATAAATGTTTGGCATTTTGTCCATCTATATTAGGTAATACAACACTAATACTACACAGTTTGCCATTTTGTCCATCTATATTAGGTAATACAACACTAATACTACACAGTTTGCCATTTTACTGTATGAAGTCCATATAGTATTTGAACAAATGTTCATCCCATACATTGTACTTCGTTGATTTTTATTTTCAAGGACGGAGAAAACCAAGAGTACCACCAAAACCGTTAGCAAAGTGAGTATACGCTAGACATTCCTTGCTTCCGTCAATGTGCTGGTGATGGTCTGAATATAAGTTATCTGGTGTATCTATAGCAACTGGTGTATCTGATAGAAATACTAACCAAATACGATGTCTCGTGTAATGTGGAAACAGGTCTTAGACTATATTCGCGATAAAGATTCAATACGTTGTGTGATTTATCTAGCAGGTTAGCCTGATTCATTTTATCAGAATAAAAAATGCGAATGATTTAAATTATAGTATTTAAATGTGGAATTTTTATTTTATTGCATTTCAGTATCGTTAGAGCAAATCGTACGAGTCTTCAACTTACAAACAACCGCATCTATGAATCTCCAAATGGAAACTCCCAGATCAAAGACATCAGCACTTAATTTTTCCCGGCGAACGTGCATCCATGCTTGTTTTTAACAAGATAACGAGAAGGACATTATCAAGAGGGGACCTCCATTTAAAGATTTAAATGTCAGAATTAACCTGAATGTATTTTAATCCATGGGACAAACCCCTGTTGCAACTGCTAGGGGAGGTAATAGCAACAACAACAAAAAAAAAAAAACTGCTGCCTTACCATGCTCGACAATATGCGATTTTCATAAGTTAACAAGAGAAAATATCTTAGCGCATGATATAATTACACGTAATTAACCACAACTATATTTAATGATGTATTAAATATTCATGCTTTGAAGAAATACGAAATAAATTCATAAGAAAATATTTTTCCAATAATGCTAGTATGTTCCAATTTATAGAGTTATTACAATGTCAGGATAGGAAATTTTTATAAAATTTTGCAATGTACTTACAAAAAGCTTATGTTATGAGAAATAATTTGAATGCTATTTAAGATCTTTGTATTAACATAAAAATCACACGAAACTTTACAATATGTATTTATATTTTAATTGTTAAAGCATTTTTTTTTTTTTAAAATTTTTTAAATTTTATATGTGATTGTATATTATTCCAGTATTATTTGTTAAATGCATGTTCTGTTTAAAAATGTTTCAGGATATTATATGCTTTTGCATTATAACAAATAAAGCTTTCAATACCTTTGTTTATTTGTTTTGAAACCGTTTTCTTGTTTGTTTTGTTTTTCTTTTTTCAACTACATGCAAGCTGATAATTCTAACTCCTTATCAGCTGGCAATGGGAATGTATATATGTACCGAGGTTTATATGTCTCAGTCAGTTTGGCATTATAAGGGAAATAAATCTGTAAAATTACGTAATCGATTTAAGAAGAGTTGTCGCCCTTGTACTAAGAAAAAAAAATAAAGTTTGTGAAAAATATAACCGATTCTTAAGCCTCAGCCAAGTTTTGCTATAGAAATTGGTGCTAATATAGGCATTGGTGCTCATATAGACATTGATGCTCATATAGACATTGGTGCTCATATAGACATTGGTGCTCATATAGGCATTGATGCTAATATAGACATTGGTGCTCATATAGACATTGGTGCTCATATAGGCATTGGTGCTCATATAGACATTGGTGCTCATATAGGCATTGGGTATATGACATTGTGCTATATAGGCATTGGTGCTCATAACATAAGACATTGATGCTCATATAGACATTGGTGCTCATATAGACATTGATGCTCATATAGACATTGGTGCTCATATAGACATTGGTGCTCATATAGGCATTGGTGCTCATATAGACATTGGTGCTCATATAGACATTGGTGCTCATATAGACATTGGTGCTCATATAGACATTGGTGCTCATATAGACATTGGTGCTCATATAGACATTGATGCTCATATAGACATTGATGCTCATATAGACATTGGTGCTAATATAGGACATTGGTGCTCATATAGACATTGGTGCTCATATAGACATTGGTGCTCATATAGACATTGGTGCTCATATAGACATTGGTGCTCATATAGACATTGGTGCTCATATAGGCATTGGTGCTCATATAGACATTGGTGCTAATATAGACATTGATGCTCATATAGACATTGGTGCTCATATAGACATTGGTGCTCATATAGACATTGGTGCTCATATAGACATTGGTGCTCATATAGACATTGGTGCTCATATAGACATTAGTGCTCATATAGACATTGGTGCTCATATAGACATTGATGCTCATATAGACATTGGTGCTCATATAGACATTGGTGCTCATATAGACATTGGTGCTCATATAGACATTGGTGCTCATATAGACATTGTGCTCATATAGACATTGATGCTCATATAGACATTGGTGCTCATATAGACATTGGTGCTCATATAGGCATTGATGCTAATATAGACATTGGTGCTCATATAGACATTTGTGCTCATATAGGCATTGGTGCTCATATAGACATTGGTGCTCATATAGGCATTGGTATAGACATTGATGCTCATATAGGAATTGGTGCTCATATAGACATTGATGCTCATATAGACATTGGTGCTCATATAGACATTGGTGCTCATATAGGCATTGGTATAGACATTGATGCTCATATAGGAATTGGTGCTCATATAGACATTGGTGCTCATATAGGCATTGGTATAGACATTGTGCTCATATAGGAATTGGTGCTCATATAGACATTGATGCTCATATAGACATTGGTGCTCATATAGACATTGGTGCTCATATAGGCATTGGTATAGACATTAGTGCTCATATAGACATTGGTGCTCATACAGACATTGGTGCTCATATAGGCATTGGTGCTCATATAGACATTGGTGCTCATACTGATACTGAAGTGTCATGGTTTGGACCTAGAAACGTCGATAAAATCTTCTCTTTATTTCTGCCTTTCAACATTCCCCTGATAGTGTTTTCAAGTGAAATATGCTTACTCGAATTTGATTTGGATTCGAACTTGTATTTAAATAAAAAGAAAACTTCTTTACTTAAACAAAGACATGCCGATACACGATTTCAAATTGTGATAGAAGTTATTTGGTGTTAAGCCTTAGCAATTTATTTGTGTGATAATCAAATAATTCTAAATAAAAAATAACAGTTTTCATTATTTATTACTTTTACTGTCATAACAATATTATTTTTGTCCAAAGTAAAAGGATATAGATAAACTTTATCGTATCAGTCTAACCCCTCACCGCTATAGTTTCAATTCACAGTCTGGTGACTCGGGTATTCAATGTGTGGAGGCAAACTGGTTTGCGGCAAGTCAGTGGTTCTCCCCGGGTGCCTCTGTACACTCGGGATCACGGGGTCATGAACCTGAAATAATGTCGCAGCGATGGATCCATCCCCCCACCCACACACCAAAAAAAAAAAAAAAAAAATGCGCTAAATTAACAATATGAACGGCGTACAAAAAAACATACTAACGCTGAAATATGTTAAATAAGTCCTTGTTTCAAAACATTTTTGGAAGCCCAAATCCCCACATCTCACCCCGATACATAGTTGCTAATTTGGCATTAAATTCAAAATTGTCGAGATACGATTAATCAAACAAGTTTATGAGTGGAAGGAATATATATGAGACATTTAACAAGTTACTGGTGTTAAAACTAGCGAAATAACGTGAGTCAACTTTTATTGGCACTCTCGAACATTGCACTTTAACACTCAACTGCCTGTATTCCTGATCCCTGTCAGATGATTTGTAGCGGTCTCACTGTGTCCCCTGTATCCAGCAATCATTCTTTCAGTTGGATTCCAAGTTACTTTCTGTTGTTGATGAATGTGTAAAATCAATGCTACTAGAGCCTTGTTGACACAGGATTCTGGGCAACAGCTGACGTTGTAATGTAGGCGGGTGGCAACGGATGACATGTCATTCGTTAGTGTATCCATACCATATGGTATATGATGTCATTTTAAACTGTCGCTATATCCCATTAGAATTACGTAAGATGCCACGCGGTGTGGACATACTTAGTGAACAGGGCAAGTCTTTATTTCATTTTAGCAAAAACTGAAGATCACTTTATCAGCTAAATATGACAAAGATGCTTGATGAACGTAAATGTTGTACTTACAGCTAACAAAATATTTCCAAAAGAAAGCTATATATAGCTTTTATTTTTAGTGATTTTTCAAGAAAAAAAAAGTTGATGCAGCGCAAATAAACTATCGGTGTTTGTCGAGGTTGTCGCCGATTGTTCACGACTTTGTGGATCCATATCCACTTAGCGCTATCGATGTCAACACAATCGCAATAAAATTATATTGACAGGTCAACATATCCTACACTCTCAGGTAGGACTTGCTGGCATGTCCAGGTATAGGAGGCTGTGACCCGGCCCCATTTCACCACTGAATGGAAACAAAATGTTTCAAGAATACAAGCACAAGTTTTGTAATGCTGGACACATATGTAGAGGTGTAACACAGCGAAGAAGCTAGACATCCAGTATCGAGAAGAAGCTAGACATCCAGTATCGAGAAGCTAGACATCCAGTATCGAGAAGAAGCTAGACATCCAGTATCGAGAAGCTAGACATCCAGTATCGAGAAGAAGCTAGACATCCAGTATCGAGAAGCTAGACATCCAGTATCGAGAAGAAGCTAGACATCCAGTATCGAGAAGCTAGACATCCTATATCGAGAAGAAGCTAAACATCCAGTATCGAGAAGAAGCTAGACATCCAGTATCGAGAAGAAGCTAGACATCCAGTATCGAGCGAGTATCTTACAGGATGTGAAACTAGATCGTTACTCAGCTTGACACAAAAACAGCAATTTCCTTGATAATCACCCATTCATGCTGAGCCTGCGTAAAACTGATTCTGATGCAACGCATTTTAACTTGTCCTATTTTTTTTTGAATTTCTGCCTGGGTGATGTTAACTTTACCGTTTTCAAAATTCGAAAGTTCTATATAACCTTCACACTGTGCAATATCGTCCTTGATAACAGCTGTTGGACTAACCTCCAGAATACCGCTATGAACAATGTCCCCTGAATGTGATTTTGAACCAGTTTCGATGATAATTCCTCTTAATCCATGAGGTTCATCAAACATAACTGAAAAATTATCACCAGCTTTGGCAGCACCATTGCTCCAAAAATGGCCCGGCTCATTTGAGTATGGCAGAAATGGTGGGAAATCGTCCGTCATGGGAAGTGACGTCATTATTTTGGCAGGCGGGTTATCGCCATTGTATTCCTTTTTCGGGAACTCAAAGAATTTGTCTACAAGGGGCTGGACTTTCTCAGCGAGACTCGAATGGTACCCCATGTGTTGGAACAGAGTTGGTTTCCGTATGATTCTTGGACCTTGAGCCATAAGCATGTTGAAATACAAAAACGTGAAATCGACTGGCTGTGTTTCGCTAAAGATAAGCAACATGTCCGCGAGAGGGACCACGTGTTTTGCGTGATACAACTTCCCGATAAATCCTAATTCAGAAAACTCTAAACATATCCAATTGTCAGTTTCTTGTTTGTTGATAAACTCGTCTATGGCTTGATAATAACCGGAAGTAGGTAAAACGTCATCTTCCATTTGCATATAGTAATCTGAGAGAGGTTCACTATATTTCATTATGTATGCGTAATCATAATTTTGTTTTGTTCTCCAGTTAACATAAGAACTGTTTGTCACCAGCATTTTGTTATAAAAACTAGGCGGGGCCTGTATTATCTTCAGGTTCCCGGCCTGCACGTGATTCACGTACTTGGTACGCAGGGAAGCTTCCATACTGTCCTTCCATTCTTTATTTTCAATGTCGGCGAGAAAAATGACAAACACAATCTGCTTGAGGTCCACATCGGAAGTTTTGTTAAACATGGAACTGAGCATGTCCAGGAAGTAACTTCCGTCCCGTCGTTTAACGGTGGGGATCCCTATGGTAAGGCGACCTGAATAAAATTATGGGAAACAAATATAATACTCGTATATATATGTATACGTCATAATATATCCCACTATAATGATTCAGACAAAATAAATGAATTTATAGTAAATGGATTTATTTGAAATAATAAGGTATTGTAAATGTTCAGTTTACAGTTTATACTTTCTGAAATGATAAACAGTGACAGTACAATGTAATTAAGAAATTAGTGAAATTCCTTTTTTCTTCATTTTATTTTCTTCTTTTATAGAAATTTCTTCTTATTTTGAGGTTTTAATCTTACATCCAGTCGACTGTAAATCAGCATTGATGTCTCATTGTGATTTACAACACCAGTGGCATGATACCACGCCAAGTCACATATAACCAGTCCTGGTGATCGAACTCGCGACCTCCCATCAGCTGCTGTTATCTTGTTTTTAAACGAATGGATAGACAGCTGAACTGATGGTGGTGTTCACGTGGTTCTGGCGACTGGTATCCTTTCATATATAACGTCAGGACAACATAGTATTGACCCCGGACTGTATTGGTGTAACCAGTACTTCATCCGGCCACCCCGGACATCCACCAAACACAAATGGCTTTTGACCCGTCCCCTCTGCCTTACTTACGTCGGACGGTGACCGAGGGCTGGACCACATCTGGTGCTGCCGTTACCATGGTAGACCTAGCCGTAGGCTCCAGCTGCAGGTAATAAACATACATTGCCGTTACTATGGTAATAAACTATACCGTACCATTCAAAATTAAAAACACATGTTACACATTGAAAAATGTAGTGTTTAAAAATAAGCTCATAACGGAACAGTACTGAGACCGGTAAACTCGTCATGTTGGCCGTGTAACAGCACTTAGACCGGTGAACTCGTCATGTTGACCGTGTAACAGCACTTAGACCGGTTAACTCGTCACGTGACCGTGTAACAGCACTTAGACCGGTGAACTCGTCATGTTGACCGTGTAACAGCACTTAGACCGGTTAACTCGTCATGTTGGCCGTGTAACAACACTTAGACCGGTTAACTCGTCATGTTGACCGTGTAACAGCACTTAGACCGGTAATCTCGTCATGTTGGCCGTGTACCAGCACTTAGACCGGTTAACTCGTCATGTTGACCGTGTAACAGCACTTAGACCGGTTAACTCGTCATGTTGGCCGTGTAACAGCACTTAGACCGGTAACTCGTCATGTTGACCGTGTAACAGCACTTAGACCGGTTAATCTCGTCATGTTGGCCGTGTACCAGCACTTAGACCGGTTAACTCGTCATGTTGACCGTGTAACAGCACTTAGACCGGTAATCTCGTCATGTTGGCCGTGTACCAGCACTCAGACCGGTTAACTCGTTATGTTGGCCGTGTAACGGCACTTTGACCGGTAAACTCGTCATGTTGACCGTGTAACAGCACTTAGACCGGTAACTCGTAAAGTTGGTCCTGTAACAGCACTTAGACCGGTAAAGCCGTCAAGTTGACCGTGTAACAGCACTTAGACCGGTTAACTCGTCATGTTGGCCGTGTAACAGCACTTAGACCGGTAAACTCGTCATGTTGGCCGTGTAACAGCACTTAGACCGGTTAACTCGTCATGTTGGCCGTGTAACAACACTTAGACCGGTTAACTCGTCATGTTGGCCGTGTAACAGCACTTAGACCGGTAAATTCGTCATGTTTGTCGTGTAACAGCACTTAGACCGGTTAACTCGTCAAGTTGATCGTGTAACAACACTTAGACCGGTAAACTCGTCATGTTGGCCGTGTAACAGCACTTAGACCGGTAAACTCGTCATGTTGGCTGTTTTACTTCGCGGTCCCTATCGTTATTCTTTTCTCACGGGATTGGGATCCTCCGACAGTATTTGATACGTCGGGACAGGTGATCAAATATAAGACCCTCTACTAAACCTGCAGACTGGTTGAAGGGTGGACAAAGATGTAATCTATGCGGATCTGTCACTTAATCGTTCTTGAACATGTAATATGAAAGATGGATCATAGGTTCTAGTATATCATTATGTTTATTATTCTTATAGGTCATATACCAATGTGTACGAGTAATAAATATTTTATTTACATGCAACACCATAAAAAAGGATCTCGTATAAAAGTCTGACAAACAAGACTGAGTCAAGAAATAAAGCCAATACCCTGTCTGTCACATAAATAGTTCTATGCTTAATCAATTAGTGAGTGTATTACCCGGTTATTTAAGAGACCTGTTCATGGGTTAATCACAGAAAAAAAAGATGTTTGGAATGTGATATAGTCATATGGTATCACACGTAGACTGCATTAGCTATCTAACATATGATAGTCATAAAAGTCATCCCAAACGTCAAAGCAAACCTTAAAGTTCAGTATGAGGTGGTACTTTTCGTACCACCTCGGCGACACCGGGGAGTAGTAAAGCTCTCTTTTTTTTCTTCAAATAATCGAGCTGATATTGTTGTCCCAGTCGACTTTATACAAGTTTTTTCTTGTATGACATGAAAAAGAAATTTCTTAAAACTTACATGCCGATAACTTATATTGTTCACAGCAACATATCTTCGTTTGGCAAAATCTGTAGAAAACAAAACAAACAGTCATTCTTATTATTTTTTTTTTATATAAAACCAAACATTAAGTCATTCAGATAATTGTCCAGAAAGACAAGTCCCTATCATTCAGACGCTTGGATCATGTTACTATATTAAGTTTTTGGTGTATAGAGCGTCTTAATGACAGAGACTTTGCTTAAATATATTCATTTGCAATCAAACTTTCGTTAATCTAAACTTTCAATGTATCATATACATGTGTATATCCGTGATTATTGATATGTTAATCCACATATAATGTTAATACGTGACAATCAAATATGAATTTCGCTGACCCTCTCCACCATCGATCGGCAATTTTCATAGTTGCCCTATCCCCCGAACGTACGGTAAATTTTGAATCCGCGCCTGTATCTGCAATACAGTATTTACTTATGTGGTGTAGTTAATTCGAAAGTACGTGTAATGATTCAATTGGGAAACATATTTCGGATTATTTGATTTAAATTAATGTGAAATGAGTATATTTATATAGGAAATTGAAGAAACTGGTAAACAAGAAATATCTTTAAAAAAAGATATTCGGCGTAAAATGGAAAACAAACTGAACTCCTACAATTATAAGGCTGTATTCCGGAACCGGTGTTTCTTAAAATAGTGATCATGCAGTATTAGAATACATCTGTACACACTACTGGTAAGTTTACTTATTTTCAAAGGGCCAAAGTATGTTATTGTATTTAAGATTCATATGTTTGTTGTTAATCGATGATAAAGTAAGACCCTAATTGATAGGAAACTAGTTAATTATAATGGGTAACTTCACTCTCGATATACATGATCAACAGTTAAAGTGCGAGCCACTTCGCAGATTGCAGGGGATTTTCGTCTAAAATAAACATCGAAATCGATTTATCGACAATTAAATTACATTTTAAAAAATAAAAAAGCAACTACATTTACAATTCGAGCCTTCTCTTAAAATAGCATATCAATAGAATATCTATCTGACAAATCTGGAAAAACATTTTTTCTAGTGTCAATATCGAATTTCTTAAGTATAACGAGATTATAATCAAGAACCTTGAGAAGATAGATAATAACTGGCTGTCATTCTTTGAATGAAAAGGTGCGATCTGAAACTCGAGCCAACCCAGAACTGATCGTTTTTGTGACTTGAACAACATTATTTATTCAAATACAAACATTGTTAGGAAGAGTGCTACAGTTTTCCGAGTAATTCCGGCATCAAAGGACATTGTCCGACTGCTATATTGTTCGTGTGGTTCCGGCAGAATTTCAATTAACATTAATGGCGAGTCGATTCTTTAAATAATTAACATTGAAGCAGATGTCACCGGCTGCACCTGATTACAGATTATACATTATCGCATGGTGTAGCGAATACTTTCAAATAACGAGGACGTCTATTCTTTAACACCGAACTTTATCGGAGATAATATTACTGACTTTCTTGTTTATCTTTCTTTCATATGAGCAACGTGTAGATACCCTCCAATCTCTAGGTTCTGCTGCTGGACTGTGTCACGATAAGTTGCTAGCTCCCATCTCTAGGTTCTGCTGCTGGACTGTGTCACGATAAGTTGCTAGCTCCCATCTCTAGGTTCTGCTGCTGGACTGTGTCACGATAAGTTGCTAGCTCCCATCTCTAGGTTCTGCTACTGGACTGTGTCACGATAAGTTGCTAGCTCCCATCTCTAGTGTCCCGCTGCTGTGACGTGTCACGATAAGTTGCTAGCTCCATCTCTAGGTTCTGCTGCTGGACTGGTCCACGTGAGTTTGCTAGCTCCATCTCTAGGTTTCTCGTTGGACGTGTCACGATAATTCTAGCTCCCATCCTGGTCTGTATGACTGCCGCAACGTGAATAGATACCCAAACTCCCACGAGTAGTTACCTCCTTACAATGTAATAACCCACTCCATAATTAACAAAATTTATTTCACTGCGAGTGTCATATCCCTAAGTAAGTTTTTTTCAATAAACATCAAATATCGCCTCGTGTTAAAAAAATCATTTTAAAAAATATTTTTCTTGTGACAGCAGACGGAGACGCCATTTTGTTAGTTTACAATCATCACGTGACATTTGTGACGGCAGTGATTTTATCCTTGCAAGGGAGATCACTGTGTGGAGTTTGGTAGATACCCTCCCATCTCTAGGTTCTGCTGCTGGACTGTGTCACGATAAGTTGCTAGATACCGGTCTGTCTCCTGACAGAAACTTTTTAGGAATATATTGATTTTCTACGAGAAAAGCAAACAAAATCGAAGTAGTGTCCTATATATACTTTTGTTTCTGGTTTTGATTTCTCATCGCCGCAGATCAAACAAACGGAAATGCCATACACTGCAGACACCCGTCTTTTGTTACGAGAGCACAAAAGAAACATATATAAATTTTGTCATTACCGGTGTTTCCAGACATCTCCCTGTGAATGCACCTATCAATATATTGCCCCATGGGAATGGTCCCGAGTCCCGAAAAATAAACTCAAACCGATTTTTAGGTCCCGGCAAAGCATCTCCCACTCTGGAGATTTTGACAAATTCCCACTGCTCTATACGGTGGGGTTTAGGCTTAAAAGGGGAGGAAAATGGTAAATTCCCCTGGGTCAGCGCGCCGCCCTCCGCCTGGGGTAAAATATTGATATTGATAGTTTGACATTTTCACTTAATACCTAGGTCAAGTGTTCACAAACAGTATCACAAACAAAAAGCACATGTTCTTTTGACTAAATCAGGTCAACCGTTCACCACATGCTTCACATTAACACTGGTTGGGTAAGTCGATTAATGTAAACAAACTTTATTAACAATTTAGGAACCATCCATGTTGCACGACACCCAGCTAATGTTACAGGTCAAGATAGATCCACAGTGTCGTTAAATCAACCAACCAAACCGTCCCCGGTGGCCGAGTGGTTAGAGCGTCCGCCTCGGGAGCGGGAGGTCGTCGGGTCGATCCCCGGCAGCCACATACCAAGGTCGTAAAAAATGGTACTGTTATAGCTCCCTTGCTTGGCGCTCAGCATATAAGGGTAGTTGCAGGACTGGTTGGCCCGGTGTCAGGATAATGTGACTGGGTGTGGTATCATGCCAACATGTCTACGGCTTGTTACTGCAGTGTGGCAGCACTATATCTGTCTCAAGTAGACATCGTCTCCAAATGACTGAAATACTGTCGGTGGGACATTAAACCCAACAAACAAACCAACCAAACAGATCCCCAGGGTACGGAGGCACCCATACGAGACCAGCGACCTAGCTACCCGCACAACTGTGACGTGGCCATTTGGGAGCATTTTTGCAAGTTTACACATAATTTGAATAGTCCTATAGACAACATGTAGCAGCTGTTAAACTTTGCAAGACAGTACCCTTACACGCTTTTGATTGATTTAGTACGTATATCGTACACACTTATATTGCGGTACCCTTACATGCTATTAATATGTAACTCCTATATAGGCAGTTTTCCCAATAAATAAGAGGGTCACATTTCATATACTGTTTTGAAGAAAACATGCAAGTTAACATTACAAAACATCCTTTTGCAATTAATCAAAGCGCACAATGCGCTGAGAGACTGTCGGCAGGATTTACATAGAGAAATAGCTATATTTTTAATTCCAGCGTTAATTTGAAAGAGGCAAAGGTCATTTGTCGCAAAAAAAAAAGAAAAGAATCTACACGTTTCCCTGCAACTCTTGTCAGCCGATCTCGCTATTTGTTGTAAGATAACCCCGCAGGCAGTCTCTCAGTTCCTTAAGCGCTTTGATTTGTTTCATAATTCCATCCTAAGGAGGTCATGACCTTACAATCTCCTTGAGTTGATACAGTAATGGGCGCGGAGGGATACCATACTTTGAAAATGGCTGTGGTAATTATGCAAATGAGCAA
Source organism: Solen grandis (assembly GCA_021229015.1). Taxonomy (NCBI): domain Eukaryota; kingdom Metazoa; phylum Mollusca; class Bivalvia; order Adapedonta; family Solenidae; genus Solen; species Solen grandis. The sequence continues at coordinate 8,046,975 of CM037777.1, forward strand.
TGCCTACTAAATATGTCTGAATAAGACATGAGCTTGATGGCTGAAATATTTTTAGATACTTAAAAACTTTATACGTCGACTGGATTCATTTCGATAAGCCCTATTGATTAGATTTCTCTTGTAAATAGCACGAAATACAGTAATCGTAAGACATGGAAATCCATGCAAATATTTCTAAAGATAAGTTTGTTTGTTGGGTTTGACGTCCCACCGACAGTATTTCCGTCATTTTGAGACTATGTCTACATGAGACAGATATAGTGCCGCAACACTGCAGTATCACGCCGTAGACATGTGGCATGATACCACACACAGTCACTTTATCCTGACACCGGACTAACCAGTCCTTTGTATTCTGAGCGCCAAGCAGGGGAGCTATAACAGTACCATTTTTTACGACTTTGGTATGTCGCAGCCGGGGATTGAACGCTAAAGATAAGTACATTAACTGACAAAATGACAGGAAATATACGTACGACATTCGTTTTTAAACAAGACGATGACTTGAAGCACCAATGTCAGGCCCGTGATGACCGCCACGACCCCTGTAAACTTCATCCTCATTTGGGCAAAGGTTACTTCCGTCTACAGACGGCACCCCTCGAGTTTTGCTGTTGTTGTTTTTGTATTTTGTTGTTGTTGTTGTTGTTGTTTTTGGTCAGAGCAGCACTGCTAGTCACTGAGGGGCAAACCTTACAACCGGATGTGAAATGGATCCCTGCATATCTGTAGAAGAGACATTTTTTTTAAATTTTAGTTTTGAATGTGAAGTTAGACAATAACCGTAGTGACACAACGTCTCGTGCATTTTTGACACGTGCATTTTTGACACGATCACCATAACTTAAACAAATAAACGATATAGGATTGATATTGTTTCCAAAGAGAATACGCACACACTAATACATGATAGATAATACAGCATACATGATAACAGAGGATGTATGATAACACAGTATATATGATAGTACAGGATATATGATAGTACATGATATATGATAGCATGAGGTCATCACGTGCAGAGTGTGTGAAAGAGAGGTAAAAAAAGCAATACATATACATACCATTTTTAAAAAAAAACGATAAGTGAAGTATAGTTTTCATTACTTCTGATCAAATTCAGACCACTTTTGTTTAAAAAGACAGTCGTCATAGATACAGTGTACTGATCGTCACAGTCGGGGTTCGATAGCTTAAAATGTAGTGTAGTAGTTCAAAACGAAAATTATAAACCAGGGGTCGTGAGTTCGACCCTCACTGGGGGCTCCAAATGTTATTTGCTGGGCATAATGACCATCCAACAACTTCAGTTTTCTAACATGTTAATTGTCTATGAAAAGATATATACATGTACGTCAGACAAATGAGGGTCTCTGAATTATGACTATGTATATACTGCTTCAGCAACTTACAACAACTCATTAATGTATTTGACAAGCCAATGTAAAATCAGTCATAAGTCAAGTTTGTAAAAACTATCTATGATAGTAGAAGAAAAGCAAGCATCTGACTTTGCCTGTCTTTTCTCGTGTTTTTCGTGCACTACAGTACCCAGATTTAAACGAAAAACAAGCGACAGCACTACACTAAATTTTGTGCTGCACTAAAAGTTCACCACATTAATAGAAACGATTTATCAAAATTGACACTGCCCAGCAAATGACAGTAGTCCAATGTAATAAGTAGCCATTCCACTGCCCAGCAAGTAATAGTAGTTCAATGTAATAAGTAGCCACTCCACTGCCCAGCAAATGACAGTAGTCCAATGTAATAAGTAGCCACTCCACTGCCGAGCAAATGACAGTAGTCCAATGTAATAAGTAGCCACTCCACTGCCCAGCAAATGACAGTAGTCCAATGTAATAAGTAGCCACTCCACTGCCCAGTAAGTAACAGTAGCACAAAGTAGCCAGTTTTCAAGTAACAGTAGTACAAAGTAATAAGTAGCCACCCTTCTGTCCAGCAAGTAAGGGTAGCACAAAGTAATAAGGAGCCACCCTACTGCTTAGCAAGTAACAGTAGCACAAAGTAATAAGAAGCACTCTACTGCTCAGCAAGTAACAGTAGTACAAAGTAATAAGTAGCCACTCTACTGCTCAGCAAGTAACAGTTGCACAAAGTAATAAGGAGCCACTCTACTGCCCAGAAAGTAACAATAGCACAAAGTAATAAGTAGCCACTCAACTGCCCAAAAAGTAAGAGTAGCAAAGAGTAATAAGTAGCCACTCTACTTCTCAGCAAGTAACAGTAGTACAAAGTAATAAGGAGCCACTCTACTGCCCAGAAAGTAACAATAGCACAAAGTAATAAGTAGCCACTCAACTGCCCAAAAAGTAACAGTAGCACAAAGTAATAAGTAGCCACTCTACTGCTCAGCAAGTAACAGTAGTACAAAGTAATAAGTAGCCACTCTACTGCTCAGCAAGTAACAGTAGCACAAAGTAATAAGGAGCCACTCTACTGCCCAGAAAGTAACAATAGCATAAAGTAATAAGTAGCCACTCAACTGCCCAGAAAGTAACAATAGCACAAAGTAATAAGTAGCCACTCAACTGCCCAAAAAGTAACAGTAGCACAAAGTAATAAGTAGCCACTCTACTGCTCAGCAAGTAACAGTAGTACAAAGTAATAAGTAGCCACTCTACTGCTCAGCAAGTAACAGTAGCACAAAGCAATAAGGAGCCACTCTACTGCCCAGCAAGTAATAGTAGTCCAATGTAATAAGTAGCCACTCCACTGCCGAGCAAATGACAGTAGTCCAGTGTAATAAGTAGCCACTCCACTGCCCAGCAAATGACAGTAGTCCAATGTAATAAGTAGCCACTCTACTCTACTGCCCATCAAGTAACAGTAGTACAAAGTAATAAGTAGCCACTCTACTGCTCAGCAAGTAACAGTAGCACAAAGTAATAAGGAGCCACTCTACTGCCCAGAAAGTAACAATAGCACAAAGAAATATGTAGCCACTCAACTGCCCAGAAAGTAACAATAGTACAAAGTAATAAGTAGCCACTCTACTGCTCAGCAAGTAACAATAGTACAAAGTAATAAGTAGTCACTCTACTGCCCAGAAAGAAACAGTAGTACAATGAAATAAGAAGCTCGCAACTACCCAGAAAGTAACATCAGCACAAAGTAATAAGTAGCCACTCTAACGCTCAGCAAGTAACAGTAGGACAATGCAACAAGAAGCACTAAACTGCTTAGAAAATAAAAGTTGCATAAAGTATTAAGTAGAAAATAACAGAAGTACAAAGTAATAAATAGCCACTCTACTGCTCAGCAAGTACCAGTAGTACAATGCAATAAGAAGCTCGCAAATGACCAAAAAGTAGCAGCATAATTAACCTTCCCAGCATGTAATAGTAGTTCAATAAAATGTAGCCACTCCAATGTCCAACAAGTAACAGTAGCACAATGAAACGAGTGGTCACCCTACTGTCCAGCAAGTAACAGTACCACAAAGTAATAAGTAGCCACTCTAGTGTCTATTAAGTATCAGTAGCACAAAATAATAAGTTACCACTCTAGTGTCTAGCAAGTATCAGTAGCACAAAATAATAAGTTACCACTCTAGTGTCTATCAAGTATCAGTAGCACAAAATAATAAGTTACCACTCTAGTGTCTAGCAAGTATCAGTAGCACAAAATAATAAGTTACCACTCTAGTGTCTAGCAAGTAACAGTAATACAATGTAATAAGTAGCCACTCTAGTGTTTTGAAGTAACGGGAGTACAATGTAATAAGTAGCCACTCTAGTGTCTAGCAAGTAACAGTAGTACAATGTAATAAGTAGCCACTCTAGTGTCTAGCAAGTAACAGTAGTACAATTTAATAAGTAGCCACTCTAGTGTCTAGCAAATAACAGTAGTTAAATGAAATAAGTAGCCACTCTGGTGTCTAGGAAGTAACAGTAGTTTAATGTAATAAATAGCCAATCTACTCCCTTGAAAGTAAAAGTAGTACAATGTAATAAGTATCCATTACTGCTCAGCAAGTAAAAGTAAGTAATGAGCTCGGATGAATATGTTCGTCGAAGATTCATGAAAAAAAAGCGGCTGTGTTAAGAATTCAAAAGGAATGTTAAAAATAAAAAAAAATCAGTCTTATGCTTAAACTGTATTTATTTGTCTGCTAAGACTAACTGTCTCTTATAGCAGATCACCGGGCATCTGTAGTATACATGTATGCAAATACACAAACGCTCACATATGGATTCACAAATGCTCACATATAGATTAACAAATGCTCACATAAAAATACATATACGCTCACATATAAATTCATAATTGCTCACATAAAATACACAAACGCTCACATATAAATTCAATAACGCTCACGTATAAATACACATACACTCACATGTAATTACACATACGCTCACATATAAATAAAAACCGTTCACATAAAAATACAAATACGCTCACAGGTAAGTACACATACACTCACTAAATACACAAATTCATAAAAATACAAAAAATAACATAGACATATAAACACAAAAAAACGCTCACATAAAAATACATATACGCTCATAGGTAATTACACATACGTTCACTTGTAAATACACAAACGCGTGTCTTTTCCATGCATGTTTGATAGTATTTTTACCTGTAACTTATAAAACACATTATCAGTTACAAATTTTGATATGTTATTAAAATATTTAGAATGCAAACTTTCCAAATTTTAATGCTTTGATTTTTTTCAACAAAATTTAGCAAACAGTGATGTTTTACCATAAGCTAATTCTCTCAAATGAGCATATTGACCCCCTATTTTGATTCATATATCTTTTATTCTAAAGTACTTATGTGAAAAGTTGTATTTACATAGTTTGTTCATTCTAATATAAGAGGGGCCTCTCTTAGGAGCTTTTTGTCCTTCCTTATTAAACTTTTTTTTCAAATGATTTACAATAAACGTTGCAAGCCTTTTTACAGATCATTTCATTATTAGATGCTAGTAGTTCAATATACATTTTGGAATTGTTTGTCTTCTTGCAGTAGTATTCGTCATTTTGTTTTCTTATGAAATACATTTAAATGACATTTTAATACAGAATATAAGTCAATCTCCAAACAAACACAGACTAGCTTTTTTCACTTAAATGAACTGCATTTATGAGTTGCTTTGTACGCCATGAATATAATGAGGAGCGATCATTTTGTATAGTCACTATAATACATGGTATAGAACACAAAAGTACGTATATGTATTTGCAAATCACCGCCATTCTCACAAAGTTAATACACAGTTGAACAGACGGACAGACTGGCATACATACGAACAGACAGACAGACAAATGGACGGCCAAGCTGACGGACGGACAGAAGATTCTAGACAGTCGCTCCGACAGTATTTCAGTCATTTAGCGACGTCCAGCTAATTACAGGTGGAGGAAGACCCCGAATGCACGGAGGCATCCGGGAAGGACCACCGACCTATAGATTCTAGATTGAATGATGTACATATACGTAGACATATGACACGAGTATACAAGATTCATTGATTAGTAAAGCCTACGTCCTGAACAGATGTTGCTTTATCGAATTTCTGAAGTTCTGGAGTCCTTACCAACCCAATCTCATTTCCTGTCTCCTCTCGCTATCTACCAGGGCTCTGCGATCAGTCAAGAGAACGTTCGCTCAGGGTTGCGAATTGGTACCCAGCTTACATTCTTTACACAGTAATATAACAGGAGTCAAACCGCTCACGTTACCTCCCGTTAGGTTGACTGAACGCACGGCAGGTAGTAGTCATACCCGGTATTGCCGAATTTCAGCATTCACACGATTATAGCATTATCATTACTTGTTTATGTATTGTAGGTAGCTCCAATCATACATAGCGCAATAGCCCCTTTCAAACAGCAAACCACAGGAGAGCCTTACAGGAGGACTAGGATTACGTTGTTGAGATTGTTATATTTATGTATGCGGTATGCCTATGTGCTATGCTGTCACATTCTATCACAACGAGTTCTTACTGCATTGATTAACAAATCAAAGTAGATACCGGTAATTGATACAAATTATTTAGGCTAACCCTAACCTAAGACGACGTCGTGAATGCTCGACAAATGTTGTTTGTCGTTGTTTCTCGCTTCGCCCCTCGGCAGTTGGACATTCTAGCGCACGGACACGTTAAAAAAAAGACGCTAACCTTATGGCATTACGATACTGGCGCTGTCGTGAAGGCGTCCTTGGAAGTGTGACATCGCGAAGCGACGTGGAAGTGTTACATTGCGAAGCGACGTGGCAGAAATTAGTCATCACAATACCTTGTCAGAATACTTGGGGTTCATGTATATACCGGTACCGCCTTGTATATAGATATACATGTATAATGGGACAGACTGTCTGACCAATAGTATCGAAAAAGAGCTGGAGAGATTAACATTATAACAGAATGAACATTAAACAGGAGAGAGAGAGAGAGACTATCCCCTACCTGACTAGTACAGTATCCACGATCTAAATTCCGACTGACTGTCTCGTATGCCCATTTTACCATCGGTCATGGACGGTTGAATATCTTGCATTCTTATTTACTTAAACACTTCTACATGTACTCGTATTTCAATTGCTTGACTGAACTCTTCGAAGAGGAACACAATAGACCTGCCCTACCTGTCCGTTCTACCCAAATACAGCTGTCTGGACATGTTATAATGGTACACCACAGGGTGCGGATGTTCCTTGCTTCACTATATATTTTTAACTGTTCATAATTAGACTTGACTATTTGAGTTCACCGTCGCTTCGTCAGGATTTCAGTCATATAGCGACGTCCAGCTAATTACAGGTGGAGGAAGACCCCGAATGCACTTAAGCATCCGGGTAGAACCTTGGACCTACCGCAAGCCAACTGTAAGGCTTCCTCTCATGAAAATCCGAATGACCCTGCCGGGATTCGAACCCACGCGGTGAGGGGCTGAGTGAGCGTTAAAGTCAGTGACTTTACCCTTTCGGCCACTGAGGTCCCTGTTCATAATTTAATTATTAATATATTACAGGATTGGTAAAAAAATTAATGACACTGTATGAATCTTATCTAGACAAACTCACACACCTAAAGCCCAGTGGTACAGATAATGCGCGGATCTAGCCATTCAACTCGGTGGGGCTGTGTGGAGGGGGGGGGGGGGGCAATGTTTTTCCAAGGAGGTGGGGGATAGGTTTTTTTTTCTCTTTTTTTTTTCTTCTTTTTTTTATACCCTTAAAAGAATAGCTAAATTCCAGGGTTAGTGGCCACGGCCCCATCTGGATCCGCGCATGAAGACCTTTTCCTGGCAAAACGACTAAAACACGGAGTTCTAGTGACATTCAGTGTCAAGCTTCACTGTGTAATGTAAATCGAATTCTCTTAAAAATCTCTCTCTAAAACTATTCATATCTGCACGATTATGCTTTTGTCAGCTGATTATTTTTTAAGTTTAAGTTGAAAAAAGATTAACTGACTTGATAAGCCCTGTTAATAGATCTATAGATCGGTTGTGTAATCATTCAGTATATAAGCGTTTGTTTGTCTGGGTTTAAAGTCCCACCAAAAGTATTTCAGTCATTAGAGAACTATTGCCTGAGCGAGACAGTTATAGTGCTGACACATTGCGAAATAACTTCGTAGAAAGGTAGCATGATACCACACCCTCTCATGGTATCCCAAAACCGGGTACATCAGTCCTGGAAGTACTCTTATAAGCTGAGAGCCGAGCAAGGGAACTAGACTGGTACCAGTTTTAACAAAGTATATAATTGTAGTTCCTGCATTGGCTGGTCCAGTGTCAGGATAATGTGACCGGGTAGCATGCCTCATGACCTCAGTGCGATATCACTTTGTCTCTGACATACAACGTGGTCCTAAATGATAAATGCACTGTCGGTTGGATGTTAAAAACATCTCTTTCCGAGGTCTGAATGAAATGGGGTATTGACGTTATAATCAGTTTTGTATAATTTGCATGCTTACGTATACAATGCTAAACTGTAACGGCACATTCAGGTCAGCAAACTCTAATGTGATTCGATTTCCATTTAACGCTTATTAATATATCATTTCAATCTATTTCAAATATTTAGTCAAGTCCATCCTTTGCGACGCATAAGAAATACAAGTATGCGCCTAAGTGATTAAAGTCACAGGATCTCAATTAATGTAAAGGCAGGTATGTATATAACCACAATACGCTGCAGTCTATCAATCATTCAGCTGTGTTGGTTTTAACAAATCTCTGAAGCCGAGTGGTTAGAACGTCCGCTTTGGCCACAATGAATCACTACTGTATTATATGTACGTACCACCGCTCGTTACAAACGTCCTAAATAAATATACAACTCTCGTTACATACGTCCGCCATATATATACCACTCTCGTTACAATCGTCCGCATTATATATACATTGTACTACTCTCGTTACATACGTCCGCAATATATATATATCACTCTCGTTACAATCGTCCGCATTATATATCCATTCTCGTTACAAACGTCCGCATTATATATACCATTCTCGTTACAAACATCCACATTATATATGCCATTCTCGTTACAAACGTCCACATTATATAACCATTCTCGTTACAAACGTACGCATTATATAACCACTCTCGTAACAAACGTACGCATTATATATACCATTCTCGTTACAATATCCGCATTATATAACCACTCTCGTTACAAACGTACGCATTATATATACCACTCTCGTTACAAACGTACGCATTATATATACCACTCTCGTTACAAACGTACGCATTATATATACCACTCTCGTTACAAACGTCCGCCATATATTTATATATATATAGGGTTAGGGTTATTATATATATATATATATACCATTCTCGTTACAATATCCGCATTATATAACCACTCTCGTTACAAACGTACGCATTATATATACCACTCTCGTTACAAACGTACGCATTATATATACCACTCTCGTTACAAACGTACGCATTATATGTATCACCTCTCGTTATGTTACATTATACATCCGCTTCTTTGAGACTAGTTGTATTTTTTTATTATTATTATTTATTTATTTTTTGTCACCCGTAAATTTTATTTCAGATAAGCAAACAAGCAGACTACAGGTTCAATATGAAGATGAATGCAATTCCTCTGACATCCAGAGAAACCAGTCTACATGGATAATCCCGGGAGCTATTATCTGTGGTTCTTTTTCTCGAACCCTTATACATGTATAATTACTCTTCAAGAAACAATCACGTGCTCTTTATTTTTCAGAACCTCGAAAACATCCGCGGATTTCAGACTCGCAACTTACATGCAACTTGTATGCACGCCAGTATATCAACCAGTAGTTGTTTTTAACATTCTATCCAGTTAGTCTCAGTTTAACCGACACTTGCACGTGAATGTTGAAACGTGCTCAGTCAAGATGTTTACATAAAATCAAATTTACAATATTATTATTATTATTATTATTATAATACCACAATTATATAGCACTCTTTTCATAGCAATGTACGTTCAAAAGTGCTTTACAATTGCATTCAAAAACACACACACATATACACAAATCACCACGCTCACTCACATTGTAATATAAAAATATATTATATAAAAATATATAATTAATAAAGCATCAGGTTTCTGATGGAGGAATTAGATACAGTAATAATATAATAAAAATATTGTGTTCCTTATTCACGTCTACACTTCCTTACTTTGTGATTGTGTATATGATTTTCATGGGCAAGTTAAACAGTTGTATGACACGAACTTTTCACGATGAATACACAAGCATGTGGTTCAAATACAATCTTAATGTAATAATGTACTTATCTAGGAAAAGGCTGTAATTGTATTAATAACACCAGGGACGTACTTTAACTTAAAGCCATGAAAACACGTTGTGATCTTGTTGTTGTTGTCTGTTGTTGTTTTTATCATATATAAGTTACGGGGAAGCTCTCTCTCTATCTCTTGATGCGTTTTAAAAAGCGTATTTAATTTAAAAATTTATCTAAAGTCCTAACCATGTTCACGGTGATGTGAGAAGTAAATGCTTTAATATCTGTAAAGCCTGAAGATCGGCAGTATCCGTCCTGTGTGTCGAGATTCACAGACCCACCATAAAGCCTGAAGATCGGCAGTATCCGTCCTGTGTGTCGAGATTCACAGACCCACCATAAAGCCTGAGGATCGGCAGTATCCGTCCTGTCTGTCGAGATTCACAGACTCACCATAAAGCCTGAGGATCGGCAGTATCCGTCCTGTCTGTCGAGATTCACAGACCCACCATAAAGCCTGAGGATCGGCCGTATCCGTCCTGTCTGTCGAGATTCACAGACTCACCATAAAGCCTGAGGATCGGCAGTATCCGTCCTGTCTGTCGAGATTCACAGACCCACCATAAAGCCTGGAGATCAGGAGTGTCCGTCTTGTGTGTCGAGATTCACAGACCCACCATAAAGCCTGGAGATCGGCAGTATCCGTCCTGTCTGTCGAGATTCACAGACCCACCATAAAGCCTGAGGATCGGCAGTATCCGTCCTGTGTGTCGAGATTCACAGACCCACCATAAAGCCTGAGGATCGGCAGTATCCGTCCTGTATGTCGAGATTCACAGACCCACATTCACCAAAACAAAATAAATAAGACTAAAATGAAAAGATTATTACATGTATATAGATAGATAAACTGGTATTAGTTACGGCCACCTGACGGCTAGACAGATAAACCAGTAATAGTGACGGCCATCTGAAGGCTAGATAGATAAACAAGTAATAGTGACGGCCATCTGAAGGCTAGATAGATAAACCAGTATAAGTGACGGGCCATCTGAAGGCTAGATAGATAAACTAATATTAGGGACGACCATCCGAAGGCTGGATAGATAAACCAGTATAAGTGACGGGCCATCTGAAGGCTAGATAGATAAACCAGTATTAGTGACGGCCATCTGAAGGCTAGATAGATAAACCAGTATTAGTGACGGCCATCTGAAGGCTAGATAGATAAACCAGTATTAGTGACGGGCGATCTGAAGGTTAGATAGATAAACCAGTAATAGTGACGGCCATCTGAAGGCTAGATAGATAAACCAGTATTAGTGACGGGCCATCTGAAGGATAGATAAACCAGTATAAGTGACGGGCCATCTGAAGGCTAGATAGATAAACCAGTCAGAGATGAACCTTTTTTTTTTCTTTTTTTTTTTTTTTAAAAACCGCCGAGATCGTCAGCGGTGTCGAGCCAGAAACCTTCATTTTGATTCTTTATCAGTCGCGCCACCGGAGCCCCTGGATGTAGACTCAGTAAATTCTTGCTGTAAAACCATTCTGTGTCAGTTCATGTCATGATTTTTTTTCATTCTAAACATTAAAACTTGAAGAATATAAAAGAATTTGCCGGTGTCTTGTATAATGGATATTTGTTTAGTAAATATAGGGAAAAGTGGATGATTACACGAAATGCGATCTTACCTGGTATATTTGTATATTCTCACACATTTTCCTGCTGAAATATCCTTTTAAAAATACACTTCTATCGCTTCTTTAACGCCACGTGACTACAGGTAAGTATTGTGAGGGATACACTACGTCCCATTCACGCGACACCTCACTTCGTGACATACATCAATATCGCCAGTCACTGAATAAAACCATGTACGAAGGCTGATAAAATATTAAACACTGTCTTAATTATAGGGTACGAGAGGAAATTGATTGAAGTCACAAGAGAAACTGAATCCACCTCTACCTGACTGACTGGCAGCTGAAGAGGACCGTGAGGTTAATAAATAAAGATCGATCACCTGCAGTCACTTCTCACGTGATATGGTAATTAGGCCCCGCCCCCTTCAAGTGACATCAGGTTCAAAGTCCACTAGCGATACATAGCGCTAAGTAATACTTAAATTCTTAAACTCGGTAGAAATACATACCACCATTCCTTTTTATGAAATAATCAAGTTTTGTTGATTGATTGATTTTATTTATTTATTTATTTATTTATTTATTTATTTATTTATTTATTTATTTATTTATTTATTTATTTATTTAAATGAACTTAAGCACACTGCATCAAACATTTTAAATAATTGAGTCTGATGGTTTTCAGCAATTTTGTTGAACCTATATCTTGTTTCAGTTTGGTAAGCATACACCCGGTGAAGGTTGACACACACCGAAATTGTCCAAATCTTAGAACATGTAGACTTGTCTTCTGTCCATAGATTGACGGGAATATACCCAGTGTCGCTGGTGGGCCCCTCAACTGATTTTCCTATAACACTTATATAGAACTTCCTATACATTTTTTTTTCTGTCTTCCAGAAAAAAAGCTGGTTTATGTTTATAACGTTTGTGTCCTTTATAACAGCTCTCAGCATGACGTTGCTACACTAGGGGTTCGGCAATACTCGGTATAATTCGCTGTTTTAAACTGACCAATCAGTGACTGGGGAAAAATCAGATGTATGAGACCTATCAAAAATCAGAGCTAAAGTGAAATCCCTGATTTGATTAATAAATATTTCATAAATAGTGAGAAGCATATAACCATCCCATTTTCCAAGGGCCATAATAAATCAATCTCCAGAATCGGTATCTTAGACCAAAAAATTTAAATAATTATGTACCTGAAAAATAAGGAATAAAATAATGACCAAGGACTGAGATCCTAAATATGTATTTATGATCCCTTTGGATGGGTGTTTCATTAAAAAATACCTTGGAAAATATAAAATACCTGTATGTAGCATGCAAACACAATCAGTGAATTTATGACTCACTGTACCTGTAAATAAGAAATGTAAATACATGTATAACATTGGGCCATAAATCATGGCTAAATTGAACATGAACAAACACGGACTAACCCGGACAACTATCCAGTTTACCACATGGCATGATATAATCCATGAAATCAGTAAAGATTATGAAACAAGATTTAGTGCTTATCGAGACCTTACAGGTCAAACCAAGAAAAAATCTCCATCATGACAATATTCAATCTCAATAAAATCATCTCTTCGTTCTACGCCACGATGCGAGCGTTTGTTAGGATATGGTTTTATTGAGAATGGACAATATTGGGTGTGTGTCGATGTGTGTGTGTGAGTGATGACCACCACTATACAAACTAGATGAAATAACCTCGGCATACTTTTGTGTGAAGACAAGCATCTGATTATTGGAGAATTTGTATGATAGACAGTGATGACAATCACTTAAAATAAGTGACTTTATACATGTGTTTTATAGGCAAGGTGTCGCACCTAATATTGCCAAAACTCAGTGTGGGTCCACTCCTTTTTATTCTTGAAATGAAATACTTTAACTAAGTTTAAACTTAAATTTGAAATGGTGCTTTGCCATGATATGATGTTGCTTGATTGACATGTGTGATGTTGCTAATTTTGTTGCTATCATGTTGATGTAGCTTATTGCAGGAATGTTATAAGAGTTCAAAGTTAAGAGTCAAACGTATTTGATATTCATTGTTTTCATACGGCATTATGTGTTTGTATACTGATATAACAAATTCGTTATCGTTTAACGTTGATTAGTATTTAATATATATAAGTTTAGATTTTTACATAATTTAGAAAAAAATCTTGCATGTAGAAAGAGAGTGAGAGAGTGAAAGAAACGTCATCAAAACAATATAAAATGGTAGCATGATCCCTAACGATGATGATGGTAGTGGTGGTGACTACAAACAATTTCAAGAAGTATTAAAAGATATATTACTTACCTTCTGAAATAATAGAACGATACAGTGATTTCATGTTTCCGTATTCAGTCCATTTTGCTTTACACCTGGTATCACGTGGTCTATCGGGTCAGATCCGCTAACCGGAGAAGAGTCCTATAGATATCGGACTCACTTGACAAATCCCCCAAGTTCTGCACCTGGCTAGAATTACCCAAATTAATCGCCAATAAAATGGATCTATCGCCAGTAATTAATTAATAAAACAACCCAATATTTGTTACAGATCGCTGTCCAACTACATTCGTGCATTGTTTTCATCGTGCATACAGACAAGAATTGTTAAGTCTCTATATTTCCTTGTGTGGCTATGAGAACAACAGATAAACTTTACGGTTTAGTAAATCCAACAAAAACACATATAAAGTTTATCATTCATCAACGTTCAACGTTTCGGCATACGCATTCATCAGGATAATTTGAATAACAACAAGCGGAAGTTTTTCTCGGCCGTTAGGCGTTTGAAGGGGAAGCGGAATAAAATTTGGCTTTTCATTGGTTATTATATACTTTGTTAAATTCCCATCGGTCATTGTAAAATTAGTAAAAAAAAAAAGGGAGTGGGGAAACGAGTTCTTTAGATCTCTGATTGTTTTAAAAGTTGAAGTTTTCTTCCCCTGCGAGCGAATTTTCCCGAATAGTAAGACATTGCACCTTTTTAAGGTAAACTGAAAGAGTAGAACGCCAAAAAATAGGAAACACATAGATTTCGGAATTAACTGTTCAACCCTGACAGATCCTATATTCAATAAAATCGTAACATCCGGATTCGTTTTGTAGCCTGCGAAACGAAGTTTAATGCGCAGATGTTTTAAGGTTTATGCCCTGTAATTCACTTCCAGTTAAGGTATATGCCCCATAATAACCATCGACGCCATGCATGTAACTTTACAATATATGCTTTTAAAATGTAAAAACATGGAAATCTTAAAGGCAAATTGACATGTTATGACATATGACAGAAATTATTTTATTACCTCCCCTTTATAATTTTGTTGTCATGAGTTATGTCCCCTGAAAACTACCAAAAAAAAAAAAAAAAATATTTTTTTCTCCATTTTCCTACGGTAAAGTTTAGATGTGTTCATGAAATTTGAATCAGAATCATATAATGCATCATTCTACCGTGAGTTTTCCTCGAAAATCAGATTGAGTTTTTCATATTCACAGAAATTGTATATTTCCTAAAGACTTCAATGTTAACTTAAATACAGATTATCTCCCCTACTTCTAATAAAACCTGGAAAAAACTCTCGGTGAAACATTTTTATTTTTTGGATGTCTTCAACGTGACAAAGTTTAATTTTAATATTTCCAACCAATGGCAAGATATGGATTATGGCTATTAGAGGGGTTATACCTTAAGGAATAAAAGTTACCCGGAAAGTCCACTCTTCATTGTTATACTTCCCATTGTTATTATACAACTAATTGAAATATAAGCTATATCTGATTCTCGTTTCATTATACACCTCATGCCTCCATCCAAATTCACGCCAAGTCATTTATGGTATAATTTGACTAACATGATTATAATGGTAATGTGTTGCAAGTACATGGCTGGTTGTGAATGGTCCATGTTCCAGATCACTCAAACTCCACTGCAGTGGTTATCTTCCCTTACAGTTGCCATCACGAGATTTTTAACTAGATTTGGTTATTTTTAGCTCACCTCAGCACGAGGTGAGTTAATGTGACCGACCTTCGTTCGTCGCCTGGCGTTCGTCAACATTTGATTCAAACATCTCCTCCTTTACCACTTGGCCAATTTTGATGAAACATGTTATTTAGGTGGTCCCCTTTCCAAGTTGTTCAAAGAATTGAATTCCATGTGGAATTCTGGTTAATATAGCAACAGAGATGAAAAACTTAAAAAAATCTTCATCTCAAAATCTAATGACCAGATTTCAAAATAATTTGACACATATCTTTCTTGGGTTTGTGTCTACTATAATTCTTCAAACTTTTTGGATCCGTGAAAAAACATGGACGCCAAGGGCGGTGCTATTTTTCCTTAAATTTCTTTAGTAAAACTTTAAAAAAAAATCTTCTCCAAAACTACTGGCTAAATTTCAAAATATTCTGGCACAAATGTTCCTTGGGTAAGTGTCTACCAAGATTGTACAAATTATTTGGATCTGTGGTATTTCAAAGAACTGAACTGACACAGGAATTACACAACTATTAAACCAACAACAAAGTCTATTACATGTTAAACCATTCAGACACTAATCATCAAGCTGGTTATCACGGCCGAGTATCTTTTTTAAAGATATTCTTGCTTTAACAACAGATAAGCAAATTAACAGGGTACAATAGGTACACTACTACAATACATACATGTAGTTCCCGCGTGATATCATAGGCACTGATATGACACTTTTTGGCATCCATCTTTAGAGGCTTAAGTTAATGCAGGCCAAAAGTTGAGAATACCACTGTTTTTTTTCTGTCTATCCTACTGAAATTTATGTCAAATTCAACAGCTTTGATTAATCATTTTAAATATGATAATACTATTTTGATGAATTTTAAGATAAAAACTTTATACCCCAAAAAGTTACACTGTTTATTTTGTTGAAGGATGAACCCATGTTTTTTCCCCTTCACTTTGCGTTTATTTTTATGTGCTTATATACATATAAGAAATGTTTTACCCTAAAATATATGAATTTCAAGAGCTTTTTATGGTGTATACATTTTGACTTTCGGAGCAGAAATAATGAAGTTATAGGAAAATGAAATTTCTGCTTCTATGTAATTCATATAAAAATCCCTTGAATTTGCCTTTAAAGATGGCCGCCAAGAATAGCGATAATCATATTCATTTATGTAGGAACTATTGTAATGTCCGGTCGAATGTGAAACTCACTGTAAAGGGATAAAACTCATTCGATTCGTTCCAGTGTAGTTAGTTCTAGTTATCTCCCTTAACAAAATGAAAACGTACAAATATTAGATTCATTGAATTCGTTTTAAATAGATTATATATATTATATAGGGTTATATAAAAAAAAAATGTCTTACTTGTGTAATATTTGACAACAGTCGAGTCTTTCTAAGTACGCCAATGTCCTTCATGCGGGGATCCAGCCATTTATCTCACGGGTGGAGGGGGTGGGGGTCCGACAGGGATATGTTGGCCAACTATGATAACTACCAAGTCAACTCGGAAATTTACTGTACGGGGGGGGGGGGGGGGGGGGGGTGCTAGTGACTTCTTCCATTCTTCCTATAGCCAAATCCAAGGGGGCGGGGTGGTGATCCCCTTACCCCTATCTGGATCTTCACATGTCCTTATGTAACAAATAAGCGCTTCAGCGTTTTCTTTAATTAATAATTAAAGAAATATAACTTGTTTTCAATTATTCTAATTACATGGTATGAGAATAGAAAATACAGAAACATTTTAGCTAATCTAAGTAGAAAAATAGAAAGAAAGAATGAAAAGAAAAATGTGCTCTAACTCGTTCATGAAAGAAGAAAACATAGCATGCGTATCTGGGTATGTTTCACTTTATACAAGGGTCACTGTGCTTTTTAAGTCTTACAATAACCATATCTAAAATCTGCGTTGTAGTGGCCTATACAATATTTAGACCATATCAGAGGAGATATGCTAGTTTCTCCATATAATTATAAAAAAATAATAAATAATTTCAAGATACGTCAAATAAATTAATGTCAATTCCGCATGACAATGTTGACTTACGTGACACAGTCAGTATAATCCTTGTTATGTCTCATGAATGTTCCGCACGTGCCGAACATATTCGCTTTTCATACAAAAAGCTTATAATCATGTCGTCATCCACATAAACAAAAACTTAAAGTTGGTAAGATATGTATAAGTATATATACGAATCAAATGCATAAAGTTCTGTATCTCAAGTGTGCAACAGTGTGATTAAAATCATTTTATTGTTTAACTCGCAAAATGAATTAAAAATGAAATGTGCTTAATCTTCTTACGCTCATTATTGCAGCATGTATTTGTTTTTGTTTTTATTTTGAAAAATAAATAAGTTAATAATAAAAAATAAAATAACAGTGACATCATCATCAGATCGAACGCCGTGTGATTTGTATTTCTTCGTCAAATTCTTTGTTCTTTCTTTGTCAAATTTTATTGGTTCCATCGCGGTTTTACCAAATGCCGAAGGGTGTTTTAACTAGATCTATAAAGGTTTCACTGGTCGATGATTTAGTCAAGGACTATTGTTAAACGACGTTTTGCTTGTCTTTTTTCTTTCTCGGTGGCTTGATGTCATAAAATGAAATGGAATAAGTCAAACGTGGGTTTCCGACGATGCACTGACATCTGCATAATGTAGTTCATGTAGTATATAAGATCCGAATGTTGGTATAACCATCATAAGCCGAATGTTGGTATAACCATCATAAGCCTAATGTTGGTATAACCATCATAAGCCGAATGTTGGTATAACCATCATAAGCCGAATGTTGGTATAATCACATAAGCCGAATGTTGGTATAATCAACATAAGCGTTACCGCTTCTTAGGCCCATTTGTATATGTTTTCCCAGTTGTTGTAAAATATGTTGCTTTTTTATATCTCAATGATTCGCAAATGATCAGAGTGTTATGGTACAGTGTTATATATTTTTATTATTATCATCATTATTAGTAATATAATTGTGGAGCTAGGAATATTGTGTTGACTTACAGAGAGACTAAGCCTGTTCTATTTTTTCTCTCTCTAAACGCTCTGATTCATGAATAACTCTGTTTGGATTAAATTTATGCACGTTTTCGATTATTTCCCTTCTCAGAAACTGCAAGGGATTGTGGGTATGACACACTTTATTAGAAAATGGCTGACAAGATGCAATGCGAATACCGGGACGGGCTTGGCCTTTACTGAGTGTTTAAGTGAAATCTATCATTGTGATCGAAAAGTAATGAGGCGGAGAAGAAAGTTCGGCTAGTGATCTTTTAGTGTGAGATATATTCAATGTCATTTTTATAGAACAAATTGTCCAAAAAACACGATGATTTTTATGTCTCGCTGGAACGGCCTGTCGCAGCAGCCTTATATCTGACGAAAATTCTTAATTTAACTCGGTAAGTGTCCACGGGAAAGCCTTCAAGATGATGTGCGATGTGATGCCGACGATTTCTGAGGATGGATCTACAGATCGGGAGTCGCAGGAGTCCGGCGACGACGCCAATTTCGAGCAACTCATGGTGAATATGCTCGATGAACGAGACAAGTTGATGGAAGCACTTCGTGAATCCCAGGAAATTCAGTCTCAAAGTCAGTCAAAACTCGCGGACTTAGAGAAGGAAAAAGAAGCCCTTCAAAGACAACTTCAGTCCACCCAGCCACAGGTAAATGTAAGGACATGCTTTTGCTTTTGTTTTGCAATT
This sequence comes from Solen grandis, assembly GCA_021229015.1. Taxonomy (NCBI): domain Eukaryota; kingdom Metazoa; phylum Mollusca; class Bivalvia; order Adapedonta; family Solenidae; genus Solen; species Solen grandis. Next base: position 8,066,117 of record CM037777.1, read on the forward strand.
TTGTTTGGTTGTACCCCACCCACTGGCTGTATACATCTCTAGAGATGAGGTAATCCCACCGTTAATAACGCCATCTTTGAATCATATATTATCTTTCTTTGCTTAAGTTGTGCATGATCAGTTTTACTTTTAAGTTACAGGTCCAATCATTTTTTTTTTGAGTTTAGCTTCTCTTTCTTAGAATAGGCTAATAAATGTTGAGTGTGAAGAAAAATGTTCTCTTTTTATCATAGCATGTTATTGATTTTTTCTCAAGCGAGTATTGCTCTCTACAAATACTGCAATTTATACAGCATTAGTCATGATTGATTCTGCTATATTCAACTATATTGATTACAGCAGTGTTTTAGACCCACAGCATGATGTTGATTTTTATGTGTAACCAATTTTTGTAGTATTGAATGAATTTAGTGTGCACTATATATTATATTTTTCTGTTATCTGTTTTCTGTGAAGTGAAAGAAAGAAAATAACAGGCATATTTAGAAGTAAAAAAATAAGTTTCATATACTTCCTGTTTCAATATATATTTAGAATTTTAAGCTAAACACGATACAAGAAAATTAATTGAAATTAATTGCTAATTTGCAAAATTGTCTCTTTTCACTGTCCTCCCAAAAGAAGCATAGAATCCTATCTATGCATACATATTCATGTATTATAATGTCTAGATACATTATTACTGTGTATTGGTATGTTCAATAACAAATATAAAACATTTTCAACAATAATTCACATTTCATGTAACTGTTGTAACATGAAATTAACACTGTAGTAAAAAAAAAAAGAAAAAGAAAGAAAGATCTAGATGCACACCATTTTTTAACTGCAATTTCATGTTTGAATTTATTATTACATAAATCAGGTTGTCAAGATCTATCCATGTGCCAGTCTCTATCCTGATCATTGATGAATGTTTTACCATTATCTTGAACTAATAATCTCTTACTTCTTATAAATTACTTGGCTTTCTGTTTCAATTTGTCAAAAAAGATCAGTCTTAACATCTGAAAGTTTTTCTGAGGTACTTACCAGGATAGACAGGATCACCTAGGGGCAACATTTTGATAGTTTTGCTCTATAATTTTTTTGCCCCAAATCTCATTGAAATTTGCTAAATCAGAAGACATCATTGTATAATAGTCATGCATAGAATTTGAATCTCTCTCTAGACATTCACTATTTCTTACTAAGTTACTTATTTTGGCAAAAAAAAATTTCCCGACATGATTAACTCTGAGGCCATTGTTCCTTCTTAAAATTTCCTTACTGAATTTATGCAGTTTTTTAATTTTGTTAAATCAAGAGAATGTCAATCCCCTCCCCCCTTGTTCATGTCTATGCTACAACTACAGAAGGTTTTTTTTTTTTTTTTTTTTTTTTAAGGTTTTGTATTCTATAGTCAAATGCTGGAGGTAACCTATATGGATAGTTGATAGATGGCTGCTAAGCATTATATCATAGTCCTGCATTTAAGTTTGTACCCAAAAGGATGGGTGGTATTGTAAATATTCATTTTGGCAAGGACTTGAAGCATTTAATTTCAAAAACTTTCTGCATTATCATGTGCAATGAGAAATGGTTGCCAGGAGTTTGGTACAGTGACGCTATATAAGCATCAGAAGAACACTGCCTGAAGCTCTGCACATTTTTATATTGCTTATTTATTTCATCAAAATTAACGTAATATCATCTGAAGTTGTTTTTCATTACTTTTGTAAGTTTTGTTTTGTATCTCAAGGAAATAAAAAGCAGAAGGTTTTTGAATATTCGAAATATTTATTGTTAATATGTGTTGTATACAGACTAATAGTAATTATAAATATTGTCTACATTCTGGTATGTAGAATAAACACACAGCCATCAACATAATTATAATTACATCCACTTTTCCACAAGTTCACCAGCTTGTTGTCAGCAATTAAAATTCAGTTCCGGTGCCTGAATTTTCGAGACATATTTATAAGAAAGCATGAGCACAATACTGTGTCAGTAAAATTTATTCTCTCAGAGAATGTGCTCATATACTACACACAGACATGTAACATACCTGGTATAGTATCTATATAGCATAGGGTTTTCATTAATATAACAACACATTTCTTTGGAAAAACAACCAATTTGACCTTGGTTCAAGGGGGATTTTGGACATTCACAGGTTTTTTTTTCTATCTTTGGTGAATCCGCTCATCGCCCTTCAGAAGTGGAATTAATGCGCTGTTTTAGCATTTTAGGGGAAAAATAAGTCCTGCTAAGGTTTATAACATAATATGAAGTTGTGTATAATTAGTATATATGCTTATTATAATGCAAAAAGTGTCAATGTTTTAAGATAATGTAAATTGGTATCTAGTTAAATGGATTTTTGGTATTGCAGTGTTCTGCCCAGGCCGCGCCATTGGCGCTAAATATATGCAAATGGCGCATAAATATCCCCACAGATGGGCCATTCGGCGCGCGAAACTTGCTTGTCATATTGTTTACATTTAGTTATACAAAGCGTCTATTTTCATACCAACCAAGCGTCTAAGCGATCTCAAGGCATAATCTCCTTTGTAGAGAGTTCCAATTGCTGTTTTGATTGGTTTAGCCAATCGGTATCATATGGCGCTTGGCTTCGGCGCATCTTTCCGAAATTGCAGACGGCAAAAGAAAATTGAAATCTTATTAGTTTTCTTTTAATCGCCGACTACATATGTACAAAAAACTAGCCAATCTAATGAAAACAATGCATAGTGTACACAGGATGTGAGCGCGGAACATTAACCAGTGTTAGTAATGAGGTAAATTCTTCCCCCAAAATGCAAAATGCGTCCCCCACCCACCTCACATTAACTGCATCTGATACTATCGAAAAGAAAACGACGACAGTCCCAGTTATTGGTGATAAAAGGAAGAAAAAGGAAACCAGATCCTTTCAAAAAAGGTGTTTAAATGAATTGACATGGTAAGGATACTGCGAAATATCAAACTCCATGGTATGTTAACTGTCTGAAACCTATGAAATCTCTCTATGACTACACATGCGTGTAGAAATTGGAAAACAAGCACAAAAAAAGGGTTACTAAAAAAAGGCCCTTGGTTGATATGGCCCATAAAATTTGGGAATGGCCCACATTTTCTTGGCTCAATGGGCCCTGTGGCCCAAAGTTTTTGAAGGCTGGGCAGAACACTGGTATTGGTTAACACAGAGACTCCGAGTTGTTTTGACCCAATTTTATAACAAGCACAATATTGCTTAATCGTGTCAACTAGTACTGTCATTAAAAAAATCAAAAGTCTTACCAAAACTACATGATAGTGTCACATTTATTGCAGAAATTTAAATTTCATTTTAATAGTTAATAATACTTGTCTTAAATATTTTTTTCATAATAGCAACTTAAATATTTTCACTGAAATCACTACAAATGATACTTAAAGTGGAAGCATCCAAATTCATACCCAAAAAATCTAACAAGGAAAAAAACATCTGCAGTGCAGTTATAATCGGAGGAAATTTTAATTGTTCGATTAGCGAGAATTTGCATCAAGCCATTGAAATGATCCCATTGTGTATAAATCTAAGATAAGATAATCTGTATCTTTCAAGTAGTTACCTGTTAAATTTTGCTCCTCTACTCATTAGGCAAACTATCAATCAATTAAATTGATCTAAGAATACAGTGGCCATCAAACCTTGTTGATGTTTATCGCAAATGGCCACCATTTTGATGATTGTGCAATTTTTGCAGTAAAACATTAGATGGTAGAGAGGGTGGAAGAATTAGATGTTAACAAAAATTATGAACGATACTATCTGAGTATTTCACGACATTGCATAATTAGAAAGCATTTTGTTTTGATATCATGCCAACATTGAGTTTTGACTCTGCCTTTTCAATATTTTTTTTTTTTATCTGCTCACAGCAAGCGCTCTACATTGTAGTGCAATATGCGTTATTTACTTTCACTTTTGTTCTCTTTAAAGTTTATGGATGGGGAAATTGTATTCTTAACCCTTTCCCTCATAGAGGAAACCATGAAAAGACCTATGCGAACAACATAAAACCAGATCAGCCTGCAAGTTGTCAGGTTTTATGCTGTTTGCTGCTCCTCGGTGGTCTGGAAATGAGGATTTTGTAATTAAATTTGGTAAGGTTTAACTGTGGCTTTCTGCAGATCAGGCTTTATGTGGTACCTATTGAGTGCGTCAAAATGAGTTATATGAGGGAAGGGTTAGGGATTTTTATCTCGAGGAAATATGCTTTTTTAGAGGGAAGTGAGCACTGTTAATGCGGCTATTATGAAGGAAAAACAAAAAACTAATCGAACTTCAATTGCCATATGACGATTTTTATTAATTTAACAATGTTTTGTTGCAATCGTTAATATGAATATACCCGGTTAGTATTATATTAACCCAGTATGGTATCTATGTTACATATCCAGTATGGTATCTATGTTACATATCCAGTATGGTATCTATGTTACATATCCAGTATAGTATCTATGTTACATATCCAGTATGGTATCTATGTTACATATCCAGTATGGTATCTATGTTACATATCCAGTATAGTATCTATTTACATATCCAGTATGGTATCTATGTTACATATCCAGTATGGTATCTATGTTACATATCCAGTATGGTATCTATGTTACATATCCAGTATAGTATCTATGTTACATATCCAGTATAGTGTCTATGTTACATATCCAGTATAGTATCTATGTTACATATCCAGTATAGTATCTATGTTACATATCCAGTATAGTATCTATGTTACATATCCAGTATAGTATCTATGTTACATATCCAGTATAGTATCTATGTTACATATCCAGTATAGTATCTATGTTACATATCCAGTATAGTATCTATGTTACATATCCAGTATGGTATCTATGTTACATATCCAGTATAGTGTCTATGTTACATATCCAGTATGGTATCTATGTTACATATCCAGTATAGTTTTCTATTGTGACATATCCAAAGTTGTATACTTGACATATCTTGTCATATGTCTATGTGTACATATCATTGTGACCTGTAAACCGGACACCCAGGTCTAGTGTAGCAACAGGTCAGAAGGAGGTGAGTTCAAGCCTTGTAGTAGTACAATGTAGTAGTTATTTTGTCCCAACCTTCTTAACACAAAGCACCCCTGGCGATGTACAGGAAGTGATAGAAAGTAATTGAAATCCATGAACACTACAGACATGCATTTAAGTTTTATGTATATATGTAATAGCAGGGGTTTACTTAAGGATTTGACTTTCACTTGTCCAGGGGGCAAGTTAATTTGAACATCTACTAGCCCCCAGTGAAAACAGGTTTCCCAATCTTGAAGTTAGTTGGTGTTTATTAATGTTTAAAACTAAATATGTGTAATATTAAAGTGGATTTGAGTTAATATGTATCAAGCATTTTACCCCTGATATAGAGAAAAAAAAACCCGAAAGATTTCATTTACATAAATAAACTTGCCCGCCGGGCTATCTTCTTTGAAAAATCACTTGCCCGCAGTGATTTTAACCCGGCGCGGGCAAGTGGGCGTCCACTTAAGAAAACCCCTGTAATAGAGTCTGAGAAGTCCTTGCAGTCATTGAAATTTAGATTTTAGATGAACAAGTTTGAGTCTTTTTATTTCTATATCATTTGATTAATTTGTATTAAGTCTAACTATATAAAATGACACTTTTAAACGAGTGCATTTTCCCAAATTTGAGCCTGTTGGTTTGTGTAGAATCATCTGTTGGTTTGTGTAGAATCATCTGTTGGTTTGTGTAGAATCATCTGTTGGTTTGTGTAGAGTCATCTGTTGGTTTGTGTAGAATCATCTGTTGGTTTGTGTAGAGTCATCTGTTGGTTTGTGTAGAATCATCTGTTGGTTTTTGTGTAGAGTCATCTGTTGGTTTGTGTAGATCATCTGTTGGTTTGTGTAGAATCATCTGTTGGTTTGTGTAGAGTCATCTGTTGGTTTGAGGTAGACTAATTTTCATGGACTATCCACAATTTACTGATTCTGCATATTATAATGTCAACAACAAATAATGATTTAATATATAGTCAACTTCCATAATTAACCCTAAAACCCCCCACTTTTATCAGACATGTATTTTTTCATAATTTCAAGACCTGATTCCCAGTACTTCATTATTTTCCACAATTTTACATTAATTTACAAATATATACGATCATATTCAAAATTCAAAAAGTTGTCTTCAGATATATTGAACATAGAATTGTTTAAGAAAAAAAAATAATTAGTGTTTATTATTATCACAAATATTTCAGATGTTTAAATTCTGGTTTCAAGAAATATAATGTTCAAGCTCAGCTTTGATGAAGTAAAGTATCTGCCTCTGTATTTGCATCAATTACAAAAAAAGTTCTAACAACTTTAATGTTAAATCAAATCAAAGTTTCACTCTGGAATTACTGAATATGACAAATATTCCCCTATATCTATGCTACCCATCCTGCAACATGCAATACAAATTTATGAGGAATGTTTTATGAAGTGTGCCACACTTGGCTGATTTCTCTGTACATTGTACTTATTTTTTTGAAGGACACAGTGCCTCAGTGTCTATCCTAATGTGAACAATATATAAACTGCAGATCTGAAAAAGACTTACGATGGTCACATTACAGACACTTGGGATGCAGGGGTATTAAGACAGTAGTCATGACATTGATGTTATGTTGCATGATGTTACAGGACCCTCACTAAGTAGGTGAAAGTATCGTGAGGCGGGGTGGGGAAGGAAGGATCAGGTAGCATGACCAGGTGTGTACAGGTGTGCATGTCATGTGACATAATCATCTCATCAGTACAGTCAACACCTGTGGATATAGAAACACACTCATGGTCACCCGACATGTTCATCAAGGATTTTTTTTTTTCGTCATTGCAGATAAAAATTGGCTCTGCATCCCACTATCCAGATATTGAAAATATTTCCTATACATATTTAGAATATGAATTTCCCTCCTATTAGTTGGAGGTTTCATTGAATTTCAACTTGACTGAAGTATTTAAATGCCCCAGCCATGTGATAAATGATGAATGAAAGGGCATTAACACAAGAGTTACCCCTATCTATCCATGTGTCTGTGGAATTTTCATTTCTGATCAATTACTTTTGAATTACTTTAATCATATTTGGTTCATAAGTATATGATATCAAAACATTTGATTTTAGTTACTATCCTCTAAATATTATTGGAGTTATGGCCCTTTGTTGGTATATTTGGGATTTTTTGTCTACAATCATTAACATAAGAAGAACTCTACAGATGTAATTTATATTTGCTTTATAAGTATATGATGTCAAAGTACAGGTCAAGTTCAATTTTAATACTATCCACTTGATATTACTGGAGTTAAGACCCTTTTTAAACTGTTAAAAGTCCCTAATGTTAGCATTTGCATCCCTGTTTTATTATAGTGTATAGTTTGTAAGCAGGGAACCAAATCTGTAACAGTTGTGAGCATTATAGTGACATGTATGCAGGGCAGGTTTACTGTACCATTCTCTTACCTCCTAGGTACTGATAAATGCCATACTATAGACAACCTGATAAGCCTTATAACATGCAGATGTGATCAAGTTTGACTATACATAGGAATGCCATTTTGTGTATTCCTGTACCATGTTTACTGGATCCTCCTGTCCAGTCTAGTCCTGCAGGTCATTGACTTGTCTGACTGGTGCCGGGCAGCTATTTGACTGCCAGTCCAGCGTGTGTCCCACCAAGTGTTTATGGTTCACTGTCTACCCTGGAACATACTGGCCCTCGCAGACATCTCATTATGATTATATAGTGCACTAATGTGTCAGTATAACAAGTACCTGTCACAGAGTTCATTGATTTGAGAAAATAAGAAAATATCTAATACATATTAACAGACTTAAGATTTCCTGTGGTAATTTGTGTATGAGAGTTGAAGGACAGGACAGCCTGGTCACAGAAAACAAGCAGTCTTCTCTTTGTCACACTGCAAGGAATCGCACTTATTCATTACAAATCTCGACTTTGATGGTTGATATGTTTAAATACACAACAAATTTCAGCACTCCTACCTGGCTTCCCACACACACTGCTTGAATTAGTGCGGAAAATATGAAAGTAGGTCTTGCTACTGTCGTACATGTACATTGATAGTGTGAATATTATTGTAATAGATAGTGCAGAATTGTAGAATTGTTACAGTGGATAAAATAATACCCTGTGTCATGGGTATGACAGTCTAGCATGGCATTAACATAGTTGTATTTTTTAATTTAAAGAAGAAAAATTGCCAAAATGATAAAGCAGAGCTGAATTGATTGAAATTGTCTAGAACTAAGTAAATTGTTTAATATTCATTTTTAAGGTTTAAATAAAAATCATGATGAAAACAGTAGACTGCTTCCATGAAAGCAGTAGACTGCTGCCAATATTTTCCCATGGTACAGTCACAAGTCATGGCATTTGTTAACCTTGATTAGTATTACAGGGAATACAGTATTTGAAGGAAACTAAGGAAAGTATACAATTTCTATAATTGGGGCAAACTTTTTTTAAATGAGAAAATAATTGCATGTGACCTTTGTCAACTTTTTTATCTTGGCTATTTAAGAGACCCTTGAAAATGTGTTGGTACCATTAACTAAACAGGCAAGTCTGTGGATAACTAAAGGCCTGAGAAGCTTCCTAGAGATCAATATCAGGTAAATAGCAGAACCATTATCCTATAAAAACTCTGGGAAGTTTCCTCTTGAGTTCATACAAGTTTCTAGGGACTGGCCTGGTTAAATCTACCCAACATTTTTAGACTGAATATGACATCCAAAAACTCCTCTCAAATCATCTTAACCTGATTTTAATAGTTGATTGCAAAGAAAATATTGTTTTGCTAACTGAACTGACCCATTTCATTGATAGAAATATAAGGAAAATAATGTTGACCTTTATACATGTAACATAAATAACTTATTCTTGTAAAAATTTAGAAAAGTGAAAGCCAAGAGAATGACAGCCCAAGCTTTATTTGAATAAGTGAAAGAAACTTGATAGAAAGCCAGGGGTGGTTTTTTGTAGAAGATTCCTTGTCCCTACTCTCCAGTAACTTGATAGAAAGCCAGAGGTGGTTTTCTTTAGAAGATGCCTTGTCCATCCAGCCTGTGAGAAGTTCCTGTATCTGATAGGTAGCAACAGGCAGGCGGAGATATGGTTCACCACTTTAATTAGCTCCCTCACAACTTGGTTGTTCTCACTTGTACTGTGAAGGCAAAGTCCCAGATGAAGTCTTGTAAAAGTAAGGCCCGTTATGATTTTTATCTGCAAGTTTAAAATAATAAACAGCAAAATTAAACCTTCCCTTACCATTGTTAGAAAATGGTTCTAGAAAGGACTAAGTAATAAAATTCTTCTGTTAGTAGTCAAGGGTCTCTTAACAAAATCCCAGGACATTGAATAGAAGGTAACAAGACGGGGTTTGAATTTAGATAGATTTTGCACTTGCTATTTTTAGCAAAATTGGTAAACTTTTTTTCTTGCAAAAATCAACTTGCAACTTTAAGGTTTCAAATTCTTTACTTGTAAAGAGTCAAGTGTCAGTTTTAACAACACAGTGCAAAACTATAATGACAACAAGCTGAGTATGTAATTTTTATTTTGGGCCCGACATGGCAGAGTGGTGGGTCTTATCTGTCTCTCTCCAGACATCCACCATCTTTTAATTGTGTGGTTTGAGTCTGTTTACTGCCAGCTGTGAGCAAAGTAAAGGTCCCATTTACATTAAGGGGCACTTGGGTCTGTATTTGATACAGAAACTTATATGGATTATTTTAGAGCTTTAAATTTGAGTTGAAAGCAATATCAATAGCAACAAACTTATTTAACTAACAACAAGAATGCTTTTGGTTTTTGTTTTGTACTAATAGATTAATTGCATGCTTAATTGGTCAGTTACAACTTTGCAATTATAGGCATACATATTTGTTAGTTGTTGAATTGAAATGTCATTCAGGCATACTGGTGTTTTGATGATGTGTAGAGATAAAAAAGATTTCCTAGAAATTCAGGTTGTAGCCATTTATAGTGAATTATGGGACAGGCTCCAAAACTCTGCTCAATATTTTAATGATTCCCTAATTATTTCCCTTTGGTATTTAGATTAAATTCTTCTACAGTCTGAATTTAGTGATGCTCATTCCAAATCTGTATCACATAAAAACAGTACGTCCCCAAATCAGCCGACCTTTCCAAGTCTGATCAAGTTGTTCAGTGTATGCTGGGGCGGTGATATTGAGGACCAGGAAATAATAATTTATGACATACAGTAAGTGTGAAATATTTCTTGGTCAGTTCTATATAATTGTGTTCAGGGTAGAGATTGGCTCTTGACAAGACTGCTAGTTGTTGAGCACTGAATGACCCTCAGGAAATGTCCTGTATATAGAAGCCTATTTGTCTCTCAGGATT
>CM037777.1:8076681-8110959 GCA_021229015.1 Solen grandis
TCTCTATTCATATAAAGCAATAAATGCCTAGTTACTGAAAAAGACATAAGCATAATAACACTGTGCATGCAAAACTTTAACCAAGTATCCAAGTTAGAAAAGGGCCATAATTTGTATAAAATTCAGTCCAAAAGTTATCCTTCTTGGTTTTCTGATGCCCCTGAATACAATCCTTAACTTTATAGTCAATACCATAAACAATTGCTGAGATATAAACTGGATAGTAGCTTGAATGCAAAACTTTAACCTAAATTTCTAAGTTTAAAGGGGCCATCAAGTGTTATCTTCCTTGATAGTATGATACCCCTAAACATATTAAAGATGTTTCAAAACAATCCCATGCCTAGACTCTGAGATATAAGCATAAAAGTACATGTACCTTGCATGCAAAACTTTAACCGAAATTTCTAAGTTAAAAAAGGGCCGTAACTTCCAATATATTCCATCAAGTGTTATCTACCTTGATATTATGATACCCTTAAACATATTAAGATGCTTCAAATCAATTGCATGCATGGATACTGAGATATAAGCATGAGAGTCTTGCATGCAAAACTTTAACCAAAATTTCTGAGTTTAAAAGAGGCCATAATTTGTAGTATATTCTATAAAGAGTTATCTACCTTAGTTGCCTGATGCCCCTAAACATATTCATAATTTTCAAGTCAATGCCATTAATGGTTATTGAGATACAAGCTGGATAGTAGCTTACATGCAAAACTTTAACCAAATTTTCTATTGCATGCAAAACTTTAACCAAAATTTCTAAGTTAAAAAGGGGCCATAATTTATATCATATTTAGTAAAGAGTTATCTACCTTGGTTGTCTGATGCCCCTGAACTTATTTATAAACTCTCAAATCAATACCATGAATGGTTATTGAGATGTAAGGTTGATAGTAACTTGCACGCAAAACTTTAACTAAAAGCTGCAACGCCAACTCCGACGCCGACGCCAGGGCGACTACAATAGCTCTCATATTCTTCGAATAGTCGAGCTAAAAATGTTAATATTATCAAAATTAAATGCTTAATAAAGGTTGACCGCTTAGTACAGGTGACCGCTAATACAGGTTAAACTGTAGATGTTTTTGTATCGAGCATGCATGCAAAACTTTAATCAAAAGCTGCAACGCCAACGCCGACGCCAGGGCAACTACAATAGCTCTCATATTCTTCGAATAGTCGAGCTTAAAATGCTAATATTATCAAAATTAAATGCTTAATACAGGTTGACCGCTTAATACAGGTTACCGCTAATACAGGTTAAACTGTATATGTCTTGTATATTTTCTCATTTGTTTTTCGGTTTGACGGATTTTCTTTCGATCTGATAAAATATTCATACTTGCCAGACCGATTGTCTGACATGAATGGTGTCACAAAATAATTTTGACGTGGCCTGAAAATAAGTGTAGATTTAGAGTACGTTGTATTTGTCACGAAGGCCAGAGTGGAACTGTGATAACCGATTTTGGTTATATAAGGTTTATCACAGGTTTCTTTTATTACCTTTTGTTCAGAATGAGATATGGTTAGGGTTTGAAATGGTTATATCAACTGATTTGCTAAGTTTTAAGTGTATTAAGAGAGATGTTTAAGGCTTAGAAGTTTAAACCTATAGTTTCTTTACATAAGCCCTTTTTATCAGTGTACCTCAGTGTTGTCAGTGTTTCTCGGGATGCACGGGATTCAGCGATTTACAATTTATTGCACGATTCACGTGATATGTGTTTTTAAAGAGTAAATCGTGGGGTTTAAGTATATAAGTTGATTTGTATGGAGCCTCAGTGTCAGATATCGATGGGAGCTACGGAAGATGCCTTGTCCAGTCTAGAATATTCTGACCAAATTACACTACGGAGCTTGTCCGTATTTAATTGGGGCATGGTGCCTATGTTAGCTGGATGGTTACAGTCGATACGGGACCCCGTTGGTAGATTACGTCGCAAGGACGGGAGAATCTACGCATGCGTCATATGGACGACAGGGTGTCTACGGTGGACTAAGTAGCACATTTAGTTATGTAATCTGGGTGGTCACAGTCGATACGGGACCCCATTGGTAGACTACGTCGCAAGGACGGGAGAATCTACGTATGCGTCATATGGACGACAGGGTGTCTACGGTGGACTAAGTAGATCACATTTACTGAAGGGACAGCGACGACAGGAAGTCGGTCCAGTGTTCATCGATAAGAGAACGTGATATAGTTTATGAGTACTGTGAATTTAGGAATCGTTTTTTGAATGTGGCACATTGAAGTACGTTCATAACAGTAAGCCATTATGTAGATTGATATGCGGTCATACAGTGATAACAGAACTTTCAGTGCAGTTATTATTGTACCAACAGATAAAGAGACAGTTAGCCGGCAGTTTTTTTCTTCATATTCCTTAATTCTTTTCTAATATCCTCATTGTATATATTTATATATTAAATATAATTTTAAAGAAAAGTTGTTTGGCATTTATTCTACCTTAGAGAGTTGTCAGCCCTTGGTCATTTTGTTACAAATGGATGTTGCTGTTTTAGGGTGTGTCAATTTCGCAATTTCATTGGTCGCATCATGTTCTAAAAACCAGTCATAGAGGCTGATGCATACGGCTGCCGGATGCAGCCATTTCTTTTTACTGTTATGTGACTTTCAAGCCTCCATGCCAAAGAGTATTACATTTATGAGGTCAGCTTCTTTAATGGTTGATAACTTTATTTATAGCTACTTTATTACAACTGTTTGCTTGTCTATTTCCCTACAGCATGATGTCATGTAGTGAAACAGAATAAGTCAGCCAGGGATATCCGACAATAACATAATAAGCAACTCCCACAAGTTTTTCATATGGGATATAATAAGAATGTCACAGCATTCCTGTGTCCTCAAACCAGAAAATACAAATATACTTACTGATATGCACACTGATGCTCTGCAATACCTACACCAATGGACAAAATAATTGGACATCAGTTAAAACCTAAACAAAATCTTGGATCAGACTTTGCAGTGGTTATTGACGAAACCCTGAAAACATTTAACTTTAAATGCATATCTTGATTACCTTTATGAAATAATCTGGACCATCAACACTGCTGACTGTTAAGTTGTGTCTGTGTGTAATGTTCTCCATATTAATCCCAATGTTCAGCAGTTCACTCAGGTCTGTGTCTGTGGCAGATTTAACATTTTTGTACCCTCCTGTGTTGGGCAAAAAGTTTTTCGACACCTCCCAGTGGTTTGTTACCCACAGATGTCTGATTTTTTTTCCAGGAGGGTCCCATAAACCTGTGTTCTGACACTAAAGCGTCAAATAAAGTCCCACATACACTGGTGGGACAGAATCTTCGCCTGTTCCTTGGTCCTATGGAACAAATGCAGTTCGTCCTTCTTAAACATGATGATTGATGATGAGGCAGCAAGTTAGCTACTGTACATTGGCCTCAGTTCCGTGGTGGTTGGCCAAGTTGATATAATAGTGATGAATGAAACTCTCTAGCTTCATTGTCAATGAATGATTCTATTCCTTCCTTAGTATATTTGAGGCCCAAACCCGCCCTGACCCAGTTAAGATAGGTCTGGTCCCTTATCTGGGTCTCTAGGTGAGGTACAGCCTTCAATGGTCGGCGGTTGTAGTCTCCTGATGTAGATGGTATACTCATTTGATCTAAAATATTTTTAAACAGAATACATGACATTTTGAAAGAACTCTATGACAGATAAGGCCATCTTTCAATACCAATATGAAACATAAAAGAAAATCTCATGTACCTAACTTTGAATACTGATCAATCCTTTCATGTTTTGTGACTCTGGCTCATACGAACTCATGTAAATATTACCAACAAAACAATCACTTAAATGTGACTCAAGTGCCATAATTGTTCACATATAAAGTGAACAACAATCAGATGTCTTTTTTATTACAAGTGAACATACCTGCAATGTTTTGTGACTCTGGATTAAACACTTTTGGAGAAATGTGCGACGAAACTATATTTGATTTATTCAAGAGCCATGACTCATCACATATTAAGCAAAATGGTCCTAAAATGCTCACCTGAATCAAATAAGCCTAAATAAAGAATATTTACAAGGTGATCCCAATTATTGATTGATCAAAAAGACACATTCTGGTCACATATGGATCATTAATGTTTAACTAATGTAGTTATTTACTTAAATCTGACTATCAATACTGAAAAGATATTATTTAAAGAAGTTCTTCGATGTATATTAAAATGTCACTTACCTCTTGTCTCCTGTACTCTTAACTTGGAATTTATTGTGATGTCCTTCAGATTCAATTGTTTCTTGAACTCTCCCTCCATTTTCCGAAAACTTTCGTTCAATTTTCCAGATGTTTCACATTCTCTCATATATTCAAGCTCACTTTGTTTTTTTGGGTGAAGAACCATTTCTATGTCTGTCCCGTTGTCAGAAGATGGTCGCTTAATGATGTTAACAACCTTTCCTTCAAGACAAGCTCCTCATTTCTTTTTTCAGATGTTTCTTCTTTCAAGTCATTTACTGATAAAAGTTTTAGGACATGTTCAAACAAAAGAGACACGATGTCACTGTTACTTATCTGAGTGTCATCGGCATAAATTTGACATGGTGAGCTATGACATCTTCACGCATGGGTGAAGATGGCCCTGTGCCACTCACCTGAATAAAATTGATGTTAAATATAATAAATGATGGTTTTATGTTACCAGCTTAATGAATATTGAGCAAAATTTGCAGTATTTTACATGTTCACAAGACTTATCTAAGAATTGCCTTGGTGACCTACATTCTGACCTCACATGACCAAGATTTAAGATTTTATGCAGGACAAGAAAATGTGTCTATGAGAAACTAATGCTCAGCCAGGATATGGTCAGAACCAAATATTTGCTTATATTTTAAAAATATTATATAATGATGTACATTTGCCCAAAGTTTCATAATGATGTGAAGTTACCTTTAAAGAAAAAAGAAGCTAACCTGGGGCAGAATCACCAATTTTACCAAGTCACAACCATAAAATTAAATAAATTCTACCGGTAGATAATCCATATCATGATGTACATGTATTCAAAATGTCAGGAAGATACCATCTTCATAGGAAAATAAAAGCTTTAAGGCAAATGGAGAAAAACCAATTATTCCATGTTCATCCAACCGTAAAATATAGGTCACAGCCATAAATCAGCATAAGTATTGAATAATCATACCATGGTATATATATATATATATATATATATATATATATATATATATATATATATATATAACTAGTTTCATAAGAGTATGAAATGATCTTAGATGGGGTTGACCTTAAATCTTTTTTGTTTGGAGTTACCCGACCGACTCACGAAAATCGCCGCGACTCAACTTTTTTTTGGCCTTTCAGGTGTCTGATTTTTTGTTTTGGGGGGTGGGGGGCTCGATCATTCGTATTTCTATCCTACACATGAAGTCACCACAGGCAATGTCCAGGTGTATATAGCTGCTATAAATCCAAACTCAAACAACCGCTAACATAAAACTCTTTTAAGTTTTGATAAGCGGCATATCAAAGAAGCTGTCCCAGAGTTCAAAAGGAAACCGCACATTGGCTTGTGTCAGTTTCACATCCTTTGAGCTTTAATGAGCACTGCAGTATGTTAATTTCTTCCAGTGTGTAGAGTGGATGTCACACAAGGTGAAATTGAAATCAGTGGAGGAGGCACAGAGGGGTGCGTTTGGTGACACTTTTGCAAGCATTCCTTTCAGGATAATTGACGGCTTCTCACCCCATAATTAATACACAAACTTCTACAAATCTACTCATCCTCGTGACACTGCTTTTCCCTTTACCTGAATCATATTGAACCTTACTGAGGTTTAGTTTATGTGCTGATAAGAATATGTGACACCATAGCCCTCTGTTTCCCCAATGCAGGTGACAGATGTTTTTGGATTATGACTGAAAACAACTCTGGAATGAAATAAGTACAAGAAACTGGTAAGAAACACACAAACAAACTGACTTATTGTTTTACTCCGTTTCTTCTTCTTTCTCACACCGGCAACTTTGTATGGGCTATATCTCGGAGCCCGCACAACATATATTTACAAAACTTCATATGATTATAGTCCTCAATGTGTAGTGGTGCCCCCCAGATTATGGTCAAACACCCTTTTTTTTTCATAAAAAATTTTTTGGTTAAATAATCAAATTTTAACCTTAAATCATTTCTTTTTTTTGTTCCTCATAATGAGAAGAATGGCAAAGTACTACTTTGGTGTCCTCTGAGGTCACCCAGGGGTCTGGCCCCATCCCTTCAATTTTACTTATGACCTTATATCTCAAAACCTGTTCAGATCCCTACTCCTAAACCATATATATTCTTGTTCCTCATGATGAGATTGAATGGTACTTCTTTCGTGTCCCCAAGGGGTCACAAAGGGGTCTGGCCAACCCAGTCAGTTTTACCCCTGACCTTTATTTCAAAAACCAGGGTCCCGTCTTATAGGCGAGTTTCAATGGTATTTTTTTAATATACCAAGTATTTGTTTAATCATGTGGTATGTTCACTTTAGTTGTATACTTCTCCATAATAATTGTCAGATAAAAAAAAACCTACCTACCTGCCCACCTAAAAAATGTGGGTCGGGTAACTCCAAACAAAGAATTTTTTAAGGTCAGTCTGGCCCTAAAGACGCTCACCTGAGGAAATTTTCCTTCATTGCCTGTACAAGTAACTAAATAATAGCATAGTTGTAAAAAATACATAATCCATGAGATAAATTCAATTCCACAAACTAAACAGTACCTGTTGTCAAATTTTGATGTCAATCTGGATTGAATGATTGTGACTATAAACATTGTCAGTGAAACTTTAAAATGATTGCTTAAGAAAGGAAGATGCTAGAATGTAAAAAGTGAAATTTGGCATTATCATTAATTAAGGGCGAAAACTCCTGTCTTATTTTTATCCGATATCAGCCATAGTCAAACTTGACCTAGAGATTATGGCTATTAACATTACCAGAAATTATTGCTTAAGAAAAAAAAGATTCTAGAGTGCAAACAAGGTGAAATCTAGCATTTTTTAACATAAGAAGGGGCAGAACCCTGATGAAATTGACCGATATCAGCCATATTCAATTTTGTAAACATCATTGTAATTGCATGAACAACTTTAACCAAACATGACATTTTTCATGAAAAAGAAAAAAATATATATAGGAATAGGCGAGCTTAATAATTTACAATCTTTATTTACAATCTTACACCAAGAAAATAGTTTCAAATGATACCTAAAAATACCGATTTATCGTGAGTATTTTTTAATAATGCATCATTTCAATCGAAGTAAGTTGCATCAAACACATTCGATGCAGCTGTTTGGGTTCTATACAATGTGCATATTAAGAATACACGCGCATGACGCGGAGTGATGTTATCCGGCCTAAAAGCTTTATGTAACGTGTTAAATAAAATACGTGATGGTTATACGAAACCTGAAACAGCTGTTTAAGCATTATGCCATATGATAAAAATGATATCTAACACAAATGGTACATAGGCTAATGTGCAAATATCTGCTGTCGCCAACGAATTTGTACAGAATGCATCTAGTAACAAATCTGTAGCACACACTTTGCTGTCCGAAAAATATACACTGCTTTTAGAAAATAATGGGCATTTTATTACATGTATTTGAATTTATTAACTAATTACTCTGGAGAATATTCAGTATAATTTGACCAAATGCTTTAACTATTTCTTTATAACAAAGTAGTAATATAATTACAATGATGTTATTATTTTGTCATATAGCACATTTGCTGTGGAGTGCTGTATAGTGTTGTGTGGTGCGCTCGCGAGGTTTAAGATCGTTTTATAGAGAAAAATGATAAGCACTATATAACGCAATCCTCTATATGAGAAAATGTCTTTCTTGGTAGCTGAACGCTCCATAGTATGGAATGCCTCAACTGTCTTATATTAACAGATTTGACTATATTAAGTCAATTTGTTGGAACATAATGTTATAATCTCAATATATGTAGATATAATCCTAAAGGATAAAGATATAATGTTATTATATCATCTTTTTATATAAAGGCAGTGTCCGACAAATTCTCAAAAATCTGGACTTCAAAATACCCAATTGGAAGTTCTATGTGTTTTTAAATAATTTTTGAAACTGATTTTGTTATTATTTTGTATAAAAGTTGTTGTTTTATTTGTTTGAATTTATATGGAAAATAAACTATGTTACTCTCTCTCTCTCTCCATCTCTCTCTTTACTTTTGTAGAAATGTTAATTTACAAGTGAATGAGTGCCATTTCTTAAATTTTCCATAAGTTATTTTATAGAGAAAAAAACAAAAAAGAAATTAGAGGCCCTTTTTGCCACTATCAGGTCCTTTCCGTGGGCCTATTTCCGTAGAAATATCATAATATTGTAATAAAATCTTCATCAATGAAAATGATCTTCTGACTTATTTTGCATGCGGACCACAATTAATGTTATTATTAAGTGATTATATATATATAACAAAATGAACTTAGAGGCCCTTTTTGTCAAACATATATGGCCGTTCCGCGGATAGGGCCTCTTCCGCACTTTAGACACGTCCCGTAAATTGTTTACCTTATGACACCATTGCTTCACTTTATATAAAGGAACAAGAAAACTGTGATACTAAGTAATTTGAAATCATTGCTTTTGGAAATTTTTCCAATTATTATAGCAAGAATTGAAGTATTACAATGCAATTGTTATATGAAGTTTTCTAAATAAGGTTATTATTCTGTAGGTGGCTATGAACATGAAATAAATTTTGTCAAATTTTTAAGTATGTTTTGTTTTCATTTTTGTTAAGAATGTAAACTGTGGATGTATTGATCCTGTACTGAAACACATCATATGTTTCAAATATTTTAATACGTCATTTATTTCAAATAAAGAAAATAACACACATTTTGTTTCATAGTTTGTTTATTAAAAAACGGTTTTGAAAATTTGTTAATAAAGGAATGTTAAAACATGAAATGTTGAAATGAAAGTGTTAGAGATGTTTTTAATATTGAACAAAAATGTTTTTGGAAAAGTTTCAGTTAAGAAATGAAACATATTTTGCAATTAATGCACATTTCAAAAAAGCATAGAGCAAATGATATAAAAATTTTAAATCTAAGAAGGAACACAGTTTCAAAACAGCAAGAATCTGGTAATTTTTCTCAAATTAGAAACAGAAATATTTCCAAAGATTGATGCAAGAACAGTTTTACAAGTAGACTTTTAAAAGAAAACATATTTAGACACTTATTTTACATGTTCTACAATATTTACAGCAAAAATAATCTCAATCTATTAGGGAATGTTCTGTTCAGTTCTATGAATTCTTGAATATAATGTTACCACAAAAATGTTCCCTGTATGAAAAATAGACTAGGAAGATGTATATATTATGTTATGAATTGTTAGTAGAAGCAAATATATAAATGTATTAATAATCATTTTATATGGAAAAAAATAATGTTTATTCTTTCAAACATTTAACAAGGCACATGTTCAATAAAAATATAGGATACTGCGAAAGCATTTACATGATTGTGCGTACACATTAAATAATATAGAATTAATTTTTGAGTATAATCTATATAAAGTAGATGCATTACTAAGTTCAATATGTTTCAATGGTACTGAAATACCAAAAAAAAAAAAAAAACAATGAAGAAAGAACAAATTAAAAAGTATGTCAACATATTAACATATTTACACTGAATGATGTGTGCACATGTAACCATCATTGGATGATAAGGTAGCATATATCTGAATGAAAGCTATGTTGGAAGAAGAGTAACTAAGTTTGTATGACAATTAAGTAAGTTAGCACCATTGAATAACAAAGTGTATGAGCACATAGTCATTGAAAAGTAAGTATTAAGCACCTTTGAATACAATTTAATGCAACATTATTCATAATTGTACTGAGTTATGTATTATGCATGAAGTGTGTGTTTTAAAAGAGAAGAACAGTATTTACATAGATAAAATATAATGGAAATGTAATTGAGTATTAGTCATTATGTCGAACATTATTTTGGAAATGCTCAATTGATCTTTTAGTGCAGGATAATGACTGGTGTTTGAAGAGTTTTATTACTTTGTTCAGTATGTTGCAATTGTACTGTAATGTATATTTAAGTTGAGTGTGATGAGAAAGAAATGATACATAAATGAAATTTGTAACATATTTTACACAGAAATATATAAAAAAAAATTATAAGGAATATGAACATTAAACAAAACACAACTGAGTATCTCTCCCACTTGATTAACAAAGGACTTGTGAGTAAATTAAAATATGAACATGTTTAAATGGCAAGTAAATATGTTAGCACCTTTGAGTAATAAGTTTGTCAATTGTTTTTTAAGCACAAGTGAGTACTAAGTACTTTGCAATGATAAGCTAGTAAATGAACATTAAATGACATATATGAGAACTGCTTTGAATGACACATGAGCATATTATAATTTTTTGGATGATGAATGAGAAGTAAACACTTTGAATGACGCGTAATATGTTAACTTCTTTAAACTAGAACTATCACTGAAGGTGATTCATACCCCACCCCATCTTTGACACAGGATGTATTCACATGACACATAAAACGAATGTTCACACATAGGATTTGGGCTTTTAAGCATACCAAAAAAAATATTATCACTAAAGGTGATCAATACCCACACCGGAAGTCTGTCATGTGTAGGATTACAGTTTCAAAAGTTTGCGTGAGTGAAAGACTACATGTATGTAACTTTTTAAAGTTAGTGTGAGCAATGAAGGTCTATCTACATATGAGGTCTATCTACATATGAAGTTTGATCAACATAAGTACAGTAGTTTGGAGAAATGCTCCGGACAAAATCAAAAGACAAAAAATAACAAAGGGGAATAACTCCTTTCAAAATACATGCAGAGTTATGGTTCTTGTGCACTGCACTTCCTCTCATCAAGATCAATCTACATATGAAGTTTCATCAACCTAGCTACTTTAGTATTGGAGTTATGCTCCAGACAAAATCAAAAGATTAAAAATGACAAAGGGCAATAACTCCTTTCAAAATACATGCAGAGTTATGGTTCTTATGCACTGCACTTTCTCTCATCAAGGTCTACCTACCTATGAAGATAACGGATATCTCAACATGCTTCCGCTAGGAATGCCTTCAATTTTAACCTATTCATGTACATGCAGTTTAAGCTTTCAATATAGGTTAAATCTTCAACAAAAATATCATAATATTTACCATGTTTCGCTCTGTTTAACATCGATGTTTATGAATTAACTAATAAAATAAATACGAATTATATTTTTGTTGAATGATTTGAAATAATTAAGAAATATTTAGACTGCGTCTAAAGTTTTACATATAAACAGATACGAAACTACCGTCATAATAACAATTAAAGCAGTCTAGCAAAAAGGTAGACTGTGTCCGATTTTAATTTATTTTAGTCGTCAATTACATGACTTTTAGTACAAAATGTGAACCAATGTAAAGCAGTCTGCCAAATTCTCCATAGCGACTTTCCAACCCCGTATTAAATAGTGCAGCGGGCCGCAATAAGTACTTTATATAATGATACGGTTCAATGTATTTATATAATAACATTTTATCTTTACCATGTAAAGTTCTGTCTGCATATAAGATAGTTTTATATTTGTATATCGGTCATATATCTTTATGAAGATAATTTATACCTTTACATAATAAAGGAATATATTTATATAATAATAGTTTATCTTTATCATGTATAGTTCTGTCTGCAGATTATTTTAATGTTATATATCGGTAGTATATCTTTATGAAGTTAATTAATTTCCTTTAATAATAATTTATTGTCGCCGCACTGAAGTGCGGCGTACTGTATGGAATGGGATTTTTTTTTGTCCAGGAGGGGCACGTGACTTATTTTTTTTAAATTTATTTTCATTCACTAGATTTAATATTTTATTTGTATCCGTTGACAATAAAGTTTTACAGGAAAAAATTTGTAATTTTATTTTTTTATTTTTATTAGTTTTTTAAAAAAAAATTTTTAAAAATTGAGCCTTTTTCAAGTGCTTAAGTTTTTTTTGATGATAAAAGTTTGAAACCATCTACGGAAAGTAGTCAAAACCAAAAAAATTCTCACGTATGAAATACCCGCTTTTTAAGTCAATATAAAAAATACGGTTTTGATTGACCAGAGAAACTCCTTTTTTGCGCGACCTTTGATGCTTTGCATAAGGGTTTTTTTTCTTGTATTTTATAAAGTAACATTTTATTTTCACCATGTTACTTTTACTGATATAAATTCTTTTACAATTACATTTGGAAATTAATTTAAAAATAAAGTTAATACCTTTATATTAAAAACACTATATTACCAAATATATTTTAAACCTGCATATAAGATTATTTATATTTTTTTTCATTTTTTTGCCTTTAACAATAAAGTTATACCTTATAAAAAAATGAATTTCATAAAATAACATTACATCTTAAACCTTGGGGTTAATCTACAATTTTTGAGTTATAAACTTTTATGTTCCAAAAAAAATGATTTAAATTTTAATCAAGACTTGAGGTTTTTCCATATCTCTGACAAGGTGCAGAAAATGATATGATGTCGACAGTGACGCAGCCCTCTAAGCATGTCCTAAACACTAAATACATGAAATTTTCAGGGTTCATTTTTCATTTCAATCTTTAAAATTCAATATGTTTTGTATTACACGTCAGAAAGACGGTCCATGTATCATTTTTTTTTGTTTTTTATTTAACCCGTCCAAACCGACATATTTCAGTCTTTTTGGAGACAACGCAACTTTTTGACAGATATAAAAGCCACACGGTAGTATCCCGTGTACCATTGGCCAGAAAAACCACACCCCCAGTCAATTTATCTTTTGGGAAACCGGGCCAACCAGTCAAGCAAAGAGTAAACCAATACCATTTTTGTCACACGGAGATCGAACTCACACATTTTTTCAGACAGGGGGCGGTAACCACATACCCATTAAAGAGATTCATTTTTTTACATTTTAACTTATTAAGGCATAACACCATTAAAATCAACATACTTCGTGATCGGATAAACACAGTTTTTTGATGGAACCTTAACACGGACGACATCGGAATTTAGACCATACTTTTAACCGATTTTTTATACTGAGTCTATAAAAGATCCTAAAAATTCATTTTAAAAAATTTTGTTATATAAACGGAAATACTTGGATTAAGAAAAAAAATATATTAAACAAAACATACAAGAAAGAACAAGAGGAAATAAAAACGAGGGAATAAAATCGTGTCGGGCCGTACTTAAAACTCAAAGCGCACAATCCCTAAAAATTTTAACAAAAATAAAAAGCTAGGGGTTAAAATAATAAGAAGCCCTACACTTCCTTGATCCCATTAAATTTTAAAAACTAAAAAAAAGATTTTTTATAGAAAAAGAGTTGAGTAGAAAAAAAAAATCAGCAAAACAAAGGAAAAAATTGAGGCACCCTTTAAAAAGGGGGTTTTAAACACAAAAGGGGTTCAAAATCTTATAAAAAAACAAATACTAAACCAAATCGACCTGGAACATCCCTTCCGCAAAAAAATTTATATATATTGCCATTTTCAACCTTTTGCCAAATTTTCCCCATTTTAAATTTTAAGCCATTTTTCCCCGAACACGGGGATCATTCATTTAAACATAAAAAGCAGGTGTAGAGGTAGAAAAACCAAAAATCAAAACTTCTTTTTCTTTCAAAAAACCATTTTCCCAGAATGGCTAAATTTAAATGAAAAATCCCAGCAAAATAACATTGCCATTTCGGAAAGGTTACTCCCCTTTTTATAAAAATTATAAAATATTTAAATAACAAATAATTTTGGGTAAAAAATTAGGAAAATTCTTTTACTTTGAGGGGAAAATTCCAAATCCCCGCATTTTTTCATTTCTTCCGTGGGTTGTTTTTTCACTTTACAAAACGCCCTACCCCCAAAAAACCTATATTTGTTCCTTGCCCCTCGACCTCCGCTTTTTGCACCGTATCAAACTTACCTGGATTTTAAATGGTGTACCGCGAAATTGATTGTAATTATAGTTCTAAACCAAACACGTGTTGCTCGAATCTAGGGGTTTTGGGAAATGAAAAGGGAATTGAAAAACCCTTCACCATCATGCAATTCGTCAATCTACACCATTTGATCCTCCCCTTCTTTTCGGAAAATCTCTGCCATCAGAACTTTTTTAGCAATATAAATTTTTTTATAAAAATTTGTTTAAAAAAATTGTTTCTATGTATCTTTTATTTTTTCTCTTCTTTAAATTAAATTAAAATCGATAAAAATATATAAAAAAAATAAAAATAAATATAAATTCATAGAAAAATAAAATAAATAAAAATTTTTTTTACGGGCAACACCGATTTGAAAATTTCCAAAAGTATGTTTCCTTACCCATAAACATCAATTATCCCCCTTGTGGAAAAAAAAAAATATTAAAAAAAGTTTTCCGTTCCAAAAAATCATAAAAATAAATTTTCGCCCTTTTTTGTAAGCCTACAACATCAGGGACATTTGTGACGCAGGAATTTTTTGCAATTTTGCGTCAAGGTTTGTCATTCGAAGTACTTTTAAATTTTTTCAAGCCTTAAAGTAGGTTTTGCGAAGGTAAATGAAATCATCATGTTAAAGAATATGGAAATTCTAAATAAAATTTTAAAAAAAAATTTTTTTAAAAAATAGTATTAAGTTTAAAAACACAAAAAAAATCTTTAAATATTTTATAAAACTTAAATTCTTGATTTTATTAGCAAGGGCTTTTATAACCATTGAGTGGACGGTGCATGTAAATCGAAACATTCATTGTAAACCTACTAATAAGTAAACATTTTTGAAAACCCCATGTTACCTCCCTTGACCGTTTTATCAAAATAAAAAAAATGACAAAGTTAAAGTAACTGCCCTATTATTTTCCCCTTTTTTTTTTTGCATCATGCATTGTATAATTTAAAAAAAGTCAGAGAAAATTTTAAATCCGGGCAGCAAATTTCGGTCTTGAAATATAATATCCGCCTCAAAAATTACTTATCAAAACACCCACTGATGGCAACCCTTGGGCAAATAAGGGCTATGGATTTCATTAAAAACATTGTATTAAAATGAGACAATTATAATAAAAAGAAATAAAAAAATCTTAAAAATTACCACTTTAAGAATAGGCAGTTACAACATGTATAAATCACTCCCCCCCCCCCCCCCCCCCCTCTCTCTCTCTCTCTTCTTCTCCTCTCCAACACACACCTCTCCCCCTCCTCCTTGCAGACTACATAGACGATACAGTAACAACGAAATGGCAATGAATCGGGGACCTCAAATAAACGCTGAAAGATAAAATCTAGCTAGCCAAACGCCAAGAACATTGGATTTCCAGATGGGTTCCATTTGTGATCTTTCTCCACTTTAATTTTAATTAGTTTTAACAGAAAACTTTAAAAAGCAAGTTTCCTTTTTGTCACCTGGACAGAGTTCCATTATTTTTCACGGAAAGAACACAAAACTTCTAGCCTGAAAGGGTTTCAACTAATTTTATGACACATAACAAACATTTTAAGCTTTAAAATTTAATCATGGTCACCCCCAAACAAGCCATTAACTTCAATTGAAAAACACTAAAATATTACCGAGCATTTTAAAAAATGAAACCAGAAACACATCACGATTGCCGGTGACCGAGTAACCGGGGTCGTGATTTCGACTCCGATCGGAAAAAAAGGGTTTTTAAAAAAGGTCTGGTTTTTTCCACTATTTTTTTGCCTAAAACATAAAAAAATTCCAGGACTGATGGCCCTGCCAGGATAAAAAACCCCAGTTTTGTATTACACACTTAAAAACGGCGTGATCCCAAAAAAAGGCACACTTTTTTTTCTCGGGGAGAAAAAGGGCCCCCAAACAAATCTAAATGCCTTTTTATAAACAGATGTACTACTTACATAAAAATAATAATGGCACGTATTTAAAATATGGAAGGGTTACATTTATTTAAAATTAAAAATTTTTATTTTCAGTTTCTGTCACCAGTAACCACAACAACACTACATCACCAGGCTAGGGGTAAAACAAAAAAAATTTTGGAGACAAATTACCCGAACATGATAATAATAACTAAATAATACATTTTGGGGCTGCACATGTTTGTAAAAACAATTCATCCAACAACTCTTTGCTGTTAGTTAATGTTACCTTTATCCATTCTTTGAATGAAAAGTCGCTTAGCATGCACATGGGCATGACCTTAAACTAAAAAAAAAAAACTTCCTTTTTACTTTTTCCATTTTTGCACTCGAAATTTGTTTCATTTTATAGAAAATTAGCACATTTGCCCCCTTGCCCGGGGTGGAACTGTTTTTATTCCGAAAGTTTTTCCAGACACGAATTAACCGGGGCCCATACAACTAGTTACCACAGTACTGTTAAAAGGAACTTTTTTTGATAACATTATTCGGGATGAGATTAACTTTGTGACAGTGACAAATAAAAGAAATTGTCAAAACTTTCAACAACCCCAGGGGTTCACGTCACCGCGGGCTTGGTACCCAGCTTTCTCTTTAATGTCTGTTTAACTCCACGTTAATTCACGTACATCCGCACTTGGTACCCAGTCTTCTCTTAATTCGGGTTTAACCCCCACGGTTTCACTTACCTCATCGTCGTCGATGGTCATAGTCGGTCGAAAAACCCCTTTACAATAACTTAATTAACTTATGAAAATCCATATGAAAATTTATTCACCCAACTAACACATCATCGTCGATGTCATTACATCCCCCATCATCATCATCATCATCACATCACATTTTTTTTAATTAATTTAAGGACAAGATTCCTCCTTTTTCGCGTCCTTTTTATTCTTTTTTATTTTCCACATAAACACATCATCATCACATCACACCATCATAAACACCCCCATCATTTCCCAAACACATTTTTTATCACATTGTTTTTTTTGTTGTCTTTATTATTTTTAAAAAACATTAGAGGCCCTGATGACTTCGGCATTTTTTCTCTGACACTACCCTGAACTGGTCTCACGTGGGTGAAAACATCACTGTATACAAGTTATCCCCCTCATTAGATCCACGATTGTGCAATAGTGCCCCTTTAAATCTTTTAATATTCTATTATCAACTTTAGCCAGTACTATAACACCAAACATAATATCAAATTGACAAAATTTTAATTTTTCTTTTTAAAAAAGTTACTTTCTACTGGTTATGAAAATGTACTTTTTTATTTTTGTTTTTTATTGTGTTTGGATTCTCATGGGCAATAGAAACAGTAGTATCTTGTTCATTTTTTTGGTCTACATAGCACTACCGCAAAATTTTATGAAGTTTTGTATCAAATTGTTTTTTTTTTAAGCGAACATTTTATACATTGTCTGTAGGGTTTATTTCATGAAAATCTTTCTGCTGAAATAAAAATTTTTCCTTTTTAAACTGGTTTTTCTTTTTGGTATTATCGGGAAAAAATTTATCATTTTTAATATCTTTAAAACGTCTATGTAGATCAGTGAACTTTCACCCGGGAACGTTTTTATAAAAAAATCTAAAAAATTTTTTTTTTTGTTTTTTTTGGGGGGTTCTTTTTCCCGACCTCGAAGTATTTCTCCTATATATATTCTTTAAAACAAAACTTGATACTCTTACAAAAATTAGAAAATAAAAGAGAATTTTAAATTTTTTAATTTTGGGAAATAACACATTTAACATTTATGTAAATAATAGAAAATATACATTTTTATACTTCACTTTTTGGCTTTTGTCCCTTTTCCCTTTATCTCGCATGTCGTTTCTTTGACCTTAAGTAAATAAATAAATAATAAATTTAAATAAATAATATTAAATAATAAAAAGAGAAAAATTAAGGGGCCACAAGACCCCACAATTTCATGAGTCAAGTCTAGATCCAAAGAAGTTTATGCCCCCCAATTCAAAGACCCAGGATGCATTTTTTTAACATTGCAATACCATCGATATTATTATTATTTTGCATAATATTTCATTCTGTAAGTATTTTTTCAGCCTGGTCTTTTTTAAAAAAAATATTCGTTTACAAAAAAGTTTCCCGAAGACGAAAATAAACTTTTCCATTAAAAATAAATTGAGACACTTTACATTGTTTAAAATTGAACATATTCACGACAAACACCGGAGATTTCGATTGACTTAACGAATTTGCAGTTTTAATAGGATCAAAATGCGGGGAGGATCAGTAGAAAATGAGACATAAACCAAAGGCAAGCTTCCTGGAGGGCCCGTATGTGGGGACTGTAACTTAAATAAAACGGGTACACCCCCAACAAACTAATTTTTCACTTTGAGACTTCAACCTCCCTTTCCCCCTTTTCCCGGGGATGCCAGGATCAATCCTGACCCCACGAATGGCCAAGACCCTCAATATGCCCATCATGTAGGGTTGGTATTTATCGTTTTCATCCACCTTCGTCTGCCCCGCTATCGTCATCTTTTCATCTCCTCAATTCGCCTTGGGAAACACACATAATTTTTTAAATTATTTTCGGTGCCAAGTTTGGGTTTTGACTCGGGTTTGGTGTAAACACTGTAACATAGATTTTTCCCTGACAAACAAGTATTTTATCAGTTAGCATAAAAAAATGTATTTTCTACGACTTTAACAAACGAAGAGTGTTGTGAGTTTTTTTTTTTAACTAATAGGTGACTCAAGAAAGAATTAACACATCTTTAAAAAAAATTTTAAAATTAAATTTTTTGATTGAACAAAAGATGCCAACTCGTTTGTACAGTGGGGACCTAACCCCCGGATCCTTTTCGTGAGGGCCCGATCGACATCGGGGGGGGAAGAGGAAAATGGGTAGTTTTATGAATTTTTATTTTTTCAGGACTAAAAAACGTGTGGAACAGAAATACCCACGCAAACGGGCGGGGTTTTTTCCAAGGTCCGTTTCGTCACTTTTCCGAACAGGGAAACAAACCCGGATCTAAAAGCAAATTTCTCCATTTCTTTGGGATATCCACAGGTAAATTTATCCACAAAAAGATTTATCACACCCCAAAAAAATTTTTCACCAATTACAAAATACTTTAATTATTTTCGAAGGGTTTTTTCTTTAAACAGTTTTTAAAACCCATACCTAATGCACAAGGGGGACTTGAATTTATGTTTTTTTTATATAAATGAACCATTGTGTCAGCGATCTATCATAACAACGAAAATTTCCCTTTACCCCTAAGACTTGATACCCATGTCTGCCTGTTTCACACTGTGAGTTTTTCTACATCGGCATTGTGTCTGCCATTTTTCAATCCCATTGCATGACAGGCCGACTGATAATCAACCCCAGCCAAGTCCCCCATCGAAATTTGATTTTTTTCCCCACGGCCCCGCGGAAAAATCTAAGTCCCCCTTACATGGGTTTAGGGCCCCACAATCCATTTCAGGTCCCCCAACCCATTTCAGGTCCCCACTAAATGATTTTTTTAAATCCGCCAGTCAGACCCTTCAGCTACGTGCTTTGGCATGGCAGACACACACCAGACTCTAAAAAAAAAATCACAAAAAGGCCCAAAAGGGATGTACTGGGTATCACTGCGGGAAAACGCATGTTATTATAGAAACTACTTGACACAATGATATGTATAAAACGGTTTTTCAAACCCATTTAGGATTCCCCATTGCATTCGGATAATTTCAAAATTAAGGGGGCATAAATTTTGATTTAATTTCACTTGAATATATTTTCAATTTTTTCGGGTGTAAATTCTACTAAAGAACGACACGTTCTAGTCCACCGACAAAATTAACGAAAATGTTTTGTGACACCTCTACATTTTTCGAGTATGATTTATTGCAGTACTACTTTACTATTACGAGTATGTTTTACGTCAGCACAGTGTTACAGTTTCGAGTATTTTTTGCACACACTTTAGAGTTAAAGATATTTTTTTTCAACACACACGCATAGTTACGAGTAAAATCGTTGTCATCACCACTCACCACCACGTTTTAGTTTCATAGTTACATATAATTTACAGCACACTAACAGTTTTCGAGTTTGTTCATGTCATTCACCACGTTAAAGTAAATCGGGGTCACACCACTGTTATAGTTACGAGTATTTTTAATTATTTACAGCAACTATACAGTTACATTTGTTCTTGTCATTACCTGCTACGTTAAAGTATAATCGGGGTTCATCACGACGTTAATTTCGATTTGTAATATTTTCATACTACTGATATATTACAGTATTTTCCTGTTCAGCACTATGCTATTTTAAGAACATAGTTTTCATTGCCCACAGTCCCATATTTAAAAAAATCATTTTCGAAACTCTTTAATTACTGAAAAACAATTTTCACTGAACCTTTCAAACGAGTTTTTTTGAATTTGGGCATTACAACAATACAAGTAAACCCTCTGTTTTTCAGGTACTGCTTTTTTCGAGTACAGTGGGGAAAAAACGACGATGTATAGACATGATATTAATTGTGGGGGGCTTCAACCCCTGCGGGGACAACTCCGACTCAAATTGCGGGGGGGCCCTAGCGGGACTCTGCCACGCGGTGTTCCCCCAATACCGCTGCCATTGGTTTTTTCTCTACGCAACCGGAACTGTCGTTTATAGGGAACACTAATAACCGACCTCGTGCATACGGGATTTGGGCCCGGGGAAAATTGAAGGATATTCTTTTGGTTACGTACTGACAACATTTTCCGTCTAAATTAAAAAACACAATCAAATTTTCCCAACACATTGAAAAATTTGTGCTTAATGTTTCCCTTTGCGTATCCTAAATTCGCTCGTCTCTTAAATTTGCAAAAAACTTAAATGCAAATCCGTACCTCGCCCTTGTGTTGGGCTTCCGCTAAAAATAACAAAAACAAAATCCAGGCGGGTGGGGTGTCTCTCAACTCATTATCACGTAAGAAAAAGAATGGTCGAACCTTTCGAGGTGTTATAAAAAAAGAGCCTGACTACTGCCTTTAAACAAAAATCTAAAAACATTAAACTTCTTAAACAGACGGCTAATATCCTTTCCTGTGACCAGACGCAATAGATGGTATTAATCTATTACTATATAACGTCACATTCTAATGCATTTTACGTCATATAAAACACCCTTAAACAAAACCTCTTAAAAAAAAAGGGTTGGTTTTTAATACAATTGTCCTTGGGCACAAAACCAGATGATGAAAAGCCAAAATATTTTACAAAAATTTTCTTTACATTTGAAAATTTTTACTGTTTCAAACACTAGGTTTCGTCGATAACTTTTTTGATCATTTAAAGTCGACAAAACATTTAAAAAAGAGTATGTAACGGTCCGGCGGTCGAAAATTATGAAAATTTCCTTGCCGGGTTTATTATATTTAAAAAATTTTAAAAAAAATTTAAAGCTTACGTATAACAGAGACAATTTTTAAAAAAGTACATTACAAATAACCACCTGACCATTTTATAGGGACAATTTCCGCTTCCATTGCTTTATATTTAAAATTTTTGAAGAAATAAAAACTTTCAGTAGATTTTCTCCTCCGACTTTTGACAAAAATCTGCTTGCAACACTTTTAAAAGACGTCACTACCACGGGGGGATGGTCCCCTGTATTACTTTCCCCTATTTTAAATAAAAATTTAAATTAGATAATTTAACAAACATTTAAAACATAAATACTCCTCCTTGAACATTCAAAAAAGCCGAAAAAATCATAATTATATTCCAAAAAGAAAACAACAGGCAAAAAAACAAAAAACAATTATAGTATAAAATGAAATCTTTTTCAAAAAAATATTTTTCTGAAACTTTTTAAAGAAATTTCTTTAAAAGGGCGAATCCATTGCGTAAAATAGTAATGGTGCTTATTCCCTTTAAATTAAAAAAAATTATTTATTTATTTTTTTTTTATTTATTTTTTATTTTGGGATTATTTCTAAAATTTTGAAAAATTTCAATGACGTATTTAAGACACATGAAATCAAAATATATTTTCCCGAAGGCCAAGTGGTGTCTGTCCAGCCAGACAGGTTCGGCAAATGTTATGACCGGGGTACCAAACTGGGATTGGGAAACCCGAATAAATTAGCCAAGGACTTAACTCGACGCTAAGGGACTTTTCCCATAAAATATTGATGATTTTGCATAATAACAAAATACTTTAAAAACAGGGGCCTAGTGAAAAAAAGTTTTAGAGCTTAAATATGCCGCATGCTAAGGAAGGCTACATTCGAAAAATGGTGTGACAAATAAAAAAATTTACTCAACGTGGACATGTACTTACCTTTGTTGTAACATTGTTTAAAAAAAATTATAAATATAAAAACGCACACCTGTTTCCCTTTTCTTTATCCACCCCGGGGTTCTTCCGGAAATTTGTATTTATGTTTCTTGATAATTTTTTTTCTGAAACTTGCACAAAAGTTACCTGGTGGGACGTTAAACCCCAAAAAACAACACACCTTATTTCCATTTCTATGCGAAATTGAATTTTAAAAGGTAAAATTTTCTCTCAACTGCATATTTTAATGAGCCAAAAAAAGTGAAAATGTAACTACACACTAGCCTATCTCGTGATCCCTTAAACTTAATTTGGCGGGAAAAAACAAAGGCTGGTTTTTTTTTCTACGATCATTCCCAAACAAACAAAAAAAGTAAAAAAATTTTTCCTTTTCATGTAATCAAAATGAATCGAAAATTTCCCGAAGGGTTACATGAATTAAACGTTTAAATTTTTACTTGATTTTTTTAAGACAACGAAGATAATTAGAGAAGTCCCCCCAGGAAAGTTAAACCAGGTGTCCCGGCAATGTGACCCCAGGTAGGCTTCATCCATTTGTATATCTCATTAAATCATGCTTCGTTTTCACTCAATCTCAGCTACGAAGATCGACAACTCCCGTGAAAGGCGCCTATGTCAACCTTTGCTCCCGTTTTGTTTTTTTTGTTGGGTTTTAAAGTAACAATTCTCTTGAACAAAAATTACTTTAACAAAATTGCCACACTGCAGTATCACGCCGTAGACAGTAGCATGATACCACACCATTCACATTATGACACCGGGGCCAAACCCTCCCCGGGAAATACCCTTATTTGTTTTTTTCTCCCAAATTACAACATTTTTTAATTTTTTTTTTTTTATAAAAAAATTATAAACCACTCCCCCAGTCAGCTCCCTCTAACACAAATTTAAAAAACGACCAGATCATTAATATTTCCCACAACCCTTACTTCAAAAATTAAATTTTTCGTGGACAACTTTTTTTCATTAAAAAACGACTATTAAAAAAATTTAAAAAGTTTCAAGAAAACAAAACCGGTTTTAATATTGTTTTAAAATTTTAAGGGGAAATTTTTTTATTTCCAATTAACCATTAACAACAGAAAAGGTTTTCCCCCAATAAAACTAAAAAAAAAACCTTTTCCTTTTTTTTTTAAAACCCTTTTTACAATTATATTCATAAAAATATAAAAATAACCCTGTAATGGGGAAAAAAAAAGGGAAAACCTTGGCTGCTGTTTTTTGTTTATTGTTGTTTATTTTTGGGGGTAAATATAGGTCATGGTAATCAAAAAAACTCTCTGGATCTATCAGTAATTAAAAAAACAAAAGTTCAGAAAAATTCGTTTCCCTCCCCCACTTTTTTTAAAAAAACTATAGAAATTATTGTAATTGTACTTAGAAAGAGATGTACAAACTTGCAAGCATTGCCAAAAAACAAATTACCGGGCATACGGTAAATTTGATTTTTTTTTTAAAATTTTGGTTTAAGAACAAAATTTTGTATAGCCTGGGTCAAATATATGGGGAAGTCTTCCTGTTAAATCTCTAATTTTATATCAAAATTTTTTTTGGTATTATTTGCTTGGGGGTTGGGGTTTTAATAGACTTTTTGTAGGGATGTTTTTCTTTGTTCTGTCATATTATGACTGTTATTTTTTATGTAAAATTATACTATAAAAGGGTTTTTTATAAATTGTTAAATGTAAACTCAACTTCAAATTTAAAGAAAAGAAATGCAACATTTAAACAAATTGTTATTTTTTTATCAGATAAAAAAAAAAAATTATAAGAATTTTTATTCTGATAAAAATAGCTTGCAAATAGTTACAAAAAAGCTGTTGTAAGGTGAAACTCCGTTCATAATACATATCTTTGCTTTATGTAATTAAAGGAAAACTGGTAGTTTTCTTAAATGGCTACACGAAAATACCGCTATAAAGAAAGGGAAAACCTTGGTCCAAATAAACAAAGCCTATTTCAAATATGATTAAATCGATGTATAACAAAGTAAATGAAGTTTGAAACCCACTGTAAAATCATTAATTTTTCGTTGAATATAATTTTCATTTATTATGACCTAAGGAATTTCAGATACATTTTTCAGATTAGTACCTAAGGAATTTCTGGATACATTTTTCATTATTATTACCTAAGGAATTTCATGGTACATTTATTCTGAATTTTATGTTTCTAGAAACGGGGGCTTTTAGGAAAGCTTTCAGGGGGATTTAATTCTTGGGTAAAAACCCCCCATGAAAACGCGAAAAAAAGGTCCCCCGAAAATTAATCACTTCACAAAAAAGAAAAAAGTACGACTATGCTCTTTTTCAAAGGCGGAGAAATTTCCCGTTTTGTTTTTCGTGTGTTCTCTAAGGATATTTTAATGATGGCTTATCAGGGATAAGGGATTTTTTTATATATTTCTGATTTTTGCTGGGGGATAGAAATAATTTTTTCAAAACTTGAACAGGGAAACAAGTTCATAAGGACTGTATTTTACAAAAACAAACAAACATAAAAAATTTCATTCATATTATTTTTTTTTTGTTTTGGGGGAACTTTCCCCCGACAAATTTAGTCTTTGGAGCGATTTCTACTTGAAACAGATATAGTGCCGCCACACTGCATATCACCCCCTAGACAAGGAATGATAACACACCCCTTCACAAAATCCTAACACCGGCCAACCATTTTGCAACTAACGATATGCAATCGCCAAGCAAAATCATAACAGTGCCATTGTTAAACTTTGGGAGTAGCGGGCCGGGGGAAAAATAAAATTTTCTCCATAGGAAGGGATTGAATCCTCAAATGGAAACCCCACCCTATTCCAAAAACTAAAGTCAGATTTTTTTAAAATTTGCTAGAATTGATCTTGAAAAAAAAAAATAAAAAAAAGCAAAACTTGATTTATAGAATAATTTTTTGCTTTTATTTAAAATATATTTTTGATCAAAATGGAAAGAAACGCTTTTAATATCTTACATTTTCGATTCAAACTTTTCAAATGGTTGTTTTTTTTATTGACATAATGGACACTGTGTTTAAATTTTAAAAAACTGGAAATATTTTGTACAGACTTAAATTTATAAATTTCTTTGTTGTCAGATTCTCTGTATAATAATCAGGCTGACACTGTTTATATTATTTACAAGCTAGCCTTTTATTAAGCATGATGATCACAAAGTTTATTTTGGTTTAAATTTATACCCAAATTTATTAATTCAAACATTAAATTTTATACGTATACATTCGCATGACTTGGTGTTATTATCGGTGAAAGAAGTAAAGAAGTTATAATGATTTAGGCTTTATCTCACCTATACACTGGTAAATGTTAGATGGTGCATTTAAAATGTTTAAATGAATTTTAAAGTATGTTTTTGTTACATTATGTATGATATTTGCAATAAAGTAATATAAATATATGTCTATATATGTTACATAATTTGTATTTCTCTACTCAGTTTCATTCCTATATTCTTGTGTATGTTAAGAGCGCTTTCATTTATAGTTTTGACCAGTGCTATAAACACTTACGATATTTTGTATTTTCAATAAAGATGTTTTATATTTGTAACCTTACTGTTTATATTTAGATAGATATAAACTCATCGAAACTGGCGCAATAGCTTAATGTTAGAGTGTCCGCTTTGCGTTCGAAAGGTCTGGAGTTCGAATCTGGGCACTTTCTCCGGTGACCGCATCAAACCAAAGACTTATAAAATTGGTACCATGCCAGGTGCACATTTCTTGGCAGTTGCTATTGGAACTCCGGAGTATTTAGTACTGGTTATACAAAGGATTTTGTCTCTCGTGCATCGGTGCTATACACTGGGAACGTAAAAGAACCAAGGGGTCTATTTTCAAAATGAGCTAGGGTATCGCACCCAGACTCGCTTGTATTTAACCACTATCTCTTCTGATGATGTGTCTCTTCAGCAAAAACAAAACCTATACGTGGGTAATTCTTGACCGCAAGGTCTTAATAGGACCATAATAATCAGAAATTTATTTCTAGCCATTAGAAAAAAAAGAAGGCCGCTAAGAAATAAAAAGAGAACTAATTATGTGTCCAGTGATTAAACGTTTATGAAATACACAAGTCTCTTTGTTGTTTAAGAGATATATTTCAAAAGAAAGCCATATATTTATTTACAATAGGATATACAAATTTATCATATGACTTTCCCTGCTTCCGGTGTAATATAACAATAATTATATGTAATATGCAATATAATAACGTCACAATTGGAAACGTCGAAGCATTGTTATTCCGTTTAATCTGGGCATTTAGAGTAATGTGATAAAAAGAATCATATAATCAATTACAAAAGGATATATACATGTACACCATTCTGTATATAACGATATTAATATTCAAAACTTGAAGTCCTGACAGGAAATCTGCACGGGACGAATTCTTCAATTAAAATCCGAAAATTTAAAAACATAAACAATAAAAAAAAATTTCCCCAATCACAACGAAAAAAAGAAAGTATCACTGTCAAGCCCCTTCAAACTGTTGACCTAAAAACATTTCATGAAGATATTAAAATGTGTCGGATATTGAAATCAATATAAGCAAGATTTTTCCTAAATGTTTAAAAACAGGAAATAATTTACTGACCATATCACTTTTTACAACCCAAAAACAATAAAAATAGGAAAAAAAATCAAAAGGGGGTTTGGCACAAAAGGGTTAATCAAAAATCACTATAGTGAAATATGACCCATTTTTGGGCCAACCCCTTTTACAAATAAAGTTAACTAAAAAAATTTTGCAAAAAACCTTGAAAAATAATTGTGAAAATAGAAACAAAACCCCAATACATAAAGGGGGAACAGTTTCGGGGACAAAGCCCTCACTTTAAGTCTTTCGGGAAATGACTTAAGGGGACATAATGGGTATTGACGTCATCAACGTCACCCCGGGGGATGCGCCCTACTTTAAAGCGGTCACCCGATGCGTCATACTTTAAGTTATGGGGTCGAGTCCCGGACGCCGATTAAAAAACTGAGGGTTTACGTTTTGAAACAAAACTCCGTGTACCAAATTTTGGATTGAATACATCAGCAACGCCATTGATTTTTTAAACTGTTAATAAACTCTTATTTCGACGTCACGTTTGCGCGTGTGTGGTGAAAAAATTTACAAAAAGGGAAAATACAAATTTTTGTTAAAAAAATTGGTTCAACGTATTTTTAAACATTTTTTTACCCCCCCAAAGATGTAACTTTTTATTTAAAAAAGCCTTAAGTACTCCTCACTTTGATTTTCTACAAACAATGATCTGAGGACTTTTTAAACCCCCAGAACGGAAACATATAATACTGGTAATTGATTTTGTATATCATAACAACCTAATAATTTTTAATAAAAATCGCAACACAGGGTTTTTTTGATAACGGTTTTTTTTGAACATATACTCAACATCAAAATTTCAAAGTTTATAAACAAAACTAATTGGAAAAAATTATAATTATAAATAGGGTCCCAAATTTTTAATTTAAAAATTACATATAAACAACAAAGGGATTCATAAATCGAAGTTGCATTTAAAAATTCATTTTTACTGGCTTTATCCCCGTAATCACTCAAGTAGACTTTTGAACTAAATACAAAGGGAAATCTATTTCCCCCAAACGGAAAATATAATTTTAAATAGGAAAAATAATCTGTTTTCGACGTACTTAATTTTTTGAGGGAAATTTCAATATTTACAGATTCACAGAAATAATCTTAAAAATGATTTACAAAATTCTTTTTACTAAAAAATTGAAATGTAAAATAATTTTTTTGAATGTTTATTTATTCTTTTCACTTTTATAACATTGTGACGTCTGCCACAAAAAATTACTGTAATTTTATTTTCAGCGAAAAATATTTAAAAATAGAGTTTTTAAAATTTGGTTTTTTAAATATTTTAATATTTTTATAAAATAAAAAAAAATAAATGTAAATTGAATTCGGGAAAAAATTTGTAGTGAACATAGAGCTAAAATTTTTTAGATTATTTAAAAACTTTTTAAAATAAAAATTGGGCACCCAAAATTTGAAAACACCCATTTTAAATTTTCGTCGTTTTTAAAGTTACTAATTTAAAAATTTCACATTTAAAACATATTTAAAACACCAAGTCAAAACTGGCAGTCATCCCACCCTGAATTTTACAAAAAATTTTTACAGAATGTACACAATAAAAATAAAAAGCAACAGACATACCTTTTTTTTTTTAACAAACAAAACATAAGAAATTAAAACAATTTTAAATGTTTTTTTTTTTTTTTTTTTGTTATTTTTTTTCTATATGGAAACCCCGTATTTTTGGCAAAGCCCAAACCCCCAGGGAGATTTTTGACCCTTATATATCAATTTTTAATTGTTAAACATACGGACTTCTTTTAAATGTATGGCTGCATTTTAAATTTTCAACCCCAAAATTACCTCGTTTTTGTTACACAGGAAAAGTCAGGTTTTCACAAGAGAAAAAGACATCCTCGGTAATAAAATTCATTCGGGTTTAAAATTCCCAAACAAGTTTTAGGGCACTTTCTCAAAGTCCTTTAACAAATCATTCTCTTTTTCTTTTTTTTTTTTCTTCTTTTAATAAAAATTTGATTTTAATATTTTAACATTTATAAATATTTCGACTATTGTAAAGATTCGTTTTTTTTTCCCCCAAGAAAATTTTAAAATGTTATTTTTTTTAAATTAAAGGACATCAAAACATAATATTGTTTTTTCACCTCTCTTTTTAAACTACCGAAAGGCTAAAATTTAAAATTCAAATATTTTAAAAATCTCACTCTAAACAATTTAAACAAACTTTAATTTTAATTTTCAATATTTTAAAATTTAAATTTAGAAAATCCTATATTTTTTCAAAAAGAAAATTTAAATTGTATAAATGTATCATTGGGTTTCCCTTTATTCTAATCGATTTCGAATAAGATTTGAATTATTTTTTTTGTAAATGATTTCAATTATATTTAAACTAGTAATTTGCCTTTATTTCAGAAGATATAAAAAAAACTCGAAATGTTAACCTTTTAAAATACATTCGGAAATCGCATTCTTTGATTTCATAAAATATTTTTTTCAAAATAAAATAAGGGAAAAATATCTTACATGACACGCCGCCCGCCGCCGCCGCATGTATATTAATGAACCCCCCGCCGCCCCGGGCCGCATGTAAATACATGAACCCGCCCCCCCCCGCATGATATTAATGACACCCCGGGCCCGGATGTATATTAATAACCCCCCGCCCCCCGCCGCATGTTACTTACATAACGCCCCCCCGCATGATATTTACATGCACCCCGCCGCCGCCCCCCGCATGAATTAATGGGGCGGCGCGGCGTGTCATGTATATACATGCGCCGGGGCGGCGTGTCATTAATACATGCCGGCGGGCGTGTATGTACGTACATGGGGCGGCGCGGCGGCGTGTCATGTAATTTACATCGGTGGGCCCGGCGGTTGTGTCATGTAATATTACTGGGCGGCGCCGGTGCAGTAAGTATCATCGGGGCGGCGTTTTAATGTAATTATACATGCGGCGATGTATGTTCATCGTTGACCTAATTTTCATCAAGCAGTTCAACTATAATTGTTTCCTTATTTTTTCTTGAACAAAATTTTTAAAAATTATGAATGCGTTTTCCAATGTTCTTAAATTAAACACCGGTTTTTTATTTTTAAATACGGGGAATTCATTTTAATTAATTAAATCAATTAAAGAAAAATAAATTCAAACTATATTAACTGATTAAATGAAGGGAATAATTTAACTTTTATACAATTTAATTTCTTTTAAAGAAATAAGGATCTTAAATTTAAATTTTTTAAAATCTTGTACATTGAAAAAAAGTTTTTTTAAAATTAAATTTTTGAGGAGATTATTAAATATTAAACTATTAATTTAGCTTTCGTAGCTTAAAGAGAGGTCGACAAACAATATTATGTTATATGATGTCAATTTAATTTAATTGAAAAATAAATATTAAATAAATTTTAGGGGAAAAAAACGAATATTTACAATAGCTGTATATATTTAAAATGGGTTTAAAAATTAAATCATACTTTTATTAGAAGAAAAAAAAAGAAAAAAAGAGAATGATTTGTTGAAGGACATGCAAAAGTGACCTGAATTGATTACATTGAACCAGAATAGAATATCGTACGAGATGTTTTTTCATCTTGTGTTTAATGACATGGTCTGTGTCAAAAATACGAGGTAAATTTGGGTTTTAAAGTTAACCCTCAGCATAATTTAAAATCGCAAGTCGTATGATTAACAAGTACAAAGTGATATACTAGGGTAGAAATCTCCTGGGGGTTTACTTTGAAAAATAAGGTCTATAGAAATTTAAAAAACAAAAAACAACACATATATAATGACAATTTTTTAAGTTTTGTTTGTTGAAAAAAAAAGGTATATTGTTGCATTTATTTTTACTTGTGTAAATTTTGTACAAATTTTTTTAAAATTATGCTGGGATGACTGAATTTGACATTGGTGTTTTATAAATGTTTTAAATGTTATTTTTATTGAGTAATTTATTATCGACGTATTGTAAAATCGGTGATTTTTTAAATTGGGATATTTCAGTTAAAAGTTGTTTAAAATATAATAAATGTAGTCTATGTTAACTACGATGTTTGCCCAAAATTCAAGTTAATTTATTTAACATATTTTACAAATATAAAATATTTAAAACCAACCACTTTCTACTTATTATTCAATATTTTCTCGTGCAATATAATTAATAATTTTGTTTGAGGTTACAATAGTTATACCAAAGTGAAACAAGAATAAATAAACAATTCAATAATTTTATTTTACAGCAATTTATAGTAAAAAAATTTTGTAAATCATTGTTAAGATTATTTCTGCTAAAAATCTTGTAAATTCAATTCCCAAAAACATTAATACTTTGTTAATACGGGTAATTACGGCCTCCCAAATTTATATTTCCGTTCGGCGGAATAGACTCTTACCTCGATTTATTTAAAAAGTCTACTTATTTTAAATACAGACCATGAAAATGAATTGTTACTGCAACTTCATTTATAATTTCTTTTTTTTTTATTTTAAATTTTTAAATTAAAAATTGTAGCCTACTTTAAAATTTAAAATTTTTACCATTATTTTGCTATAAACTTTTTAATTTATTTTTATATATAGTTCAATAAACCTTTATCAAAAAACGTGTTGCGTTTTTTACCTTAAAAATTTTTAGAGTTTTTTATTACACAATCAAGTACTCAGAAATTAAAAGTTTTTTTTTCTGGGGGTAAAAAGGCCTCAATCTTTTCCCCCTTTGTAGAAAATCAAATGGGGAGTATTTTAAGGGCATTTTAAACCTAAAAAGTTACATTTTTGGGGCATCAACAATCTTTTAAAAAAAATTAAAAAAAAAATTTTTTTAGTTTTATATAGAGAAAAAATTTTTCAATAAAAAAAACAAAAAAAAAAAGGGGGAAAAGCAATTTGGACACCCTCCCTCATAAAAGCTTCTCCATATACTTTTATTTATTTTTAAACACAAAGCATAATTTTAAAATTTAATTTGTCTTAAAACATTTTCTCTATTTAACTGGGATTAATATATTTTTTGTTCTTAAATCAATGATCTCAGCCCTCACAGACTGAGAGTAAACAAAATCGCTTAATACAGGGGATGTGTGCACAGACGGTTTTTTTTTCTTTTTAAAAAAATAAATAGAAATCACTTGATTGGTTATAAAAAAAAAAACTTAAAAAAGGGTAAAAAAAGGGTTAAAAACCCTTTTTTTTGAATTCGGACAAACAATTTTTGAATGGGGGGGCTGATGTTTTATAATATTTCTTTTGGGGAAGGGTTTTATACGAGTGCTCGGTATTGTACAATTCCGGTCTGGCGGTATCAGTCCTCAAAATCTTTTCCCCTTTGAAAAAATAAAAGGGGAGTGTTCCAAGGGAAATTTTTAAAAACGTAAATGATTACTTTTTGGGGACAAAACAAACGTTAAAAAATACGTTAAACCCAATTTTATTAACAAAATATTTTTTTTTCCTTCTTGTAATTCCTTCACCCCCCACACCGCAAACTGACCGAAATAAGCAGTTTATTAACATTAAAATATCAATGGCTTTGCTGTTTATTCAATCCAAAATTTCTACACGGGATTCGTTTCAAAACTAACCGCATTTTAATGGGGCGTGGGTACCGCCCCTATACATTTAAAGGGAGATGCACGCCGCTGCCCGCTTAACGATGACCATCACCGCGTGACGTTGATGACTAAATACCCCTTAAGTACCACTTAACCCATTTCCTGAAATACCCCAAAAGGGAGGGGACTTATTCGGGAAAACTACTTTAAATATACAAAAAT
This sequence comes from Solen grandis, assembly GCA_021229015.1. Taxonomy (NCBI): domain Eukaryota; kingdom Metazoa; phylum Mollusca; class Bivalvia; order Adapedonta; family Solenidae; genus Solen; species Solen grandis. The sequence continues at coordinate 8,109,418 of CM037777.1, forward strand.
CAAAATTTTTAAAACATTTACTGAAAAAATTATTAAATATGATAACAAGGGCATTTTACTAATCAAAAAAGGGAACGGGAAAAAGGAGAAGAGAGAAGAAGAGAGAGAGAATGGGGAAATTGAAGCGAAAGACATATCTTATACATTATTTTTAAACCGCTACAACATTCCGCGAGTCTTATTTTTATTTAAAAATTTTTGGAAGCTGTAAATTTATTAAGAAGAAGTAGGGTCTACTAAATTTAAATATTGTATTGATAATGTTCTTTTTTTGCCTTCACATTTTTTGAATTTATAAAACTTTTTTATAAACTAATAAAACTGTATTGTAAAAGAATGTTAAAATATCGTGACATTTATTACATATGTAAATAACATGTATATAATACAATAGGGGCGAGAGGGGTAAATTAACATATAACCCCACAGGGTTTATATTAAATATGTAAATTACAAAGATTTCCTTTTAACAATTTTTTTTGCTGGCTTTCGTTTAATACCCAACCCAAAATATTCAGTGATTGATCACTTTGCCTACTTGAGACAAACGTCCAATTTTAAATCATATTCACCGTAGATAAGGGGTATAAAACTACCTCCTTTAACCTGAAAAACCGGACCCAAACCCGTCCTAATACTAAACGCCCAAAAAAAGGACAACTAACCATTGCCATTTTTTACGAATTTTTTTATTCTAAACCCAATTTCAAACCCACAACTTTCGGTGCGGGACCTTTAACTACCGGGCCCCTATAAAAATCAGGGTTTTACACAAAAAAATTTAGCCTTAAACCCAAAAAATGGCAAATTTTAGAGTTTAAACTCACATCATTCAATACAAAATTTTTCAAAGGGGGAATTATACTCGTAGTGTAACAATATTCCAAAAAAAAACACAAAATAGTGTTTTTCATTATGTTTTTTTTTGGGTTTTAAAATTTTTTGATTTTCAAGAAAACCATGCATTTAAAGTTTCCCTTACTTTGGGATGTTGCGTAAATTATTTCCATTTTGGGAATTTTTTTATTTTTTTTTCCCAAAAATTAAAAAAAGGGAATTTTTTTCTGAAACATTTTCACTCGAAAAAGGTAAATGGCATTTAATTCCCTCATTCTTTTCACACTATAACAAAGGAAAAAGAAACTGCATATTTACGTAATGACTCAATAAAGAAGAACCAAAAACCATTTTTCTCTATAATTTTTATTTTCGAAATTGACAAATTAAATTAAAACTTTAAAAAAACCCAAATTCGTTTTCTCCCACATTACTTTTTAATGTGAAAAGATAAATTTCCATTCGGGCCACAAATTTTTCGTTACTTACACTGCTTTAAAAGAGGGAAATGATACTCAAATTTTCTAAACTCAATTCAAAAAATTACGTAAATAAAAATAACAATAATTTTACAGCATGGGGCGTCCAAGGGCTTTTGGGTGTAAAAAGGGAAAAAAATTTAACGGGTTTTTTCCTTTATAAAAATTACATATTTTTTACTTTTTTTTCAAATATTTTTCGTTTTATTACAAAAATTTATAACTT
>CM037777.1:8111059-8161059 GCA_021229015.1 Solen grandis
TTTCATAAACTACGTATGAAGACCCAAAAACCTATCAAATATAATTTATATTCAAAAAATTTTGCCCTGCTTTCGTAAGTAGTAAGAAAAGGGGTGAATGGACTAATTCGAGAACCAATAAAATCTTGTAGAGTCATTTCAGTTTAGCTAGGACACAAAGTCCCCATTGAACGTTGTCGACATAGGAGTGAAGGACATAGTAGGGCTTACATGAGAGCTAAAATAATACTAGCAGGAGACAAATGCTCCCTTTTCAACAGAAACTTGCACCAGCGCATAGTGAGCCATACCACGTGGTATATGACTCATTCTAACTAATGGTAAAGCATTTTTACACTGATTTAGAAGGAAAAACTAAAGTAAGTATTTATTTCTTTATCAATTTAAATTGCATATAGTCATGTAAGCAGAAATTGTGCCTACACATAGGTTCCAGTGATCTTTGTCGATGTACAGTTTCCTAACATTCGGAAAACCTTCCGATTCGTGAAATTTTGTTGGCGAACATGAAACATGTTTTCCCGAATTTTGGAAATAATAAACATCTGACAAAAAGAATCATTAGGACTCTTATGTAGTGCACAATTTTCCGCTTCGCATCCTATATCGCATTAAACTGAAAAAGAAAATACTTTAAAGCATTTTCTTTTCGAAACCTGCAAAAAATGCTTTATGCTTAGCTTAAATGACTCATATACAGTGGTATGACCACACTGCAGCAGTGGAGGCTGAAGCACACACACCAGACGCTGCACATGGCCCATTTTACACACACAATTGCTCAGAAACTAGGGACGTTATCAAATCGAAATTGATATCTGTGAACCCTGAACAAGACACTCTTGAACTTTTATTTCTGAACATTGTGTGCACTTTTTGAGACTTTGACAGGTCTATAGAATAGTGAAAGAAACATAACAAAATTAATGAAACACAAAACAAAACCTATCAGAATATACTTATTTAAATAAATTTTCCCCACTCCATAAGTAGTAAGAAATAGGGGGTGAACTGGACTATTTCAGTAACTACGTATGAAGACCCAAAACAAAACCTATCAGAATATACTATTAAATAAATTTTGCCCCACTCCATAAGTAGTAAGAAATAGGGGGTGAACTGGACTATTTCAGTAACTACGTATGAAGACCCAAAACAAAACCTTCAAGTAAGAAATAGGGGGTGAACTGGACTATTTCAGTAACTACGTATGAAGACCCAAAACAAAACCTATCAGAATATAACTTTACTCAAATAAAATTTCGCCCATTTCATAAGTAGTAAGAAATAGGGGGTGAACTGGACTATTTCAGTAACTACGTATGAAGACCCAAAACAAAACCTATCAGAATATAACTTAACTCAAATAAAATTTTGCCCCACTCCATAAGTAGTAAGAAATAGGGGGTAAACTGGACTATTTCAGTAACTACGTATGAAGACCAAAACAAAACCTATCAGAATATAACTTACTCAAAAAAAATTTCGCCCATTTCATAAGTAGTAAGAAATAGGGGGTGAACTGGACTATTTCAGTAACTACGTATGAAGACCTAAACAAAACCTATCAGAATATAACTTAACTCAAACAAAATTTTGCCCCACTCCATAAGTAGTAAGAAATAGGGGGTGAACTGGACTATTTCAGTGACTACGTATGAAGACCCAAAACAAAACCTATCAGAATATAACTGTATTTAAATAAATTTTGCCCCACTCCATAAGTAGTAAGAAATAGGGGGTCAACTGGACTATTTCAGTAACTACGTATGAAGACACAAAACAAAACCTATCAGAATATAACTTTACTCAAATAAAATTTCGCCCATTTCATAAGTAGTAAGAAATAGGGGGTGGACTGGACTATTTCAGTAACTACGCATGAAGACCCAAAACAAAACCTATCAGAATATAACTTTACTCAAATAAAATTTTGCCCATTTCATAAGTAGTAAGAAATAGGGAGTGCTGGACTATTTCATAAACTACATATGAAGACCCAAAACCTATCACAATATAATTTCATTCGAAGAAATTTTGCTCTGCTTTGTAAGTAGGAAGAAAAAGTGGATGAGTTGGACAATTTCAGCAACCATATATAGTTCTTGTAGATCGTCCCTTACAGTTTAGCCTGAGGACACAAAGGTCCTCAGTTGACGTGTGTCGCCACGAGGAGGCACTGAGTAGGGCTTGACCATGGAGAGGCTATATACTGGCAGGGGAGACAAATGCTCCCTTTTCACCAGAAACTGGCTAGCCAGCGCAGTGTGGCCATACCACGTGGTATATGACGTCATTCTAAGCTAATGCGTAAAGCATATTTTACACTGATTTAGAAGGAAAAACTAAAGTAAGTATTTTATTTCTTTATCAATTTTAAATGCATATAGCTCATGAGAAGCAGAAAATTGTGCCCTACACATAGGTTCCAGTGATTCTTTTGTCAGATGTACAGTTTTTCCTAACATTCGGGAAAACCTTCCGAGTTCGTGAAATTTTGTTGGCGAACATGAAACATGTTTTCCCGAATGTTTGGAAATAATAAACATCTGACAAAAGAATCATTAGGACTCTTATGTAGTGCACAATTTTCCGCTTCGCATGCGCTATATCGCATTAAAACTGAAAAAAGAAAATACTTAAAGCAGTTTTCTTTTCGAATCGATGCAAAATATGCTTTATGCGTTAGCTTAAAATGACGTCATATACCACGTGGTATGACCACACTGCAGCAGTGGAGGCTGAAGCACACCACACCAGACGCGTCACATGGCCCATTTTGACACACACACAATTGCTCAGAAACTAGGGGACGTTATCAATCGAAATTGATATCTGTGAACCCTGAACACAGAGAACTCTTGAACTTTTATTTCTGAACATTGTGTGCCACTTTTTGAGACTTTGACAGGTCTATGAGATAGCTGGAAAGAAAACATAACAAAATTAAATGAAACACAAAAAAACAAGAACTCACATGGCACACATGAAATTTTCCTCCACTTCATAATTAGTAAAAAATAGGGGGTGAACTGGACTATTTCAGTAACTACGTATGAAGGCCAAAACAAAACCTATCAGAATATAACTTTACTCAAATAAAATTTGCCCATTTCATAAGTAGTAAGAAATAGGGGGTGAACTGGACTATTTCAGTAACTACGTATGAAGACCCAAAACAAAACCATCAAAAAGGATTTAATAAATTTTCCCCACCCTAAAAAGAAATGGGGGTTTTTGGAATTTGTCACTTTAAGGGCAAAAAAAAACTATGAACTGAAAAAAATTTTTCCATAAAAAAAAAAAAGGGGTTCTGGATACAAAATTTTAAAACCCCAAAAAAATAAGGGGGGAAAAAATTTAAAAAAAAAAAATTTTTCCCAACAAAATAAGAAAAAGGGGGTAATTTTAAAATTTTAAACTAGTATAAGAAAAAAAAATTTTAAATTAAAAAAAAAAAAATTTTCCCCTATAAATTTTAAAAAAATTTTGGCATTTTATAATAGTAGAAGAAAAAAAAATATAAATTTAAATAAAAAAAAAAACCCCATCCAAAAAAATTTAAATAATCATTTTTAAAATGAAAAAAAAAAAAATTTTTAAAATATGAAAAAAAAAAATTCCCCATATAAGTATTTTAAAAAGGGGGGGTATATTTAGGAAAAAGTTAAAACCCAAAACAAAACCTATAAAAATAAATTTTTTAAAAATTTTCCCCCCTCCCTAAATAGTAAGAAATGGGGGTGCTGGATTTTCGAACTACTTGAAGCCCAAAAAAAACCTATCAAATATAAATTTTTTTAAAAAAAATTTCCCCCTCTGTATAAGAAAAAGGGGGGGATGGACTTTTTTAAAATTAAAAATTTTTAAAAACCCCCCAAAAAAAAATGGGGAAAAAAAAAATTTTTTTTTTAAAATTTAAAAAATTTTCCCTTTTTAAAAAAAAAAGGGGGTTTGACCCACTTTTGTAAAATTTTTTTAAAAAACCCCAAAAAAAAATTTAAAAAAAAAGGGAAAAACCCAAACAAATTTTTTCCCAAAAACCCCCTTCCAAAATGTTGGGAAAAAAAAAAAATTTAAAAAAAAAAATTTTTTTTTCCCTTTTTGCTTTAAATTTTTGAAAAAAAAAAACAACCTTTATTTTTTGGGAAAAAAAAAGGGGAAACCTTTAAAAAAAAAAAAATTTTTTTCCCCAACCCATAATTGTAAATGGGGAAAAAAGGGGGAAAAATTTTTTTTTTTCAACTTTAAAATAGAAAACCCAAAAAAAAAAAAAAAGGGAAAAATTTTAAAAACCCCCTTTGGGGGGTTTTAAAAATTTTTTTTTTAAAAAAAAAATTTTTTTTCAAAATTTTTAAAAAAATAGGGGGGGGCAAACAAAATTTAAACCCAAAAAAAAACTTATTTTAATAAATTTTCCCCCTTTAATTTTTAAAAAAAAGGGGGGGGAACTGGGCTATTTTTAAAAATAGAAAACCCAAAAAAAAACCCCCTAAATTTACCAAAAAAAAAATTTTTTCAATGTAAAAATGGGGGGGGGGATTTAATTTTAAAATTAAAGGGCCCAAAACAAAAATATCGAATTAAAGTATTTAAATAAATTTTCCCCACCCATAAATAGTGAAAAGGGGGGGGAAAGACATTTCAGTTAAATAAAAAAAAAAAAATTCCGAAAAATTTATAAAAAATTTTTAATAAAAGAAGGGGGGGGGGGGGGGGGGGGGGGGGGGGGGGGGGGGGGGGGGGGGGGGGGGGGGGGGGGGGGGGGGGGGGGGGGGGGGGGGGGGGGGGGGGGGGGGGGGGGGGGGGGGGGGGGGGGGGGGGGGGGGGGGGGGGGGGGGGGAGGGGGGGGAGGGAGGGGGGGGGGGGGGGGGGGAGGGGGGGGGGGGGGGGGGGGGGGGGGGGGGGGGGGGGGGGGGGGGGGGGGGGGGGGGGGGGGGGGGGGGGGGGGGGGGGGGGGGGGGGGGGGGGGGGGGGGGGGGGGGGGGGGGGGGGGGGGGGGGGGGGGGGGGGGGGGGGGGGGGGGGGGGGGGGGGGGGGGGGGGGGGGGGGGGGGGGGGGGGGGGGGGGGGGGGGGGGGGGGGGGGGGGGGGGGGGGGGGGGGGGGGGGGGGGGGGGGGGGGGGGGGGGGGGGGGGGGGGGGGGGGGGGGGGGGGGGGCCCCCCCCCCCCCCCCCCCCCCCCCCCCCCCCCCCCCCCCCCCCCCCCCCCCCCCCCCCCCCCCCCCCCCCCCCCCCCCCCCCCCCCCCCCCCCCCCCCCCCCCCCCCCCCCCCCCCCCCCCCCCCCCCCCCCCCCCCCCCCCCCCCCCCCCCCCCCCCCCCCCCCCCCCCCCCCCCCCCCCCCCCCCCCCCCCCCCCCCCCCCCCCCCCCCCCCCCCCCCCCCCCCCCCCCCCCCCCCCCCCCCCCCCCCCCCCCCCCCCCCCCCCCCCCCCCCCCCCCCCCCCCCCCCCCCCCCCCCCCCCCCCCCCCCCCCCCCCCCCCCCCCCCCCCCCCCCCCCCCCCCCCCCCCCCCCCCCCCCCCCCCCCCCCCCCCCCCCCCCCCCCCCCCCCCCCCCCCCCCCCCCCCCCCCCCCCCCCCGGACTCCCCCCCCCCCCCCCCCCCCCCCCCCCCCCCCCCCCCCCCCCCCCCCCCCCCCCCCCCCCCCCCCCCCCCCCCCCCCCCCCCCCCCCCCCCCCGGACTATTTCATAACTAATTGAAACCCAAAACCTATCAAAATTAAATTTTTTGAAAAAATTTTCCCTGCTTTGTAAGTAGGGAAAAAAAAGTGGATGGTTGGGGAATTTCACAACCTATATATTTTGTAGATCGTCCCCTTTAAATTTAGCCTGAGGCACAAAGGTCCTCAGTTGACGGTGTCGCCACGAGGAGGCCTGAGTGGGGTTGACATGGAGAGGGGAAAGGGGGAGACAAATCTCCCTTTTCACCAAAACTGGTGCCAGGCGTGTGGCCTAACGTGGTAATGCTTTTTCTAATAATGCGTTAAAACATTTTTACACTGATTTGAAGAAAAACTAAAGTAATTTTTTATTTTTTATCAATTTTTTAAAAGCATATTCTCATGTGAACAAAAATTGTGCCCTAACATAGGTTCCCGTGATTTTTTTGTCAGTGTAAGTTTTTTTTCCCAACTTTTGGGAAAAAACCCTTCCCATTCGTAAATTTTGTTCGAACAGAAACATGTTTTCCGAATGTTTGGAAATAATAAACATCTGCAAAAAAATATTAGGACTCTTTGTAGTGCAAAATTTTCCGTTCCCTGCGCTATATCGCATAAAACGAAAAAAAAAATACTTAAAGCGTTTTCTTTCGAATCGATGCAAAATGCTTTAGCGTTAGCTTTAAAAAACTATATAACCCCGTGGTTTCCACACTGCGCAGTGGGGCTGAAGCACACCCCAAGACGGTCACATGGCCCCTTTTGACACACACCAAATTTCTCGAAAATAGGGGGCGTTATCAAACGAAATTGATATCGGAACCCTGACACGGAACTCTTGAACTTTTATTTCTGAAATTGTGTCCACTTTGGACTTTGCAGTCTATGGAAAACTGGGGAAAAAAAACTAACAAAATTAAAGAAAACAAAAAAACAAGAACCCCATGAACATGAAATTTTTTCATTAAATTAGTAAAAAATAGGGGGTGAACTGGGCTATTTCGGTAACTACGTATGAAGCCCAAAACAAAACCTATCAGAAAATAACTGTAAATAAATTTTGCCCACTCCATAAGTAGTAAGAAATAGGGGGTGAACTGGACTATTTCGGTAACTACGTATGAAGACCCAAAACAAAACCTATCAGAATATTACCTTTTTAAGATAAATTTTGCCCCACTCCATAAGTAGTAAGAAATAGGGGGTGAACTGAACTATTTCGGTAACTACGTATGAAGTCCCAAAACAAAACCTATCAGAAAATAACTGTAAATAAATTTTGCCCCACTCCATAAGTAGTAAGAAATAGGGGGTGAACTGGACTATTTTGGTAACTACGTATGAAGACCCAAAACAAAACCTATCAGAAAATTACTGTAAATAAATTTTGCCCCGATCCATAAGTAGTAAGAAAAAGGGGGTGAACTGGACTATTTCGGTAACTACGTATGAAGACCCAAAACAAAACCTATCAGAATATCACCTTTTTAAAATAAATTTTGCCCCACTCCATAAGTAGTTAGAAATAGGGGGTGAACTGGACTATTTCAGTAACTACCTATGAAGACCCAAAACAAAACTTTTCAGAATATCACTGTAAATAAATTTTGTCCCACTCCATAAGTAGTAAGAAATAGGGGGTGAATTGGACTATTTCGGTAACTACGTATGAAGACCCAAAACAAAACCTATCAGAAAATAACTGTAAATAAATTTTGCCCCACTCCATAAGTAGTAAGAAATAGGGGGTGAACTGGACTTTTTCGGTAAGTATGTATGAAGACCCAAAACAAAACCTATCAGAATATTACCTTTTTAAAATAAATTTTGCCCCACTCCATAAGTAGTAAGAAATAGGGGGTGAACTGGACTATTTCGGCAACTACGTATGAAGACCCAAAACAAAACCTATCAGAAAATAACTGTAAATAAATTTTGCCCCACTCCATAAGTAGTAAGAAATAGGGAGTGAACTGGACTATTTCGGTAACTACGTATGAAGACCCAAAACAAAGCCTATCAGAATATATCTTTACTCAAATAAATTTTGCCCCACTCTATAAGTAGTAAGAAATAGGGATGGACTTGAGTATTTCAGTATGAAGATCAAAACATATGAGAAAATAATTTCACTTGAAAAATTTTGCCCCACTTCATAAGTAGTAAGAAATAGGGAGTGCTGGACTATTTCATAAACTACATATGAAGACCCAAAACCTATCAGAATAAAATTTCATTCGAAGAAATTTTGCCCTGCTTTGTAAGTAGGAAAGAAAAGTGGATGAGTTGGACAATTTCAGCAACCAAATAGAGTTCTTGTAGATCGTCCCTTACAGTTTAGCCTGAGGACACAAAGGTCCTCAGTTGACGTGTGTCGCCACGAGGAGGCACTGAGTAGGGCTTGACCATGGAGAGGCTATATACTGGCAGGGGAGACTAATGCTCCCTTTTCACCAGAAACTGGCTAGCCAGCACAGTGTGGCCATACCACGTGGTATATGACGTCATTGTAAGCTAATGCGTAAAGTATATTTTACACTGATTTAGAAAGAAAAACTAAAGTAAGTATTTTATTTCTTTATCAATTTTAAATGCATATAGCTCATGTGAAGCAGAAAATTGTGCCTTACACATAGGTTCCAGTGATTCTTTTGTCAGATGTACAGTTTTTCCTAACATTCGGGAAAACCTTCCGAGTTCGTGAAATTGTTGGTGAACACGTAACATGTTTCCCAAATGTTTGGAAATAGTAAACATCTGACAAAAGAATCATTAGGACTCTTATGTAGTGCACAATTTTCCACTTTGCATGCGCTATATTGCATTAAAACTGAAAAAAGAAAATACTTAAAGCAGTTTTCTTTTCGAATCGATGCAAAATATGCTTTATGCGTTAGCTTAAAATGACGTCACATACCACGTGGTATGACAACACTGCAGCAGTGGAGGCTGAAGCACACCACACCAGACGCGTCACATGGCCCATTTTGACACACACACAATTGCTCAGAAACTAGGGGACGTTATCAATCGAAATTGATATCTGTGAACCCTAAACACAGAGAACTCTTGAACTTTTTATTTCTGAACATTGTGTGCCACTTTTTGAGACATTGACAGGTCTATGAGATAGCTGGAAAGAAAACATAACAAAATTAAATGAAACAGAGAAAAAAAACAAGAACTCACATGGCATACATGAAATTTTCCTCCACTTCATAATTAGTAAGAAAAAGGGGGTGAAGGATTATTTCGTTACTACTATAGACCCAAAACAAAACCTATCAAAATATAACTTATTTAAATAAATTTTGCCCCACTAAATAAGTAGTAAGAAATAGGGGGTGGACTTGAGTATTTCAGTATGAAGATCAAAACATATGAGAAAATAATTTCACTTGAAAAATTTTGCCCCACTTCATAAGTAGTAAGAAATAGGGAGTGCTGGACTATTTCATAAACTACATATGAAGACCCAAAACCTATCAGAATAAAATTTCATTCGAAGAAATTTTGCCCTGACAATTTCAGCAACCAAATAGAGTTCTTGTAGATCGTCCCTTACAGTTTAGCCTGAGGACACAAAGGTCCTCAGTTGACGTGTGTCGCCACGAGGAGGCACTGAGTAGGGCTTGACCATGGAGAGGCTATATACTGGCAGGGGAGACTAATGCTCCCTTTTCACCAGAAACTGGCTAGCCAGCACAGTGTGGCCATACCACGTGGTATATGACGTCATTGTAAGCTAATGCGTAAAGTATATTTTACACTGATTTAGAAAGAAAAACTAAAGTAAGTATTTTATTTCTTTATCAATTTTAAATGCATATAGCTCATGTGAAGCAGAAAATTGTGCCTTACACATAGGTTCCAGTGATTCTTTTGTCAGATGTACAGTTTTTCCTAACATTCGGGAAAACCTTCCGAGTTCGTGAAATTGTTGGTGAACACGTAACATGTTTCCCAAATGTTTGGAAATAGTAAACATCTGACAAAAGAATCATTAGGACTCTTATGTAGTGCACAATTTTCCACTTTGCATGCGCTATATTGCATTAAAACTGAAAAAAGAAAATACTTAAAGCAGTTTTCTTTTCGAATCGATGCAAAATATGCTTTATGCGTTAGCTTAAAATGACGTCACATACCACGTGGTATGACAACACTGCAGCAGTGGAGGCTGAAGCACACCACACCAGACGCGTCACATGGCCCATTTTGACACACACACAATTGCTCAGAAACTAGGGGACGTTATCAATCGAAATTGATATCTGTGAACCCTAAACACAGAGAACTCTTGAACTTTTTATTTCTGAACATTGTGTGCCACTTTTTGAGACATTGACAGGTCTATGAGATAGCTGGAAAGAAAACATAACAAAATTAAATGAAACAGAGAAAAAAAACAAGAACTCACATGGCATACATGAAATTTTCCTCCACTTCATAATTAGTAAGAAAAAGGGGGTGAACTGGATTATTTCAGTTACTACATATCGAGACCCAAAACAAAACCTATCAAAATATAACTGTATTTAAATAAATTTTGCCCCACTAAATAAGTAGTAAGAAATAGGGGGTGGACTTGAGTATTTCAGTATGAAGATCAAAACATATGAGAAAATAATTTCACTTGAAAAATTTTGCCCCACTTCATAAGTAGTAAGAAATAGGGAGTGCTGGACTATTTCATAAACTACATATGAAGACCCAAAACCTATCAGAATAAAATTTCATTCGAAGAAATTTTGCCCGCTTTAGTAGGAAGAAAAGTGGTGATTGGACATTCAGCAACCAAATAGAGTTCTTGTAGATCGTCCTTTACAGTTTAGCCTGAGGACACAAAGGTCCTCAGTTGACGTGTGTCGCCACGAGGAGGCACTGAGTAGGGCTTGACCATGGAGAGGCTATATACTGGCAGGGGAGACTAATGCTCCCTTTTCACCAGAAACTGGCTAGCCAGCACAGTGTGGCCATACCACGTGGTATATGACGTCATTGTAAGCTAATGCGTAAAGCATATTTTTCACTGATTTAGAAAGAAAAACTAAAGTAAGTACTTTATTTCTTTATCAATTTTAAATGCATATAGCTCATGTGAAGCAGAAAATTGTGCCTTACACATAGGTTCCAGTGATTCTTTTGTCAGATGTACAGTTTTTCCTAACATTCGGGAAAACCTTCCGAGTTCGTGAAATTGTTGGCGAACACGTAACATGTTTTCCCAAACGTTTGGAAATAGTAAACATCTGACAAAAGAATCATTAGGACTCTTATGTAGTGCACAATTTTCCACTTTGCATGCGCTATATTGCATTAAAACTGAAAAAAGAAAATACTTAAAGCAGTTTTCTTTTCGAATCGATGCAAAATATGCTTTATGCGTTAGCTTAAAATGACGTCACATACCACGTGGTATGACAACACTGCAGCAGTGGAGGCTGAAGCACACCACACCAGACGCGTCACATGGCCCATTTTGACACACACACAATTGCTCAGAAACTAGGGGACGTTATCAATCGAAATTGATATCTGTGAACCCTAAACACAGAGAACTCTTGAACTTTTTATTTCTGAACATTGTGTGCCACTTTTTGAGACATTGACAGGTCTATGAGATAGCTGGAAAGAAAACATAACAAAATTAAATGAAACAGAGAAAAAAAACAAGAACTCACATGGCATACATGAAATTTTCCTCCACTTCGTAATTAGTAAGAACAAGAGGGCCATGATGGCCCTGAATCGCTCACCTGAGTACCATTGCTTCAACTGATGTCAAGGTTTTTAAACAGACAAGGATTCTGATATAACTTAATCTAAAACATTTTACCCCTGACAATACTACACACCAAATATCTAAGCAATGGGCCATATGGTTTCAGAGAAGACTTGGGCGCAGGGTCATTTATCACCCTAGGGCCAAGACTTTGAAAATCTTTGTAATGAACCATTAGATGCTACTACATACCAAAAATCTTAGCTCTAGGCCTTATTGATTCATAGAAGAAGATTTTTTTAAGATTTTCCTATTTAACTCTATGTAAAACAAGTGACCCCAGGTGTGGGGTCATTTATCACCATTGGGCTATGATTTGTACAATCTTGGTAGTGGCCCATAAGATGATGCTTCATACCAAATATCTAAGCTCTAGGCCTTATGCATTCATAGAAGAAGATTTTTTAAGATTTTTCTATATAACTCCATGTAAAACAAGTGACCCCTGGTGCGGGGTCATTTATCACCATAGGGCTATGATTTGTACAATCTTGGTAGTGGCCCATAAGATGATGCTACATACCAAAAATCAAAAGGTTAGGCCTTGTGGTTTCAGAGAAGAAGATTTTTAAAATTTTCATTTTTAAAATCTATTTTTAGCTCCTGTGACCTAATTATGCGATGGACCAGAACCATTTATACAACTTTAGTAGAGCTTCATCCAAGGAAAATTCCTGCAAAATATTTTTCAAATTGGCCAAGCCGTTTAGGAGGAGATGTTGTTTGAAGCAATTGTTGACGCCGGACGCACGGACGCACGGACGGACGCACGCACGCACGCACGCACGGACGACGGACGCCGGACAAAAGGCGATCAGAAAAGCTCACCTTGAGCACGTTGTGCTCATGTGAGCTAAAAAGGGGGTGAACTGGATTATTTCAGTTACTACATATCGAGACCCAAAACAAAACCTATCAAAATATAACTGTATTTAAATAAATTTTGCCCCACTCCATAAGTAGTAAGAAATAGGGGGTGAATTGGACTATTTCGGTAACTACGTATGAAGACCCAAAACAAAACCTATCAGAAAATAACTGTAAATAAATTTTGCCCCACTCCATAAGTAGTAAGAAATAGGGGGTGAACTGGACTATTTCGGTAACTGCTTATGAAGACCCAAAACAAAACCTATCAGAATATCACCTTTTTAAAATAAATTTTACCCACTCCATAAGTAGTCAGAAATAGGGGGTGAATTGGACTATTTCAGTAACTACGTATGAAGACCCAAAACAAAACTTTTCAGAATATCACCTTTTTAAAATAAATTTTGCCCCACTCCCTAAGTAGTAAGAAATAGGGGGTGAACTGGACTATTTCGGTAAGTACGTATGAAGACCCAGATCAAAACCTATCGGAAAATAGCTATGTAAATTTTGCCCCACTCCATAAGTAGTAAGAAATAGGGGGTGAACTGGACTATTTCAGTAACTACGTATGAAGACCCAAAACAAAACCTATCAGAAAATTACTGTAAATAAATTTTGCCCCACTCCATAAGTAGTAAGAAATAGGGGGTGAATTGGACTAATTCGGTAACTACATATGAAGACCGAAAACAAAACCTATCAGAAAATTACTGTAAATAAATTTTGCCCCACTCCATAAGTAGTAAGAAATAGGGGGTAAATTGGACTAATTCGGTAACTACATATGAAGACCGAAAACAAAACCTATCAGAAAATAACTGTAAATAAATTTTGCCCCACTCCATAAGTAGTAAGAAATAGGGGGTGAACTGGACTATTTCGGTAACTACGTATGAAGACCCAAAACAAAACCTATCAGAAAATAACTGTAAATAAATTTTGCCCCACTCCATAAGTAGTAAGAAATAGGGGGTGAACTGGACTATTTCGGTAACTATGTATGAAGCCCAAAACAAAACCTATCAGAAATCACTTTTTAAAATAAATTTTGCCCCACTCCATAAGTAGTAAGAAATAGGGGTGAACTGGACTATTTCGGTAAGTACGTATGAAGACCCAAAACAAAACCTATCAGAAAATTACTGTAAATAAATTTTACCCCACTCCATAAGTAGTAAGAAAAAGGGGGTGAACTGGACTATTTCGTTAACTACGTATGAAGACCAAAACAAAACCTATCAGAATATCACCTTTTAAAATAAATTTTGCCCACTCCATAAGTAGTAAGAAATAGGGGGTGAACTGGACTATTTCGGTAACTACGCATGAAGACCAAAACAAAACCTATCAGAATTTTACCTTTTTAAATAAAATTTTGACCCACTTCATAAGTAGTAAGAAATAGGGAGTGAACTGGACTATTTTCAGTAAACTACATATGAAGACCCAAACAACCTATCAGAATAAACTTTACTCAAATAAATTTTGCCCCACTCATAAGTAGTAAGAAATAGGGGGTGGACTTGAGTATTTCAGTATGAAGATCAAAACATATGAGAAAATAATTTCACTTGAAAAATTTTGCCCCACTTCATAAGTAGTAAGAAATAGGGGGTGAACTGGACTATTTCATAAACTACATATGAAGACCCAAAACCTATCAAAATAAAATTTCATTCGAAGAAATTTTGCCCTGCTTTGTAAGTAGGAAGAAAAAGTGGATGAGTTAGACAATTTCAGCAACCAAATAGAGTTCTTGTAGATCGTCCTTTACAGTTTAGCCTGAGGACACAAAGGTCCTCAGTTGACGTGTGTCGCCACGAGGAGGCACTGAGTAGGGCTTGACCATGGAGAGGCTATATACTGGCAGGGGAGACTAATGCTCCCTTTTCACCAGAAACTGGCTAGCCAGCACAGTGTGGCCATACCACGTGGTATATGACGTCATTCTAAGCTAATGCATAAAGCATATTTTACACTGATTTAGAAGGAAAAACTAAAGTAAGTATTTTATTTCTTTATCAATTTTAAATGCATATAGCTCATGTGAAGCAGAAAATTGTGCCCTACACATAGGTTCCAGTGATTCTTTTGTCAGTTGTACAGTTTTTCCTAACATTCGGGAAAACCTTCCGAGTTCGTGAAATTGTAGGCGAACACGTAACATTTTTTCCCGAATGTTGGAAATAATAAACATCTGACAAAAGAATCATTAGGACTCTTATGTAGTGAACAATTTTCCGCTTCGCATGCGCTATATCGAACTGAAAAAAGAAAATACTTAAAGCAGTTTTCTTTTTGAATCAATGCAAAATATGCTTTATGCGTTAGCTTAAAATGACGTCACATACCACGTGGTATGACAACACTGCAGCAGTGGAGGCTGAAGCACACCACACCAGACGCGTCACATGGCCCATTTTGACACACACACAATTGCTCAGAAACTAGGGGACGTTATCAATCGAAATTGATATCTGTGAACCCTAAACACAGAGAACTCTTGAACATTTATTTCTGAACATTGTGTGCCACTTTTTGAGACATTGACAGGTCTATGAGATAGACGTTATCAATCAAAATTGCTATCTGTGAACCCCAAAATACAAAGAAGTGTTAACTCTTTTCCACATATCTACGCTTTCCTGTGCTGTGTACCGTTACCTCATATCTATGCCTTTCTACGCTTGTACTGCCTCTACATATGTATTCTTATAAACGACTTTTGGTTTTCTACGGCACTATCTTTAATGACCAAAAAGAAAGTCAACATTTTCACAGAAATGTGTTTAATGTAAAGAAACATCAATTTTATACTTTTCTGAAAATTACTCCCAAAAGCAGTAAAGGTATTTCAACTTTTTTTTTAGAAAACCCAGACGAAAAGAAAGACATAAATTATGCTATAATGAGCCAAAATAGTTGAGAGAATTTTGTGCTTATGACTGAAATATTCATCAGAATATTACTGAGATGCTGTCAAGGGTTAAATCTATCTTACATTAAGTATCCAATGAGAATCGTAATACCAGTATTGCACACGCATTATGTCTGGGACATTTGAATGACTCGGAAATTGTCGGTAGCATCTTTTGATATCGGCGGCTTTGAAAACAGTATTGACATCAAATGGCAAAGTACCATAAAACTCATCTCGTTGGGGTTTTATCAAAGTAAGAAAAGCGGAAATGAAGTTTGAGTATATTTAGGATAGATTATAAGATATACACATATTGTTGCATATATAATGACACCCAAGAAAATCTACATCCCACTCTTACTTTCTTACTTTGCAAATCTGACCCTTCACCAAATAAGTTTGGCTTACTCGCTCTTAGTAAAATCTTGAAGATAATGTTTTTGCCTTTTGTATGACGCATTCAGGGTCTGAGTGTGAATGTGAGGGTTTTACTGAGTCTGATATGGAGGTACCTCTGTTGCACAAGGACTCTGATGATGATGCTGAGCACATACAAGATGGTCTCCAAAAAACTTCTCTTGAGATAAGGGTACATTTATGAAGAAAAAAATGATAATAATAATAATTACAAGAGGGCCATGATGGCCCTGAATCGCTCCCCTGAGAAACATTGCCTTGCTTGTCTGTTCAAGTAAATATATTGTATATAATTATACTGAATACATTATCCATACAGTAATATACAGCAAGATCATTTTAATTCCAGACATCAAACAGTACTTTTCTACCAAATTTGAAGGAAGTGGCTTAAAAATACAAAAGTAGATCACTGGGTCATAGTGAAGGTCATACAAGGTCAAAATTCAATGCCACACACATAACTGTACCAGTGGTCCAAATTTGAAGGCCTTAGCTTAAATTATCAAAAGTAGGTCATGATCAATTTCACATAAAATTTACCTGTACTCAAAACTTGAAACTTATAGCTCCCTATATATTAACTCTGTAAACACACAAACAAAAAACACACACAACAAGAGGTCCATGATGGCCCTGGATTGCTCACCTGGTATCATTAGGCTATGTAAAATCAAGTGACCCCTGGGGCAGAGCCAATTTTGACCCCAGGGTCATGATTTGAACAAACTTGGTAGAGGTCTATTAGCCCATGTTACATACCAAATATCTGAACTTTAGACCTTGTGGTTTTTGAGAAGAAGATAGTTTTTTTCAAAATAAGTCTATGTAAAATCAAGTGATCCCTGGGGCGGGGCCAATTTTTTCCAAATATCTAAACCCTAGGCCATGTGTTTTCTAGTTTTCTAAAAAGAAGAATTTTCAAGTTATTTCTATATTAGCCTATGTAAAATCAGGTGACCCCTATGGTGGGGCCAAATTTAACCCCAGGGCCATGATTTGAACAAACTAGTATAGATCCACTAGACAATTCATGATTTGAACAAACTTGGTAGAGGTCTATTAGCCCATGTTACATACCAAATATCTAAACTCCAGGCTTTGTGATTTCTGAGAAGATTTTTTTTCAGGTTTCTCCTATATTAGTCTATGTTATATCAAGTGACCCCTGGGGTGGGGCCAATTTTGACCCCAGGGTCATGATTTGTAAAAACCTGGTAGAGACCCAGTAGACAATACTACATACCAAATATCTAAACTCCAGGCCTTGTGGTTTCTGAGAAGAAGATTTTTCAAGTTTTTTTTTCTATATTAGCCTATGTTTAATCAAGTGACCCCTGGGGCGGGGCCTATTTTGACCCAGGGTCATGATTTGAACAAACTTGATAGTAATCTACTAGACAATGCTTCACACTAAATATCTAAACCCCAGGCCTTGTGGTTTCTGAGAAGAAGATTTTTCAATTTTTTTCCTTTGTTAAATCAAGTGACCCCTGGGGCTGGGCCATTTTGACCCCAGGGTCATGATTTGAACAATCTTGGTAGAGAGTCATAAGATCATGCTTCATATCAAATATCTAAACTCCAGGTCTTGTGGTTTCTCAGAAGAAGATTTTTCAAATTTTTTTCCTATGTTAAATCAAGTGACCCCTGGGGCGGGGCCAATTTTGACCCCAGGGTCATAATTTGAACAATCTTGGTAGAGAGTCATAAGATCATGCTACATACCAAATATCTAAACTCCAGGTCTTGTGGTTTCTGGGAAGAAGATTTTTCAATTTTTTTCCTATATTAGCCTATGTTAAATCAAGTGACCCCTGTTGCGGGGCCAATTTTGACCCCAGGGTCATGATTTAAACAATCTTGGTAGAGAGTCATAATTGTTGACAATGGACGACACATGACGCACAACCCCGGGTGATCCTAATAGCTCACCTTGAACACATTGTGTTCTACATCTGTTAGGCAATTTTACACACCAAATAAGTAAACTCCAGGTCTTGTGGTTTCTGACAAGAAGATTTTTCAAGTTTTTTTCTATATAAGCCTATGTAAAACCAGGGACCCCTTGGCGGGGCCAAATTTGACCCCAGGACCATGATTTGAACAAACTTGGTTGTGATCTACTAGACAATGCGACACCAAAAAACCCCAGGTTTTATATTAGCCTATGTTAAATCGAGTGACCCCTTGGGCCGGGCCAATTTTGACCCCAGGGTCATATTTTGAACAATCTTGGTAGAGAGTCATAAGATCATGCTACATACCAAAAATCAAAAGGCTAGGCCTTGTGGTTTCTGAGAAGAAGATTTTTTCAAGTTTTTCCAATATTAGCCTATGTTAAATCATGTGACCCCTGGGGCGGGGCCAATTTTGACCCCAAGGGTCATAATTTGAACAATCTTGGTAGAGAGTCATAAGATCATGCTACATACCAAAAATCAAAAGGCTAGGCCTTGTGGTTTCGGAGAAGAAGATTTTTAAAAATTTCATTTTTAAAATCTATTTTTAGCTCCTGTGACCTAGATTTTTGACCAATCAAAATAATTTTAACAACTTTGGTAAAGAGCCCCATAATAAACATTCCTGTGAAGTTTTATCAAAATCCAGTGAGTAGTTTAGAAGGAGATGTTGTTTAAATAAATTGTTGACAACGGACGGATGCACGGACGACGGACGAAAGGTGATCACAAAAGCTCACCATGAGCACGTTGTGCTCAGGTGAGCTAAAAAATAAGTGAACAATGGGCAAAGCCAATTTTGACCCCAGGGCCATATGATTTTAACATATCATCTTGGTAAAGGAACTCGACAATAAGTTGTTTTTTGTTGTTTTTTTTAATTCTATATAAATCCTGACAGAATTGGCCAGTAACAGCCATAATCAATCTTAGTCGAGAGAATATGGCTATAAATATTGTCATGAAAATTGAAGAAGATTGATTAAAAAATGAAGTATGAAGTATGCAAAGTGAAATCTGGCATTTTAATCATTCAAGGGACATACCTCCAGACTTTATGGTCAGATATCAACCATAATGGAACTTAGCAGCAAGGAATTTATGTTTATAAATATTGTTAAGTGAAATTTTTTTCCCCTAATCATTCACGGGACATAACTCAGACTTTATGGGCAGATATCAGCCATAATCAAACTTAGCCAGGAAAAATTATTAATTGTCATAAAAATTGAAGATGACTGATAAAAAATTAAGTTTAATCAAATTCTGTCCAGTGGTTTCAGAGGAGATGTCATTTAAAGCAAATTGTTGACAATGGACGACACATGACGCACAACGCCGGGTGATCCTAATAGCTCACCTTGAACACATTGTGTTCTACATTTGTTAGGCAATTTTACACACCAAATAAGTAAACTCCAGACCATGTGGTTTCTGACAAGAAGATTTTTCTAGTTTTTCCTATATAAGTCTATGTAAAACTCAAGTGACCCCATGGCCATGATTTGAACAAACTAAGTGGAGAATGCCATGTTACACACCAAATATCTAAACTCTAGGCCTTGTGGTTTCTGACAAGATTTCTTTAGTTTTTTCCTATGTAAATTCAAGTGACTCCTGGGGCGGGGCCAATTTTGACCCCAGGGTCATGATTTGAACAAACTTGGTAAAGATTCATAAGGCAATGCCACACACCAAATTTTTAAGCTCTAGACCTTGTGGTTTTGGAGAAGATTTTTAAAGATTTCATTTCAAAAATCTACTTTCAGCTCCTGTGACCCAGATATGCAACAGACCGGAACTATATGAACAACTTTGGTAGAGCTTCATGCAAGGAACATCACAGGCAAGGAACATCACAGGCAATTTGGCCCAGTGGTTTAGGAGGCCAAGATGTCGTTTAAAGAAAACTGATGATGCCAGACGCACGCACAGATGGATGACAGAAGCTGAACAAGAGGTAATCTCAATAGCTCACCATGAGCACATTGTGCTCAGGTGAACTGATAAAGATGATAAAGTGTACAAAAATCCAAATCTGGCATTTTTTTTATTATTCAAGGGCCATAACTTAATATCTAGTAGTCAGATATTAGCCATAATCGAACTTGGCCAAGAGATAATGGCTATAAACATTGTCATAAAGTTTGAAGATTGATCAAGAAATGAAGATGCTAGAGTGTACATAAAGTGAAATCTGGCATTTCTTTTTTCGTACGCGGGAATAACCCAAAACCTAATACAGTCCATTTACGAATATTCGGAAAGCGATATTTCGTTTTGACGACATTATTCGAATAAATGTCGCGGTCCCGTCAAGTTTTCCTATATATCTCATATAAAACAAGTACCTGGTGTTGTATGCAACACATAAAGTCCCCTACCGGCTCCACCTTGACTCAATATGGTAATCAATCCCATTTTTTGCCATATTTTCACTATTTCCGTTACCATAGCAACCACAATTTAGTTGAAGAACAAAAATAAAATGACGTGCATAATCTACACATTGCCATCTAGTCATATACCAAGTTTCATCAAGTTAGCTTGCTTAGTTATCGCGGGATCCCATTTTTTGCCATATTTTCACTATTTCCGTTACCATAGCAACCACAATTTTAGTCGAAGAACAAAAATAAAATGATGTGCATAATCTACACATTGGCATCTAGTCATAAACCAAGTTTCATCAAGTTAGCTTGCTTAGTTATTAAGTTATCGCGGGATCCAGATTTGAGCGGACAGACGGACGGACAGACAGACGGAGGGCAAACCTATAGTCCCCTCTGGTGTGAACACCGGTAGGGGACTAATAAATGCAATAATTCATTTTACAATTACCCGGATAAATGCAGCAATTAGAACTTTATTACAGGTCCAACAAGCAATCAAGTTGTTGATCAATGACGCAAAAGTTCAGACGCTGTGTCACCGTAATTTACATGCATGCGTATTTTACACACCTATGTGTACAGAAGCTAATTGGTTGGCGGTTATTTCAATTAAGGTGATGCAAACCATTGACAGGTGTCACTTGATTGTCAAGAGTGTTAACAAACTGAGTGAATTTTTATTTAACTATACATATCAGTGTGAGTGTTCGAACCTCACTTTACTTTTGTCGTATGCTCTGTAAGAGTAATATCACGCCATCAATAACAACGATTTGTAGATTTACAGATGCATTTGTATTTATTATTTGAGTAATTCAGTGAGAACCCAGGTCAGCTGGGAGGATAGCTGAATCGGGAAAGATAATTTTCAATTTCAGAGTAACTAAGTGAAGGGCCCAGGTTAAAAATAAGGCTTGTAAATAATTGTTTATCGTTGACAATGTTGTGCTTTTATATGTGATTTATGATTTTTATGCAGAAAAAAATAAAACATGAGAAATAACTGTGTTCTGTATTTTATATACATGTATATCATAAGCCAACTAATTGTACGACATGTATTTCTTACAAATACACAAATTGTCCACCGGTAGGTAAACACGGTAATTCGTATAACACGATTTTTTTAACATTTCAGTCAGTCTGCAGAACGTTAGAATTATCGTAAATGGACTGTAGTTGGATATCAGCCATAATCAGACTTGGCAAAAAGATTATGGCTGTAAACATTGTCATAAAGTTTGATGAAGATTGCTGAAGAAATGAAGATGCTAGAGTGTACATAACAAGAATTCTGGCATTTTTTTATTGTTCAAGGGCAATAACTCCAGATCAAAAGGGTTGATATCAACCATAATTGAATTCAGCTGAGAGATTATGGCTGTAAACATTGTCATAAAGTTTGAAGATGATTGCGAAGCAATGAAGAAGCTAGAGTGTACACAAAGTGAAATCTGACATTTTTTTATTATTATTATTATTATTCAGGGACAATAACTCCAACCTAATGGGTGGATATCAGCCATAATTGAACTCTGCAGAGAAATTATGGCTATAAACATTGTCATAAAGTTTGAAGAAGATTGCTGAAGAAATGAAGTTACTAGAGTGTACACAAAAAAATGTTGACGGACGAACAGACCAACATTTAGGTGCTTAGGTGGAAAAAGTTTTATGTGGCAAAAAAAAGTTTATGTTTGTGGGTTTTTCATTTTTGTGTCAACATTTGGGGTTTACAAGTAAACATATCTGTTCATGCTTATGTTTACCAAAGTCCAAGTATTTTTTGGCAACAGATGCTACCTCTTTTTTCTCATGTCAATAGTTTTGACAGCACAAGATTTAACCTGGCTCTAATATTTTCAGTACATTTTATTGAACTCTGAATTCAACTTTTACATCAGATTCTATAGTGTGTAATATATAAACATCTTTTTAAAGGAGGAAATTGATTAGGCCAAAAAGAAAACAAAAAAAAAAGCAAGAAGGTCAAGATGGCCCTGAAATTGCTCACCTTAGAAAAACTGCCGTCATTGCCTGTATAAGTTACTAAATTATAACAAAGATACACTGAATACATTATCCATAAGATTATTTCAATTCCACAAACCAAACAGTACCTGTGGTCAAAATTATGGCTTTAAACATTGTCAATGAAATGATGCAAAGATTCTAGTGTGTTAACAGTGAAATCTGGCATTTTTATTAATTAAAGGGCCATACTCCTAACCTAAGTATCCTATATCAGTCAAACTTGGCCTAGAGAGTATGGCTATTAACATTTCTATATAGTTTGATAATGAATGCTTAAGATGTGAAGATGCTAGAGTGCAAAAAAAGTGAAATGTGCCAATTTTTAATTTTAAAAAGCCAAAACTCCTGTCCAAATTGGCCGATATCAGCCATAATCTAAAATGGCCAAAGGATTATGGCTTTAAACATTATCATAAAGTTTGAAGATGATTGCTTCAGAAATCAAAATGCTAGAGTGCAAACAAAGTGAAATCTGGCATTTTTTAATATTAATAGGGGCATAACTCCTGACTTAATTTTTACCTGTAAAATTTCTTTTCGTGTATACATGTACAAAGCACAATAGTCAATCTTCGGTACACAAAATGATATGTAACATAAAGGGTTGTCAGTATACAAATACTGTGTTTTAGCTGACTGTGAGCTTGTGACCTAGACAACTATGAGGATTAGGAAGTGCACACCCATCCCCCATGACTAAATTACCTCAACATATCAACAGAAAAGGAACTGAACAAAGCACATAAACTTCACGCTCATTTTGGTTTGCTGTAACTAACAGTTACACACTTTTTATCATGTTTAAAGTCAATGCTTTTTCCGTAAGTTTTTAGTCATGTGACTAACTTTTTTCTTGATTGTTTCCCAATTTTTTTTACTCAATTGACATCCTTTTGCTTTACATACAAGCAGCCTTCATTCTTGGGTATTTTTTGTCATCTAGGAACTCCTTGAAGTACTCATTCATTTATCTTGTCAATTTCATGAGTTGTCCATGCCACTCTCTTAACTGTAAAAAGATACCGAAATATTCCAACGCCAATTTTAATGGAATACAATAGCTGAAATTGCTGCTATATAATCAGAAGCACATTTCACTCCAGTCTTAAGTATAATCATAAACACATTTCAATACTATGCCTTAATTTTTCCTCATAAAGGACTGTAAAATTATGAACTGATATAATTATTGTTAATCATTAACTTGTGTGTTCTGTTCTGAAATTGATGATGATCAGTAAGTCTTTGTTGTTGTGTTGGAGATTACCGTCACTGCAATAGTGCTACGTCCAACTAATTACAGGTGGAGGAAGTCCTTGAGTACACAGAGGCACCCTGGTAGAACCACAGACCTACCACAAGCCAGCTGGAAGGCTTACTCATATAAAAAATATGAAATCCCAACTGGGATTCAAACTCACAGCGGTGAGGGGCTCAGATATTTAATATTTAAGAGATTAAGAGAACAATAGAAACCCTTAAGATTGGACAAATCAACCCATAAGCTTGAATATTAAGCCCTTAGGCTAGAATAAATCAAGAGGGCAACAAGTTAAGCTCTTAAGCATGGACAAGTATTAAGCCCTAAAGACTGGACATATTATTCCCTAAAGCTTGGACAAGTATTAAGCCATTAAGATTGGACATATTGTTCCCTTAAGCATGGACAAGTATTAAGCCCTAAAGACTGGACATAATATTCCCTTAAGCTTGGACAAGTATTAAGCCCTAAAGACTGGACATATTATTCCCTTAAGCTTGGACAAGTATTAAGCCCTAAAGACTGGACATATTATTCCCTTAAGCATGGACAAGTATTAAGCCCTAAAGACTGGACATATTATTCCCTTAAGCATGGACAAGTATTAAGCCCTAAAGACTGGACATATTATTCCCTTAAGCATGGACAAGTATTAAGCCCTAAAGACTGGACATAATATTCCCTTAAGCTTGGACAAGTATTAAGCCCAAATTGGTTTTTTAAGCCCTAAAGACTGGACATATTATTCCCTTAAGCTTGGACAAGTATTAAGCCAGTAAGATTGGACAAGTATTAAGCCCATAAGATTGGACATACCGTCAGTTGAATGCCAAAAGGGGCTATCAGCCTATGTAAAAAGAGGGCTGTTAGCCCCTTCTGGCTTTCAATGGACGATACCACACCCAAAAAATATGAAGCGCTTAGGTAAATACACATAAAATTCATTGAATATGCTTACCAATCTGGACTGCGATCTGGACTTTGTAATATGATACCTATTTATCTAGATAGACATTGTTTTAACCTAGCCTGCCTGGCCTGAAAAGGGGATTCACTAATTGGAGCTAGCAGTGTAAACATCGTGTGTCTGCTTTATATATAGAGAGAACATATTAAACGGCGTATACCAGAACATTAGTATTCTATTCTTATTTTAAACCTATGCAGTTCCTTCAACTGAAAAAGAAAACCTTAAAAAATAAAGAAAGTGATTTCACCTCAAATCCAAAAGAATGTCGGGAAGTAGAGCCTAAAGAAAATATCAACATATCTGTTTGATTTACATCAGCAAGCAGTTTAATCAAATCCCCTTAGATTT
Organism: Solen grandis; assembly: GCA_021229015.1. Lineage (NCBI taxonomy): Eukaryota > Metazoa > Mollusca > Bivalvia > Adapedonta > Solenidae > Solen > Solen grandis. The sequence continues at coordinate 8,135,680 of CM037777.1, forward strand.
GATATTCATAAAAGTTATTATAAAAGTACATAATCAAGATCAAAATATTTACAAAAGTACTTGATGATTTCAGACATATATTTTGCTGGGCATTTTTGTACGGCTTTTTCATGTTGCTGATGTAATAAAGTTATAGCGTTTGTATTTAATATAAACTGTTTACTTAGTTTTTATATTTCTCAAATAATTGTGTAATATTATTCAATACATTAATCGTGTCCAACTTTCACAGTTTCTAAATTTGATTGTTTTAGAATTATGTGGAAACTTCTGAATGCTAGCTTTACCTACTACACGATTTCAGATATGACGCATTTTGGATACACTGAACAAATGCTGCAATGAGGAGACATGTTTTGTTAGTTAGATAGTAGGTAAAATCAAGTTGTTGTTGTTGTTGTATTGGGGTTTACCGTCGCTGCAATAGTATTTCAATCATATAGCGACATCCAGCTAATTACAGGTGGAGGAAGACCCCAAGTACACAGAGGTACCCGGGTAGAACCACCGACCTACCGCAAGCCAGCTGGAAGGCTTCCTCACATGAAAAATCCAAAGTCCCTACCGGGATTCGAACCCACAGCGGTGAGGGGCTGAGAGATTTGTAGTCCATGACTGTAACCGCTCGGCCCCAAATCAAGTTGTAAATGATGCATAAATCAAGATTAATTAAAATGTCAATGGTTCACTAATCTAGTGATCCAAGGGCACACATATATTCATGCTCTTTCGTTACTGCCCAAATATATCTATATAATAGAATATATAGAATAGAATATAATGTGTGTGTTTGGTTTTGAATTTTCTTTTTATAGGAAAACTTGTATAATTGTTAAGGCTTGTTTTCCAATCTTGGTTTTCAGAATCATTTATCTTTTGTTTCTTTGGTTTATCATTCCATCAACATTCATTTCAGTCATTTGGGGACTATTATCTACACAAGTCAGATATAGTGCTGCTACATTGCGATATAACACCATACCACACCCAGTCACGTTATTCTGACATTGAGCCGACCAGTGCTAGAACTTCCCTTATAAGTGGAGCACCAGGCAAGGGAGCTATACCAGGCCCCGTGTTCTCGAAACATACTTAAGTACGATCTCAGGCTTTACTCAAATATTTGCTCAAATTGGAGTATGAGTACGATATTTGAGCTGTGTTCTTGAAAAAATAACATATTCAGAAATCATGCTCAAATTTAAGTTTGAGCAAGACGTCTGAACATGCTCAAATGCTGTCTCAAGTCAAAATATTAAATGCTCAAATATGGCCGATTTAGAGCGGCATTTGTTTTGCATAAGACGAGCAAACAGAATAGAGCAGATTTTGTCCAACAGGACTAATCCCCTTGAGATTCTGTCCGAATATGAGGTACGAGAGAGATAGATTCTCAGTTTGTTCAATTATTGAACTGACTGGCCTATTGCAGGGGCACATTTCTCGGGTCACAAAAAGATCATCACCCCTCCCACCACTTCTTCAGGTCCTAGTTACCTTACAATTTTTGACAACAGGGGGGGCTCACCATTTGGTGATTGGTGCTGTCCATGGTTTGTCTAGACCATCAGTCTATCTTTCCATCCAACAAGTTACAGACGGTCTATGTACATTGTTGGGACAGTTTGTTCGATTTCCCATGAGAAAAGGCCTTCAAACTTTGAAGCAGCAATTCTACAGCATCACCGGTAAGTATTTACAAAGCGTATCCAATGTAAACTAAAAATAGAACCAAGCTCTCTCTGTAACACGAACAATAACTATGTTGTTGCATTAATTGGGGTCCCCAATGGGAAATTTTTGGTAAAATCATGAGTATGTTAAATTATAATTAATTTTAAATTTTAAAAAATATATAATTGGTTTTTATGAACGAATATAATATTTCTGATTTACTTTAATAGAATTGTATATGAATACAATGATTCTATATATTATATATATATAGGATTCAGGATGAATATAAGTGGACTACATCAACCTTAAATTATTATAGGATGCAAGAGCAAGAGAGAGGGATAGAGAGAGAGAGATTGGTGGTAATTTTTAAGGATGAATCAAATTTTAATGTAACACCTGCATGAAATCCCAATATTACTTTAAATTGTTTATATTAGTGATATTAGTGATATTAAATGGCATTTATGACAATATACAATTTTTCCTTTCATAAGTGTATGAATGGTCATTCTGCTTTCTAAAAAAGTACTTGTTTGGAGAACCCCCTCGACCCCCTTTTTTAATGACTTTTTTTTTTTGTAGGACACGTATACAAAGCTACATTAAAGGTTTTCAGATCTCTGACACGACCTATAAAGCTTGCAATTCTTGTTTTCGGCACTTGTTCTAAAACAATATGTTACCTAGAAAGTGCGATTTTGAGACACTAAAGCCCCGCCATCCGGTATAGTCATAACCCAATATTTGTATTTTTAACCAGGTTTTCCGAAGGAAAACTCTGGTTATTAGATTGGGGTATGCCGGCCGGTGGGTGGGCATAAACAATTTCTTCTGTGCGCAACTCCTCCTACATTTTTCAACGGATTTAGCCCAAACTTTTACAGAAGCATTATAACATAGTGGCCTGGCACAAATTGTCAGGGTTTTGTGGTTTGACTATTTTTGATGCCCTTTGCCACTTAACAGATGTAATATAAAGTGAAATATTCTTTTGTGCACAACTTCTACATTTCTAATAAATTTTGTCCATACTTTAACAGAAGTACCTTCACTAAGTCACCCTGGAGAATATTACCTGTGCAGTTTGACCATTTTTGATTGAATTATGCCCCTTTGATAAAATTCCTTGTCCAGAGCATAACTCCAACACTATAAGAGGTATTAACTTGAAACTTTATAGGTGCATACATCTCATTGAGGCGGAATGGAGTGCATAGGAACCTCACTCTGTGGTTCATAATTTTGGAGTTACATGTTTGCCCCTTCCTGTATACCCCCGCCAAAAAAAAAAAAAGTAGAATTTAATTAAAGTGAATGCTTAAGTGACTTTTTCAGAATCAGATTGTTGCATCATATTCATGTCCTGTTCAAAGTTAATGTGGATAATGTAAGTTAAAAATCCTTGTTGCACATATTATGTATGTTTGCTTTATACAGAATTGCATTAGATTTAATAGACATTGAGCACAAAATTATTTGACTGATACAAATAATCTGTACTGGGACGAAACATTACGAAAAGAAAACCTGGTTTTGTGACAATTCCTGTCACTTGTTTAAAGTAATATATCAGATATTGAAACTATGATACATGGTATGTCTCTGCTTATATTTATATATATGAATAGAACTTGCCTATATATCAAAAATAAAGGATAATCAAGGTAAATTATTTTTAGTTTTTTCCTATTAATTATTTTCGCTTAGTCATCACGATAATATCTTTCATCACGGTAATATTTTTTTTGTTGTTGTATTGGGGTTTACCGTCCTTGCGATAGTATTTCAATCATATAGCAACATCCAGCTAATTACAGGTGGAGGAAGACCCCCAGTACACAGAAGTACCCAGGTAGAACCATCGACCTACCACAAGCCAGCTGGAAGGCTTCCTCACATGAAAAATCCGAAGACCCTACCGGGATTCGAACCCATAGCGGTGAGGGGCTGAGAGATTTGTAGTCCACGACTAACCGCTCGGCCACGGCGGCCCCTACGATAATATCTCATATACAGTTGAACCTGTATCAGCTGCCGCTTTTATTAAATGATCAACCTGCATGTAGCGGTCAGTTTTAATATAACTAAACACGCATTTTATATGATTAACCTTCATTTAGGGACTACCTCTGTTATACGGTCACATCCTCGTATTTGACCACTTAAGACAGGTTTGACTGTGAATTGAAGGCACAAAAAAACTATTTAAATACACAAACTCTAAAAGCAATCCCTGGGTCCGATTCCGCACTTCACTATTTCCTTATTGCCATGACCCTAGATCACCTCGAATCCCAATTAGGCCAATGATAATTCTTTTGGAGTGTGTCACATCACCACATCTAGTCATATTATCGTGGCACTGGACCAATGTGTTTTGATGCATCGAATATAAGTACTGTTGTTATTTAACTATTTAAATATTTTTGTCTCCATCAATGATTGAACACAAAACTACAAGATTCTAATTAGATTTTTAACTTACTATGCTAGACATATAGTGATAGAAGTATAAAGAAAGATTAATACTTGGTTAAATATCAAATTAGTTTAAATTTTTTAGGATTTCCTGGAGAAATTGACAGCACTCACATCCGCATACAAGCCCCAAAACAGAAAAAGGCCGAAGAGAACAGGAAAGGGTTTCATTCCCTCAATGTACAGGTATTATGTAAACAGTTGATGAAAACACTAAATGTATACAAACATAATTGAAATTATGTATGTTTGAAGGTCAGACCTCACCCCCTCAAAGATATTTTTTTTAATTAAAAGTTTATTTCAGTTCAATATTTCAAATTTCCAACCCTGAATCACATATTTTTTTCTCCACATAATGAGAAGAACTGAAAAGTACTATAGTACTATGTTGGTGTCCACAAGGGTGAGGCTCCACCCCCTCAATTTTACTTATGACCTTGTATCTCAAAAACTGTTTAGATCCTCATTCATAAACCTTTTATATTCTATCTTGTTCCCCATGAGGAGACAGATTAAATGGTACTTCTTTGTTATTATAAATGTATTATTAATATTATGTTAACTGAATAACTCAAACATTAACTTTTGTTTTAGATGATATAAGATGCAAGCTTCAGAGAGCTAAACTTGTTTGCTAAGTGGTAGTGTACACGACAGCTGCATTTTCAAAGACTAATACAATATCAATTGTCAAACTATATAAAAATATATACAGAAAATATGACTAAAAACAGCAACAATCCTTCAATAAATGCATATGTTGAAATACCTGATATTAGTCTTATAATCTTTTGTTTTTACCTTTAACGATTCTTGCCTTTAATAATACATATTCATTAATTTTCCAAAATTGTGATACATCTTAACTTATGATAAAAATTATGAATTTTTTCAAAACTGTGATAGTCAATTTAAGTATGTTTGAAGTCTCACCAAAATGACATATAAACGTTAATCGTGTTTATTTGATGAAACGCCTATTTCTATACATGATATTCAATGGCATTGTACAATAAACATACATATATTCTCACCAAAAAGTGTAAACAAATACATTTAAAATATAGCGGAAAGCATAAAAACATGAAATTTAAATATAGATTTAAGATGGACATCAAGGTACTTTACTAGTTTATGTTTAAAAAAAAAAAAGCAGCTGACAAAACTATAAAAGCTCCAGACAAGATTATGTAAAATATCAGATAATTCAAATCAATATCAAGTCGTAAAACTGTGTGAAATATTGCGTTTTTAGTTTTTTCTTAAACCCGTCTACTGACTCGGTTTGTTTAATATACGGAGGCAGGTTGTTCCATAATTTCAGCCCTATAGTGCAGAAACTTTTATCATTAAACATAGTTTTCCTGTTAAACAGCATATCATATGTAATGCTGGAATCACTGGCTGATCTTAATCCTGGTCTACGATTAACATGTTTAGTTTACCGTCGCTTCAACAGTATTTCAGTAATGTAGCGACGTCCACTTAAGTACGGGTGGAGGAAGACCCCGAATGCAGAGAATTTAATTCTGTTAAAATGTTCATTAACTTTATTCTGAACATAATGAAATATTATTTAAATATATCAAAGAAAAATTTTGTTTGAAAAAAAAAAAAAAAAAAAAAAAAAAATAACATATACAAATGTATAGTATCGGATATGAATAGTACTCACATCATTTTTATAAATAATATAAAGAATGAGTGATCTGACAATGTTTTTGGTATTGAATATTTAACTGAATATACAAGGGCAAGTCAATAAATAACCAGCCTAACATATTTCGGGTTGAGATCTACCTCTTCTTTTTCAATATAATTTCCCTCCAGGCTCCAGGGCTATGCACTTGAACCAACGGTGTTCAAGTGCCATCAGCCCAGAAGTGAAGAAGTCAGGGTCCTTTCCATGGAACCTCTCCTCAACTGCTGCCACGACTTCTTCATCAGACCAGGACTGACGACCGCGTATATCCGTTTTCAAATTTGGAAAAAGGAAGAGGTCGCTAGGAGCCAGGTCTGGTGAGTAGGCAGGGTGCGGTATTAATTCATACCCATTTCGCTCCACAGCATCCATTACAACTTTACAAGCGTGGACTCTTGCATTGTCCTGTTGCAGCAAAACACCTTTGGAGAGTTTACCACGGCGTTTCTCGCGGATGGCGTTCCTCAGCTGGTCTAGCAAGTTTGCATAGTATGCTCCGGTTATTGTACTTCTATTGGGTAAAATGTCCAACAAAATAACGCCCTTTGTGTCCCAAAATACTGTGGCCATCACTTTGCCAGCAGATGGTTGAGTCTTGAACTTCTTTGGCCTTGGGGATCCCGGCCCTACCCACTGACGACTCTGGGCTTTATTTTCTGGTTCATAATAATGCACCCAAGTCTCATCCACAGTAACTAGATGCAAAAGGAATTCATCTTTTGACCTCAAATGCTTCAACGACGCACTGCATCTTGATGCTCTTGTTGCTATTTGCTCATTGCTAAGGGATTTTGGGACCCAACGGGCTGTAAGCTTGTGCATCCCTAAACAATCATGCAAGATTGTTGAAACGGTACAATGTGAAATGCCTAATTCCTGTGCTATTTCTTCAACCTGACTTTGCCTATCTGAGTATACCAGATCTCTGACTTATTACACATTTCTTCGTCGGTGGCATCAACTGGGCGTTGAGACCTGGCTTCATCTTCAAAGACGTTATACCGCGTTTAAACTCCCCAACCCAGAATTCAACTTGAGATTAAGATGGTGCAGAAGACCCATACACATCAACTAACTCAGCATGTATGTCCTTACCAGTTTTACCTTTTAAATGCAAGTACCGAATTACAGCACGGTACTCCACTTTTGATGAAAAGCTTGCTTTTATATCACTAAACATGTTTGACATTCAATATCTGACAAACAAATGACCATATACATGTGTAGTTTTGTACACAGGTATAGTACATGTATTGAAACAATGCGTGGAAATTGTGGATGTCTCGGTTGATTGGAGATGTCATAGGCTGGTTATTTATTGACTTGCCCTTGTATATATTTTACCTACAGGTTCAATGTATCACTGTGTAGAACAAGGGTTGTGATAGAACAAACGTTTGGTGTCTTAAAGAGAAGATTTATATGCTTGAAGTATGGGTTAAGAACTAGACCCGATATCACCTGTAGCATCGTTTTTGCATGTGTGGTTCTCCACAATTTTGGAATATTAATGACATTTTCAATTGTACATTTCCTCTAGAGGCCACAGTTTTGGCCAAATCTTCATGAAACTTGGATGGAATGTCTGTTTACATAAAACCTTGGACAAGTTCTTGGACAAATTCCAAGTTGGGTCATTTGGGGTCAAAAATTAGGTCAATATGAAAAATGCAACATATGTTGCTCATTTATAATCAGGTGAGCGATCCAGGGCCATCATGGCCCCCTTGTAATCATTTACTGCAGAGACATTCATAATAACATCAAAAAAGTAAGAAAATATCTGAAATAAAGGTATATGAACCTTTTTTATTGTTTTTATTTAAGTAGTTTATATATATATATACCCATACATCATACATATTTATTGATGTAAATAGTATCAATGTTCAATGGATTGACAATGTGTTTTTTGAATCTTGATTGTAAGCATTCCAAAAATATATTTATTACTGCAGTAAATAGTTATAAATGTCTATATATTTGATTTAGTCTTTAAGCCATATTTTCATTGTAGATTGTGGAAATAGTAATATTCACTTATTTCATCAAAGTCAATGCTTTTGCACCCCCCCCCCACCCAAAAAAACAACAACTATTTTTTTATATTTAACAAGTTAAATATATCAAACAAGGCTTTGTCAGTATAGCAAGCTATACTGTCAGGGGTCCCCACTGGCAACACCCCCCCCCACACCACCCCCTGGAGAAAATGTGCTATATTGAAACAAGAAAATGATGGAAATGGTTTGATTTTCAAACAAGTGTGCACATGGCTGATGCGTGTGACATTCCATTGGGTTTTGATGAATACTTCTTTGAAGTTTTATCTAAATCCATCCATAAATGTGTAAGTTATGGGCGTACACGAAAACGGAATGGATGGACTGAATGACGGATGAACGGACAGAAGGACACGCGCAAACCTATAGTCCAAAACCGGTTTCACTGGTGTGGACTGAAAAATGCAAAACACTCATCTACAAACATATTTTATAATTCCAAATTAAACAGTGAGGGCCCATCAAGAGCCTTATGAAGATATGCATAAAATACTTTTTTTTTACGCCGCCAGAGGCGGTCGTATATTGGCGTCATCTTCTCCGTCCGTGCGTCTGTACATCCATATCTTGTGAACGCAACTCCTCCTTTGTTTCTGAATGAATCTTTTCAAAACTTGGCCAATGTCAATACTATAATGGGTAGATGTGAATGAAGCAGAGATTTTCTGGTACAGTGATTTTTTACAAGACTTGTGTCCCATGAAACTTAATCTCTGTAGCTGATTGATATTCCTCCTACATTTCTGAATGAATCATTTCAAAACTTGATCAATGTCATTACTATAATGGGTAGATGTACATGATGTGGCGATTTTCCAGTTCATTGATTTTTACACGATTTGTGTCCCTTGAAACTTAGTCTCTGTAGCTGATTGATATTGCAGCCTTGTGAATGCAACTCCTCCAATCTTTCTGAATAAATCTTTTCAAAATTTGGTCAATGTCATTACTATAATGGGTAGATGTGCATGAAGTGACGATTTTCCTGTTCATTGATTTTTACAAGATTTGTGTCCCTTGAAACTTAGTCTCTGTAGGTGATTGATATTGCAGCCTTGTGAATGCAACTCCTCCAATCTTTCTGAATAAATCTTTTCAAAACTTGGTCAATGTCATTACTATAATGGGTAGATGTGCATGAAGTGACGATTTTCCTGTTCATTGATTTTTAAAAGATTTGTGTTGATTGATATTGCAGCCTTGTGAATGCAACTTCTCCTATGTTTCTGAACAAATCTTTTCAAAACTTGATCTGTGGCATTACTATAATGAGTAGATGTACATGAAGTGGCGATTTTCGGTTCATTATTTTTTGCAAGATTTTTGTCCCTTGAAACTAAGTCTCTTTAGCTGATTGATATTTCAGCCTTGTGAATGCAATTCCTTGTATGTTTCTGACCTAATCTTTTCAAAACTTGGGCAATGTCATCACTACACTGGATAGATATGCACAAAGCAGGGATTTTGTTGTTCATCAATATTTGCAATAGTTATGCCTTTCTAAACATGGTCTCTTGAAAACACAACTCAAGTTTCTAAACAGGTAAAAGTGCATAAAACAGGGATTTTCTGGTACAGTGATTTTGCAAGAGTTATGCAGAGAAAGAAAAAAAGGATTCATATTGATACTGCTATTTGACCTACTTTCATATTGGAAGCTATTTTAAGGTTTTATCTCTTCAGCTGTATTAATTGGTCTCACTCACAGACTTCATTATGAGCTTATGCTTACAGAAATGTTAAAAGCAATAATTAAAAGGACCCTCATGGTCTTTATATTTTGTGGCGGCGTTTATTGTGGCAGCACTGGCACTCTTGTTTTTAGTCGAAAAATGTCCTGCTCATGAGTTATTTTTTGGTGGAAAAGTTCTTGTTCTTGAGAATTTTTCTGCTCAAGGTGTTTGATTTCCAGCTTTAATCGCTCTTCCTCCAACGAGTACAGAATAGAATAGAATATTGAATTAGAGACACCTCAAAAGACGTCATACAGTGTCTAAAAATGTTTAAAATTACGGTAAGTCACCAAACTATACACAAGTGAATCCCGCACAGCAGGAGGGTAAACATGTTTAATATATCAAGTACGTAAAATCAAAGCCTGTTATATATACCAACGTCTTTAATAAAAGCGATCAAAGTATCAACAGAAACAGTATTAAAAAAGTCTAACATAGATGTTTTATTAAAATAATTAGTTCTTATATGATTGTTCTTATAAGATTTAAATCAATACAGTAGACTAAAATATGTTTGATAGTATACGGTTCCTGACAAGGAATGCACACAGGTTGTTCTTCTCGATTTAAAAGATAGGAGTGAGTCAAATGAGCATGTCCTATGCGAGTACAGTGTTGTCTCCTCCCTCCTTCTGCCTGATTTCTTCACATTCTATGCTTTCTTTGCTTAAATTTAAATAACAAATTCATATGATATATAAAAAATATGTTTGTTTGTTGGGTAGCATGTCCTACCGACACTATTTCAGTCATGTTAATGTTTCAAGTTAATAGCTTGGATACTTAGTTATTTATGGTTATTTATGTTCTGGACAACAAAAAGCGATATTTAATAAAAGGCAGTAATTCCAAATATATGATGCAAAGGGTTACCGTTCTTATGCATTGCACTTCTCCTCCATAAGATCTATCCCCTTGTGAAATTTCTAACTACAATTTGAGACTTTCCTTTCTAATTTATGCTTCTGACCAAAAAGTGAGACAGACAGATAGACAGAGAGACAGGTAGACAAACGGGCAAACAATTTTGACAAGAACAATATGTCTCCACCATATAAATATGGGGGGAGACATAATTCAATTTTATGTAATTTGATAAGAGGTAACAAGTTAATCATATTCAAAAATATATATTTTTCCTATGCTACCGGATAATGATTTATAGAATTATTTCATGTGATCTTCTTCATGCACTGTTTCATCCATGAGCATGTTTGTACTGGAAGGCTCCCTCACATAAAAATCCGAATTACCCTGCCAGGATTCGAACCCACGCGGTGAGGGGCTGAGTGAGTGTTAAAGTCAGCGACTTTACCCTCTCGGCCATGGAGGCCCCTAATAATTTCTGTCATTTATACAAAATGAATATTAATATAGTAACATTGATATTCAAATGGTGCTAAGTATGCAAAAAATCAAAAAAAAAAATCAATAAATACTTACATTGGAGTGACATTTGACTAGTTGATGGAGTCGGAGTTTGGAAGTGTTTCAGGTGCTTAAACAGATGAAAAATCATCATAAGACAGTGTTTATCAAAGGAACATTCCAAATAATCAAGTCAATATTTTATTGGCTCATTAGTTGTGCTTTTGACAAAAACTTGAGAAAAAAAGAAGATAATTCAATAATTGGAATAGAGTTATGGTTCTTAGTTACTGCACTTCAACTAGTGGCATTCTATGTTAAAGTTGCTGACAAACCAACCAACAGACAGACAGGGCAAAATCAATATGCCCCAGATTACGTATCACGGAGGCATAAAATCGTTTTAGCATATTGTCAAGTGAAAAAATACATCATCAATGCATAGGTGATTACAAAAACTTCATATAGTTTAAATTACATATATGGTGTTAAGGTGTCTGTAAACTGAAAACAGTAACATTATGCATTTGTTTCATATGATTTTGTAATGAAATAAAAATAGTTGAATAAAGTAGTTGAATAAAGTAGTAAGTGATCAAAATCAACCTGGGTAACTATCAACAGATTTTTCAACATATATTAAGATAATTATATCATTTATTGTTTATTTCATTCTAATATTATTTTTTATGTAATGAGAAGTATCATCTTTATATACAATTTAAATAATATTTATCAATTGTTATTATTTAAATAATATTTATCAATTGTTATTATTTTAATAATATTTATCAATTGTTATTATTTAAATAATATTTATCAATTGTTATTATTTAAATAATATTTATCAATTGTTATTATTTAAATAATATTTATCAAGCATTCACCTTCATCACCAATCACTGCTGAACATTACTCATTTTCCAAACATATTCTCTTATGTCCTGTTTAATTAAAAATGTTAAAATTAAATAATACGATTAAGAAAAGGTTATATACAATTTATGTAATATTTCATAAGGAAGAGCTGAATAGGTGTATAGACATGGAATGATAATTATTTCAGGGACAAAGACCAAAGATTATATTAAACATTTTTACGGTATTTCATGACTTTATTTTGCTCAGATGACAAATTTTTTTTCAAAGTTAGCACATAATAACTTTAAACAATATGTATTTATTGAACATTGGGGGTAAACATGCAATACATAGGTCATTTATTACGACTTAAAAATCATTATGTCATTGTTATTAAATGTTATCTCCATGACATTCTTTCACAAATGTTAATACCTATTTTTAAGTATCTATTCTTAAGTTAAAATTTTACATTTTTATACATGTTTTTTATACATGTTTTTTTGTTTTTTTTTAAAGAAAATTGTTTTAAAATAATATTGAAGTTTCAATCGAAAGCTGACAAATACACTTTTAGAAATGCTTAAAAAGACAAGAGCACCACATACGGGTGCCAAAGCTCATCTGTTTTTGCCAATGTTACACATTTTTGTTAAACACTTAAAAAAGATGACCTTGAAAATCACAACTGAAACTGTAAGCCTTAAAATGCAAAGTTTAAGTACCATACCCTTTTAAATTTGACCTTTGACCTTGAAGGATGACCTTGACCTATGCATGGAGTAGAATGTATACAACACAAAGATGTGAAATATGTAAGCAAATAATCACAATTGCTTATTCACTGTTTTTGATAACACAAAACTGTAAAATTTGAAAACATTAAAAAAAAAAATGTTCTTTTTTATCTGCCTAAAGATCATTACCAAAATCACACCTGCACAGGTTCATATGATGACAAACCAGTATACAAAGTTTTTTTAAAAAAATATTGAAAAATGACAAAGAAATATCGATTATAAAACATGTCCAAAGTTATGGCCAAATAAGGTCAAAGGTCAAGGTCGATACATAAAATATTGAGGTATATCTGAAAAATCATTATCATGATGAATATGCATACCAAATATAAAAGATGTATGTCAATAGTAAATAGTTATGGCCAATCAAGTTTTTTGTTAAACATTGCAAAATTAGGTAATAGTTCAAAGGTCAAAGTCCAAAAGTGTTACATTGATGGAAAGGTCTTGCCACAAGGAATTCACATGACTGTGAAATATCAGTGCCCTGTTGGTTATGGTTCAGAAATGACAGGCATTTTAAAGTTTTCAAAAAATACAGCAAAAATAGGTATATCTGAATAGCTCTTGCAAAGATGAATATGCATACCAAAAATAAAAGTTGTATGTCAAATAGTAAAGGAATTATGGCCAACGTTAAAGTTTTTTGTTAAATATTTCAGAAATAGGTCAAAGGTCAAGGTCAAAGTCAAAAAGTGTAACATTGATGGAAAGGTCTTGCAACATGGAATTCACATGTGAAATATCATTGCCCTGTTCGTAACGGTTCTGAAATGACACATTTTTAAAGTTTTCAAAAAATACAGCAAAAATAGGTCCAAGGTCAAGGTCAATAGGTGTAAATTTTTATATGTCTGAATAGGCCTTGTCCAGATGAATATGCATACCAACAATGAAAGTTGTATATGGAATAGTAGAGAAGTTAAGATTCCGGACAACGATGACGACAACGCGGACGATGGAGTTTTGACAAAAGCTCTTTTTTTTTTTCTTCGGAAAAAACAGACAAGCTAAAAATGTGTTTTCATTTAAAATTATTCTCATAACAGAGTCTCTTTTATAATTTTTAATTATGTTTCAATTACTTAAATTAATGTATAATTATGTATTTAATATTTTAAAAAAATAAATATCATTAGGTAATTTAATTATCAAAATTGGTTTTGGAAATTTTTTTATAATTTCAATTTGTTTGTTTGATTCAGCAACAAATGGCTTAGAATTCAGTATATAAGAAACACATGCTTTTATAGGTAATAAATTATTCTTTATTCATTTAATTCGGTTGTTTGTTGGGTTTAACGTCCCATCAACAGTCTTTCAGTCATTTGGAGACTATGTCTATTTGAGACAGATATAGTGCTGCCAAACTGCAGTATCACACCCCAGACATGTGGCATGATACCACACCCAGTCACATTATCCTGACACCAAGTCAACAAATCCTGGTTGCAGAGCGCCAAACAATGGAGCTAAACTAAAACAAGTTTTCGGACTTTTGTATGTCGCAACCAGGGATCAAATCCAAGACCAACCGCTACCAGGGAGGACACTCAAACTACTCGCCCACTGGGGATGGTTATATAATTCACTTTTAGCTATGTCATGTTTAGTTACAAAGAACATCAATTATTAATAAATATATCAAGATAAAGAGGATAATTTAATTTTGAGTGAACATCTTTTTATAATTCCCTATAATCCACCGAAAAACATTAAATAAATACAAGATTATATTTAGCTTCCACGTCACAGGAAAATGCATTTCCTTCAGCTGAAACATGAGTTTGATACTCATCTGTTATCCATCATCACAACAAATAAATGTTTCATGTAATAATTTAAGATCAATTTATTGAATTACCAGTATATAATAGTTAGTGGTACAAAGTGATTATGTGATGTTCAGGATCAAATTTATGTTAATATTTAAAATCAATTTAAAAATATGTCTTGCAGCATTCATATATTTACCTTTATAATTTCCAGTGAAACTTAGTACTTATTCAATAAATTCTGTAGCACATTGACAAATGTTGTAATTGACTGGGATATTTCAACCAAGCTTGTAAGGTTATGTCATTTTAAAGGAAGTATAAAGGTATATTTTTACCAAGTTGCATAGTAAGGGATAATAATTTGAGTCATGACTAGGATATTAGGAAACTAGTATACCTTATCTTCCATAAAGCAATAATAATGATTTTAAGACAGGTAACATACATACATTATTATTCTATTGACTATACATATTTAACAATCTTCAAATCAAAGATATTCAGAACACAATTTTTAGATTTTATATTAATCTATAATTGATTGAAAAGAGTTGTATGCACTCCCGATATCATGTGGTAACCATAAATAATTGAAAAGCTTACATAGAATTCAATAAAAAAAAATTGAGAAAATAAAATACCAAGAACCTGATGATTCCAGGCTCCCACTAACACCCTCTAATGGGGGCGGGCCTCCCGCAGTCTTATGAGCTGACAGATTCTTGTCCTTAACTGTTAAAAAAAAGAATAAAAAACAATATTTACACATTATACAGCAATAAAATACATAATCTGAAATGGTTTCGAAATAATTTCAAATATAAAAGGTAAAAAAACTTGACTTGAAAAAAAAATAATGCACAGTTTCTATTGCATTTACATTTAAAAACAAATCATGTGATAGATCATGGTTTTCAATTATAAAACAATTTTTTATATTATTAAAATAAATTTTATATCCATCAATGAATATTGTAAATAGATGCAGGAATTCTTATTTCATGAATTTGTATGCGACTTTTTCTTAAATTGCTTAATTCACATCCATATGAAGTTTAACAAGTACCAAAGGTTACAGCAGGAAACAGTAAACCAATGTAAAGATAACAACTTAAGTATAGAAATACAGGTAGCTTTTAAATCAAGAATGAATAACATCAACTACATTAATCAGTAAAAAAAAAAAATCATGACATGGAAGGCAATAATAAACACATGACAAAAATTTACCTCTTGTCTTCAAATTGTTGAACTTTTTATTTTGGTTATTTCTCTTTTACACGAGGCTGTTCCGGATCTATGAAAAAGATATATCCACATTGTTAAAAGAAAATGTTAATTAACAGATGTCTAGTAGACTAATGTTTTTTTGTTTTTTTTTAAAATAACAACTTTATGTATATATATCGGAAACAATTACGTTCCACTTACATTTTCAAAACTTCCAGCACAAAGGGAGGTAATGATATATTTCCCATTAGGTTACTGTGGTCTTCACATATTATGTAAGATCAACATATATGTTTAGGATTAATGTATATATGTATATGATTTGATGCAAATCAAGTCTAATTATTTGGTGGAATAGCGTTATTTTGTAAATAGACACATAAGAGAAAGGACAATGCATTCATCATTTGATAATTATGAGTTGAATTTTTCTGTGATTTCAGCCTATTTACTTTCTTTAAGCTTTGATGACCCAGAGGTACAACCTTTGAACCGGCTGAACAAACCATCAGCACTATCGATAACCATCGATAGAACTGACATTTTGTCCAGCTCGGTCCAGTTTTCTTTCCTTTTCTTCAGTGGATCCATCACACCTATGCAGACGACTTGTGACAGCTGTACGTCAAAAATTCCCATACTTTTACGCAAATTGATCTCCGAGATTAAGAAGCCCTGATTCGGGCTGCTTACAACAGGCATAATTGAGTACAAAATTTTGCTCAGCTGAGTATGCGATAAACGATGTTGAGAACACAGCTTATCTTTACAGCTCAGTTGAGCATGAAACTTAGATTTGAGTCTGAGTCTGAATACGAGTATGATTTTCAATACGTTTGAGAACACGGGCCAGTACCATTTTTAACGACTATGGTATGTTGCAGAGGGTGATCGAACCCATAAACATCCGATTACGGGGTTATAAAGTTATAATCTATAAAACATTGTAATATGAAAACCTAACAAGAGCTGTCAGATTATTCAACTATTCGAAATGTTTGTTGGTAAATCAAATGAAATCTATTTTTGCCCTTCATATAACCTGTATATAATAATAGTAAAAAAAAGGATATACCTTGATAGTCTGATACCCCTGAATATGTTTATGAAGTCTAAAATCAATCCTATACCTAGTTACTGAGACTTAAGCATAATACCACTGTGCATGCAAAACTTTTAACAAAATTTTCTAAGTAAAAAGGGGCCATAATTTGTAATATAATCCATTAAGAATTATCTACCTTGTAGATATGATACCCCTATATGTATTATAGATGTTTCAAATCAATCCCATGCCTGGATACTGAGATGTACACATGAAAGTATCTTGCATGCAAAACTTTAACCAAAATTTCTAAGTTAAAAAAGGGCAATAATTTGTTTTCAGTCAAGAGTTATCTACCTTGGTTTTCTGATGCCCCTAAACATATTCATAAACTTGTAAGCTAATATGTTGAACTGTTATTTAGATATAAGATTGATAGTAACTTGCATGCAAAACTTTAACCAAAAGCTGCAATGCCGACGCAAGGTGACTGCAATAGCTCTCATATTCTTCGAATAGTTAAGCTAAAAATGTTAAATGTAACATAATGCTCTTATTTTATTTTGTCACCTTCCACTGGGAGCTTATCCTCCTCTGCCAGAGTCTCGTCCGGTTCATGACTGTTCACATCCTACTGGTTCATGCCCTCCATCCTCTCCATCAAGATCTGCAGATTGAGTAGCAGAGGAACATTACATTACACAATCTTTAAAGTGACTTCCTATATTTTTTAGACACTGTCACAGGAGTGAAAACTAAACCCTGGCATGTCATTTTATTACAGGATGTTCTAATTTCAAGATGGCCACTAACTGGCCAATTTGAATCCTGCGGGCAAAAAACGTGTCACACTTTTTCTCATTATGTCCTTGCACTGTGAAAAAAACCAAAATAATTGATCAAAACTGTAGTATCTGTGTTCTCCAGGAAATGTTTTAACAGACTAACTGGTGACTACAGTGTAATTTTCAAAATTTGCGGGGTATGATGATGATGCATAATTTCAAACAAGACAATTCTAATATACCATCTTACAACTTTTCTAGTCATTTTCTACCAATTTTCTTTAATTAATGGACACTGGGCAGTTTTGCATACATGAAACATTTAAAAAAATGTCAAGGTAGTTCAAGTCTGATTTTGGTAATCTTAGACATCCTTTATTTCTTACTTGCAAGGTTTATGTCAGAAGGCTTAACTCCAGCAAATCAACCGACATTGTTGGATTCTTGGAGAAGCATGATTTTTGCCACTTCTATCCTTTCCATAAGTCCAGAAGTGGCCCTATAATGGGCCAGATGAACTTTCCCTTGGTGCAGGCCCATTACCTGAATGCAATGATTTTTTTTTTTTTTTTTTTAATCAAAATCTATGAAAGCAAGAGAGCCATGATGACCCTATATCGCTTGACTGAGCAATTTCATTGCTGTAGCTTTAGAAAGGTTTAAGTAAGTCAAGATCAAGTCCAGCCAATGTCAAAGTTGAAATCTACGAGCAAAACTGTATACAGTTTAAATTTCATTAATGAAGCTTCAAAATCAAGAAAGTAAGTCATCAGGTCATGGTTAATGTCAAAGTTGATATTTTCACGTTAAACTATCCAGATAGTTCAAATTTCATTGCTATAGCATAAAAAAACTAGAACTATCACTAAATGTGATTAATACCCCCGCAATACTGCTTTAGAAATGATGAAGTTATTAGGATTAAGAAGAAGAGTATGAAAAAGACATTTTTACATTAGTTATTTTTCCAGATTTTTGGCCGGGTTACACAGGTGCAAACCCAGGTTATAGAATGGTGAATGTCACAGCCTCTTTATATTTGGTATACAGCATTAACACGTGGTCCCATATCGTGGGATTCGATTTCAGGTCTCTCACTCATCCACTTCCTGTTTACCGACTTAGTTATATTTTCAACATAACTGTCAATGGTAGGAAATTTTCGTAGCAGTTTTCTCAGCAACTACTTATCACAGTCTCTTGATATTTGGTACACAGCCTAAAAATGTGGTCCCATATCAGTGGAATTGATTTCAGGTTTGTCGCTCATCTACTTCCTGTTTACCGACTTAGTTAAATTTTCGACATAATGGTCAATGGTAGGACATTTTCGTAACAGTTTTCTCAGCAACTACATATCACAGTCTCTTGATATTTGGTATACAGCATTAACACGTGATCGGTTGGTCGGTCGGTCGAGCGGTCCGTTGCATTTTCCTTGTCCGGAGTAACAAAGGGCAATAACTCTGTAATTACAATAGATAGAGTTATGGTTCTTGTGCACTGCACTTCCACTTATTGTGGTTGACAATTGTATGAAATTGTTTTGAATTCCAACCAGTTCTTTTCAAGTTATGCTATGGACAAGGAAAAGTAACAAAGGGAAATAACTCTGTAATTACTCTAGATAGAGTTATGGTTCTTGTGCACTGCACTTCCTCATATTGTGGTTGACCACTGTATGAAATTGTTTTGAAATCCAACCAGTAGTTTACAAGTTATACTCCGGACAAGGAAAAAATACAAAGGGCAATAACTCTGTAATTCCTATAGATAGAGTTATGGTTCTTGTGCACTGCACTTCCTCATATTGTGGTTGACCATTGTATGAAATTGTTTTGAAATCCAACCAGTAGTTTACAAGTTATACTCCGGACAAGGAAAAGTAACAAAGGGCAATAACTCTGTAATAAGTCAAGATGGAGTTATGGTTTTTGTGCACTGCACTTCCTCTCCATGTGCTTGATTATTGCATGAAGTTGTATTGAATTCCAACTTGTGGTTTTCAAGTTATGCTCCGGACAAGGAAAATGCAACGGACCGCTGGACCGACCGACCGACCAACCGACCGACCGACCGACCACCGGGTGACTCCTATATACCCCCCCAAACTTTGTTTCGGGGGTATAATGAGATAAGTGTGTTCTCACATCAAACAAGTACTATGTTCGAATGAACGCCACGCCCCCGCTGGGGCCTGAGACCTTGTGGGTCAAGGTCATTTGAAGGTTAAGGCGGGTAGGGCTCATCAAGGTGCATGCACTTGTGAAGTTTGGAGGTTATGGATGGAAGCACATTCAATTTGTGGCCAAGGTTAATATTTGCAATTTTGGGGCACAGTGACCTCTAAGTGGGTCTGGTCGGTAGAGCTCATCAAGGTGCATGCACCTGTGAAGTTTGGAGGTTATGGATGGAAGCACATTCAATTTGTGACCAAGGTTAATATTTGCAATTTTGGGCCACAGTGACCTCTAAGTGGGTCTGGTCGGTAGAGCTCATCAAGGTGCATGCACCTGTGAAGTTTGGAGGCTGTAGGTGGAAGGACCTCTGAGTTACGGTCAAGGTTAAAGTTTTGTGACGAAAACAATATGGTCCCAATCTTTTGATGCAGAGGCATAAAAATAAACTTAACAAGAGGCCCATGATGGCCCTAAGTTGCTCACCTGAGATAAATAGGTTGAACCAAGGAACATCTGTACCAATTTATTTTAAAATCTGGCCAGTTGTTTTAAAGAAGATGATTTTTAAAGTTTTCAATTTTTTTTTCTTTTTGTTGCCATGGCAACCAGAGTTCTATATGGATCAAGTTTATTTTAAAAACTTTTATGAAGGTTGACCCAAGGATCATTCCTGCCAATTTAATCAAATTCTGTCCAGTGGTTTCAGAGGAAATATTGATTAAAGTTTTCCCTATATACATATAAGGCAAATAAGCCCCGCCCCTGGCGGCCATGTTTTTTACAGATCAGAAAAACTTTAGCAACTTTGGTAGAGGTTTTTTTTTTTTTTTTTTTTTTTTTTAACCACTTTATTTTCCTCATCATAGAAGCAAAAGGGTCGAGGCCATCCCCGTTGCTCCGTACAATATAACTGCATATAACTATGTTCATATAAACATACATGTAAATTACATCAT
The DNA here is from genome assembly GCA_021229015.1 of Solen grandis. Classification (NCBI taxonomy): domain Eukaryota; kingdom Metazoa; phylum Mollusca; class Bivalvia; order Adapedonta; family Solenidae; genus Solen; species Solen grandis. The sequence goes on from CM037777.1 coordinate 8,156,345, forward strand.
ACCTAATGCAATATTTATTTTTTTAACTTTGAATCAATTATTAACAAAGTGGTAGTTTAAATTATATAATAGAAGTAATACAAACATAAGATAAAGAAGAAGACGAAAAAAAAAACAAAAAAACAACAAACAAAGAAGAAAAAAAAAAAAAACAAGTTGCCTTTCCTACATAGAATTATAAAGCAATAAAAATCTATATTGGTATACTTATTTAAGTCCATACAACATAAGTAAAGTAAAGCATCCGTACCTTATTATGTCCGTGTTGAAAAAACTGTTTAAGATTTAAACATTATCTAAGGTGTTGCTAAGAAGTTGTTTCCATTGGGAATCAAAGCGGTTCCTATCCTCTAATTTTAGTGTGTTGACGTATATTGTGAATTGTTGTGTAATATAAGCTACAGCTAAATCATATGATGGTTTAAGTTTTATAACCCTACTGTGATATAAGAATTTTTTAGTAAATAATATTAAAAGATTTTCCACCCTACATGTATTGTTTAATACACCAAATAAGAAATCTACTTTCCCTATTTTTGCTATTTTTGGATTTACTTGTTTTACTGTGATCTTTTTTATAATACTCTGGCTAACGTGACACTCCCATAGTAGGTGAACAATAGTTTCTTTATCAGTTCTACAAAAAGAACATCTATTACTATCTAATATTTTCATTTTGTTAAGAAGGTCGTTTGTTCCAAGGATTCTGTGATTAATCCTATACTGAAACCATTGTAAGTTTGAAGAAATCGCATTCACAAAAGGATGTAAATAGATATTTTCCCAATCACTTTTTTTTAGCTTTATTTTTAATTCATTTTCCCATTTTGTTTGACTTGGAACCAATTGATATTAAGACTGTTATATATTGTTTTAGCACCAGATGCGCATGTAATAATTACTTTCATTAATGGTGGTAATATTGGTTTATATTGTTGTATTGAAAGTTTTTCTTGCGAAATATTACTTCTTTTAAGAAAAAGTTTTGTTGCTCTTACTAATCCCTGGTAATGTAGGAAGTTAATTTTAATTTTATAAGTAGCAGAAAGTGATTCCATAGATAAGAAATCACCATTACTATCCACTATATCACCTATATTCAAAATCCCTGCATTAAACCACTGTTTAAAAAATATGCTTTTTGAATCAATTGTGATATGCTCGTTGTAAAAGATAGGATAGTTTAAAATTTCAGATTGAATATACTTATGATTTGTACACATATCAATATAAGCTGCAATAGTGTCTTTCCAAAATTTGTTTTTTAAACTTGAATGTAATGTTATAGCATAATCTTTGCCCAATGTTAAGAGTTTATAAAAATCCCTAAAAGCTACATTTTGCCATTTACCACCTACACTGCAAAGTCTTTTCAACCACGTAAGTTTTAGAGCTGAAATAAACGATTTTACATTTACCATTTTAAGACCACCTTCATAGTATTCTTTAACCACAATATTAGATTTAATTTTGTTAACACCATTCCATACAAATTCAAAAAGTAAACCATTGAGACGTGTAATAAATTGGAGAGATGGATTTGGTAAGGACATAAACAAGTGGTTAAAAAGAGTAATAATAAGGGTTTTCACAACAGTAATTCTACCTATGGGAGTGAGAATTCTTCTCTTCCAATGTGATAAAACTGAGATCATTTTTTCTAATTTTGGGTTATAATTCATATCAATTAACTTGTCTAGATCTACATGAAAGAGTATTCCTAGCATATCAAAGTGTTGTTGATTCCAGTTAAGTTTCCATTTTGTCTTAATACTGTCAGAACTATATTTCTTTTTGCCTATCCATACTATCTTAGTTTTATCAAAGTTTACTTTTAAACCAGACATTTTGAAAAACAAGTAAGTGTACATAATGTATTGTTTAGTGACTCCTCTGAACCGTCTAGGATTATTGTTGTATCGTCAGCAAACTGAGATAATTTATGTTCTACATCATTAATTTTAATGCCTTTTATCTTTTGTTGTTGTCTTATACTAAGGGATAAGATTTCTGCACTTAAAATAAAGATATAACATGCCAGCGGATCCCCTTGTCTACAGCCTCTTTGAATGGGGAAAAAATTGGAAAAGTAACCACATTGAGTAACAGTTGACTGAGCATCCTTGTATAAAATATTAAACCATTTCTTAATGTCTGGACCGAAGTTAAAAACATCTAAAGTTTTATAGATAAAATTCCACGAAAGTGAGTCGAAAGCTTTTTCAAAATCGATCAGAAGGAGTAACCCCGGGATATCTTTATCTTCAGTGTATTGCATAATGTCATATATTAATCTAATATTTTCTCCAATAAATCTGCCTTTTATAAACCCTGTTTGATCTTTATTTATTAGTTTATCCAAATATCTCTTTAATCGATTAGCTATACAGCCCGACCCAATTTTATAGACAGTGTTTAAGAGTGTTATAGGTCTCCAATTTTTTAACTGGTTTCTGGGTTTATTTCCTTTCGGTATGCAAGTAATAATACCTTGTGTCTGAGTTACAGCTAATTGACCAGATTCAAATGCATTGTTCAATGACCGAATTACAAAAATGCCAATTTTTTTCCAAAAACACTTAAAAAATTCTGCAGTGAAACCAGAGGTACCCGGACTTTTGTTATTTGACATATTCTTTAAAACAAATGACGCTTCTTGAAGACTTATTGGACCTTCAAGATCACTACTCTCTTTTTTTGATAGTTTGGGTATGTATTCAACCTTTAAGAAGTCATTGAATGAATCGTCTATTGAAGATTTTTCGCTATTTTTGTTTAAGTAAAGCATTCTATAAAAGTGTGCTATTTCGTTTAAAATTTCTGTTTGGTTTGAAATGACGTCATTGTTTTCCTTAAGAATTGAATTAATAGTTTTTGAGGCATAATTATTTTGTTCTAATTTACAAAAGAATTTTGATGGTTTTTCACCTTCCACTGTCCATTTTGTTTTTGATCTAATAAGATTCCTTTAATTTGTCTTCTTGAATATTCCTAAGTTCACCCCTAAGTAATTCTAATTGACTTATGTTTTCGCTATTTAGGCTATTCTCAATATTTTCAATACTTTGCAATATTGTTTTTTCTCTATCGTTTCTAACTTTTTTCACGTATGACCCATAAGAAATCGCTTTTCCTCTTACTTCCATTAATAAAGTCTCAAGGAATAACTGATCATTAATTGTAAATTGGAGTTGTTCATCCGGTATAGTTTCGATGATATCAAGATTGTAAATAGGAATAGCATATTGTTTTTTAACATCATCAATTATTTTATTAATAGTATTTACATAGTTTATGTCATTCAACAATGAATTATTGTGTTTCCAGAAACCCTTTCCATGCGTAAAGTTATTAAATACTAATTCTAATGTAACAATAGAGTGATCAGACTGGAGACTTGGTTTTACTGCTATGCTTCCCACATTTGCTAAAATTGTCTGAGAAATTAGAAAAAAATCTAAGCGTGCCTGCTGAATTGGTCTTGTTTTACGCCATGTATATCTTTTTAATTCTGGATACTTTTCACGGAATGGATCGATATATTCATTTTCCTTTATTATTTTCAAAAGAGCGTCTCTAGCTTTTTTATTATTAACATGTTTATATTTATAATAGTCTAAAGATGGATCTTGAACAAGGTTAAAATCACCACAAATGACTACGTCTTCGTTGCCTAAATCCTGTATTGTTTTGAATAAACTGACGTAAAAGAGTGGGTTATCCTCATTTGGACCATAGATAGATGCTAGAGTTAATCTATTTTCTTCTATTGACATATCTAAAGTAACGAAGTTTCCTTTAGTATCAGTAGTTTCATTATGTATCTTACAGTCGACATCTTTAGATATTAATATACAAACACCTCTTGAATTAGAGGTATGACAACTAAGATAACATTGCGAGCCCCATTCTGTGTAAATTAGTTTGTACATAGACCTTGTGAAATGACAATCCTGTAGACAATATATATCAAATTTAAGACTTTTAAGATAATCAAAGACCTGATTCCTTTTCTTTAGACCATGAAGTCCCCTACAATTTAAGGAGAGTATCTTATAAGTTTTACTCATGGTGCCTTATATAAAATACATTACATATACATAGTAACACGCAATATATGTACTTGTGTACATAGCTTTCTAAAATCATTTGAGGAGGCAACATGCTGCAAGCTACAAGAGAAAATAAAGAGTAGGCAAAAAGGAACATTGAAAGAAAAGAAAAGAAAACAAAAAGCAACCAAAAAGATGATACTTCCATCTTCTAAAGATACACATATCCACTATATATATTAAACATGTTTATAACATATTTTATATCCTTATAAAGATTGCACTCGTATATATTTTACTAGTAAATGATTACACCGGAAAAGGGCAAAAGCTCACAAATACCTTGAGAAAAGAGAAAATCCCTTTTCAACGTTTAACTGTGCGTAGTAAAAAGGATTCTTATAGTCTGTATATATCGCAATAAACTAAACATTAAGAACAAAAACAAATATTTAAAAACAGACTTCACCAGAAAAAGACAAAAGCTGATAAGATATTAATGATAATAAAAAAAAAAAAAAAAAAAAAAAAAAATAAAGAAAAAAAATTAAATGTTAATAAAAAAAAAAAATACCAGAGCTGTCATTAGATGTAATTTGTATTTTGAACCCCTTGCCAATATCATATATAACACAAAGTAACAATTGCAGAGTAGAAACTGTA
>CM037777.1:8161159-8211159 GCA_021229015.1 Solen grandis
AGAGTGTTTTTTCGAGCTCTGTGGAGACTTACTTAGTGACTACCTATGGTTACTTTGTTACTTGGAAACTTACTTACTTAGATTGAGACTTACTTAGTTACATTGAAGCTACTTGGCTATTATTGTATATAATTCTTATGTCAGTGCCAAGGTCTGTGTTTATAAATATGCATGTTAAACGGTTTATCAATACCCAGATACCGCAGTTGATATTGTACACACTTGCATGAAGGGTTGTCCCTTCACTGGCATGTGAAATTACAAAATTTTCCAACTCAGTGGAAGCAATAAATGGATGGCTTATTTTGCAGACTTGATCTGCTTTGCTTCATTGGGCTTATGCTAAGATTATACTTAGTTCTGTTACACCTAGCAAACAGTTATCATAAAAAAAAATGGTAGGAAAGCAATTAATTTGTTGGCACCTATATTTTGGGAAGTCTTAGGATTATCAAAACCTTGTAATCACGTCCCCTTTTTGCCATATTTCCTTTGTTTATGCACCACATTTGTATATTTATCAAATAATTTTGTTTTGTTGACTTCATTCAATTACCTTGCTCCTTAAGCTTGTAGCATTGTTATTGATATTGTCTTTAAATGATAGCACAGTTCTTTAAATATCAGCACTTACCTGACTGTCAGTGGTCTCTTGGGCCAAAGCATCAAGAGAAAAAGGCACATGGTTGTATTAACAGGGATGGAGAATGAGACAAAAATGATTTTTGTGTATGATACATGCATTTAGTCTATATTAATGTTCAATTTTAACAGACCCTCTAATCAGAAAAAAAAGGAAAATTCATCTCTTTGATTCCCACTTCTCTCATTTTTATCAGCCTTTAACCCTTTCCCTCATATAGACTCATCTTAACCCTTTCCCCATATAGACTCATTTTAACCCTTTCCCTCATATAGACTCATCTTGACCCTTTCCCTCATATAGACTCATTTTAACCCTTTCCCTCATATAGACTCATTTTGACCCTTTCCCTCATATAGACTCATCTTGACCCTTTCCTTCATATAGACTCATTTTAACCCTTTCCCTCATATAGACTCATTTTAACCCTTTCCCTCATATAGACTCATCTTGACCCTTTCCCTCATATAGACTCATTTTAACCCTTTCCCTCATATAGACTCATTTTAACCCTTTCCCTCATATAGACTCATTTTGACGCACTCAACAGGTACCACATAAAGCCTGATCTGCAAAAAACCACAGTTAAACCTTACCAAATTTAATTACAAAATCCTCATTTCCAGACCACTGAGGAGCAGCGAACAGCATAAAACCTGATCAGCCTGCGAGTTACTCGCAGGCTGATCTGGTTTTATGCTGTTCGCATAGGTCTTTTCATGGTGTCCTCTATGAGGGAAAGGGTTAAAGTCATTCCACAGGAAAAGTATTTTGATAGAATTAAACAGAATGGTAAGGGAATGATTTTTTGTTGTTGCAGTAACTGATTGAATAATGAATTAGTTTGATTTCCATCTGTTCCATCAATCATGGACCCAATGCTGAATTTCCGTGTTGTTTTAAATAAATAATTTGCTTTGTTCAATTTTTTTATTCCCTCCTTCAGCTAAGCTGGATTCTCTCTGTCCATAAAACAATAGATTGAAAATAAAAGGCCATAACTTGGTTCCAGCTTGACAATTCTGTTGATATGGAAATAACAGGAATTTTAAGGTCATTTGAATATTAACCTGTTTCTTCCACATTCAAAATATTGATTATGAAAAGGCTTTTACAACCTATCAGTTTATGGGTCAGACTTTTATGGAATATTATGAAGATTTGGTAGGAATAGAAAGTCATTATTGGAAAAGAGGTGATAAGGTATGAATTATAATGCCATATATGGTGTACTAAGATGCTTATGGTTCATCATAAGAAATAGTATTGGTGTAGCTCCCTTGCTAATGGTGCTTAGCATATAGAGGTAGTTCCAGGATTAGTTGGCCAATGTCAGGATAATGTGACTGGGTGTGGTATCATGCCACATGTCTTTGGCATGATATTGCAGTGTGGCAGCACTATATCTGTCTCAAGTAGACATCATCTCCAAATGACTGAAATACTGTCAGCGGGACATTTAACCCAATAAACAAACAATAATAAAACTATTATTCAAAAAGAAATACAAAAGCAAAGTGCCTTTTTCTCTATAAGGGAGTATATATATATATATATATCTGTGTTTGATTTTTATCGTCACAAACCCTGTCTCAACTGCACCTTTTGATGATTTATTTTCAGTTATGTTTCGACTTTATGATGCTGATGGAAATGGCCTTCTTGATTCTTCAGTAAGTATTGTAAAGATATCACCCCTGTATGGAATCCAGCCACCCACCCCACCCCCAGTTTGTAATGCTTTCATTTACCCCTTTCTTTATCCATTTTTATTTTTAAATTTGTTATCTTAAGGTATTCTATCTGACCATCTTAAGGTATCACATCTGTAGTCAGTATATAATACATGGAGTATTATCATGTCCTTGTTGCTATTTATTTTTCACTATTGCAGACAATTAATTATGAAATAAAATAACTGATTTAGAATTCAAAGTTCCATTACATTAAAAGTCAGTAACAGATTTATTATAGGGTTCTTATAATGACATACTGGTTAAGGGAGAAAGAATATCTTAATCTTTACATATAGCCACACTTGGATAAAATGACATCTGGTCTGGTAAAAGATAAATTCATCTTCACTAACCAATCTTTTTAAAGGTGGCCAAGCAGTTCTGACAATAATGTTAAAAGGTCAAAGTGTACTTCCATCAGGCAACTTACCTATACCTGACATTTCTTGCTCTTGACTTTAAATCAAGTTCTCTCTCTACTTAGTCCTAGATCATATTCCTATACATTGAAACACATAAAAATGTGTAACTTTAAATGGATTTTACAAAAACATTTTTCAAAAAAAAAATTGCACTATCAGATACTAGTGCACAGACAGTGAGAGGGTTTTGCATGCAAAACAGTCTGAACTCACTCAGAGTTGTTTGTAAGTTGTTAACTTATAAAACCTGGGTCGAATTCCACCAAGAAATCTTAGCGCTAAGAAAAACTTAAATACTTAAGGGCCAATTTCATAAGTCTTGTTTCTGTAATAAAATTCCAAAATATTTAATCTCTTAACATTTATTTGTTAGTTATTAAGGTAATTACTCATTTCAGTCTAGTCATATGCTTGAATAGTTAACTCAAATGATAATGGTGGAATGTGTGTCAGATAGAGTTTTGATTGTAAATACATCTAACTCTAAGTTGTTTGTGTGTAATTTAAACCTGCTTAAGTGTTCTAGAACAATATGTATAATAGAACAGGAAAGAACAATGTGTTTTTTTATCACTTTTATGCTCACAGAAATGCTACCACCAAGCTTGGAATTTATAAATATATATATATCACTTTAAACATATTGTGAATCTGACAGATGTTAATGAAATATTCAGTGTATACAGGTGAACATATATCGCCTGATTTATCATCAAATCTGCCATTCTGCATGATAGCTGAAACATAGACTTGCATAAAACTACAGGATGTGCCCTTAAAGGTCAATGAAATTATTTAAAACAAGGATGGACTACCTTAGTACCCTTAAAGAGCCACAGTGACATGCTTGAAGATTCCGAATTTATTGTCTATGTAAATCTTATTCAGCTTGCTACAACTGGCCGCTGCACGTGTATTTTGTTCTAGCCAGTCTTTGATTTTAATCAGAAAATAACTGACACTCCTTGCAGAATTTGGTAAAAGAAATACTTAGCTTTGCATTTTAAGAATGAACTAGTTAACCAAGTGTTTGGGTTAACATGACCAGGTATGGTGTCATGACCATTCCTGAATTGTAATATAACTAGATGTGGTATCTGTTACATTGGTATCATGATGTACCGTATGGTATCATGATTGTGATATTACCAGTTGGTATCATGATTGTGATATTACCAGGTTTGTATCATGATTGTGATATGACAAGGTATGGTATCATGAGTTGTGATATGACCAGGTATGGTAAGAGTTGTGATATTACCAGGTATGGTATCATGTGTTGTGATATTACCAGGTGTGGTATCATGAGTTGTGATATTACCAGGCATGGTATCATGAGTTGTGATATTATCAGGTGTGGTATCATGATTTGTGATATTACCAGGTTTGGTATCATGAGTTGTGATATTACCAGGAATGGTATCATGAGTTGTGATATGACCAGGTATGGTATCATGAGTTGTGATATTACCAGGTGTGTTATCATGAGTTGTGATATTACCAGGTATGGTATCATGAGTTGTGATATTACCAGGTATGGTATCATGAGTTGTGATATTACCAGGAATGGTATCATGATTTGTGATATTACCAGGTATGGTATCATGAGTTGTGAATATTACCAGGAATGGTATCATGATTTTTGATATTACCAGGTATTGTATCATGAGTTGTGATATTACCAGGTATTGTATCATGATTTGTGATATGACAAGGTATGGTATCATGAGTTGTGATATGACCAGGTATGGTATCATGAGTTGTGATATTACCAGGTATGGTATCATGAGTTGTGATATGACCAGGTATGGTATCATGAGTTGTGATATTACCAGGTGTGTTATCATGAGTTGTGATATGACCAGGTATTGTATCATGATTTGTGATATTACCAGGTGTGGTATCTTGAGTTGTGATATTACCAGGTATGGTATCATGAGTTGTGATATTACCAGGTATGGTATCATGATTTGTGATATTACCAGGTATGGTATCATGAGTTGTGATATTACCAGGTATGGTATCATGAGTTGTGATATTACCAGGTATGGTATCATGAGTTGTGATATTACCAGGTATGGTATCATGAGTTGTGATATTACCAGGTTTGGTATCATGATTTGTGATATTACCAGGTTTGGTATCATGAGTTGTGTTTTGACAAGTTGAAGATAAAGATAAAATGACCGATGAGCTCAGAGAACAATTTGCTTGAAAAAATTGTTATAAGTTATGATTCTTTTCTGGATTGAAAGTTTATATAAAAATATTTTTAATGTAACCAAAATGAAAAAAAAAAGGCAAAAGAGAAGTGTTAGTAAGCCATCATTTAAAGAATGATCACACTGTTCAGCTTTCCTCCACTTTGGGTTGTGAAGTACCTTGTTAGTTCACCTGAGCACATGTGCTCAGGATGAGCTATTTTGATCAATGAATATCTGTCTACCATCCATCCGTCATCCGTCCATCGTTCACAGTAAATTTGTTTGCACTCAAGCATCTTCATTTCTTAGGTAAACATCTTTAAATTGTATGACAATTTTTATTGCCATAATCTCTAGACCAAGTACTATTATCGGTGAAATCTGCCAATTAGGTCAGGAGTTATGGCCCTTGTATTTTGAAAAAAGCCAAATTTCACTTTGTTTACACTCTAGCATCTTCATTTCTTTAGCAATCATCTTCAAACTTTATGACATTCTTAACAGCCATAATCTCTAGGCCATTTTTGTCTGTGGCTGATATCAGCTAACTAGGTCAGGAGATAGGGCTCTTTAAATATAAAAAATGCAAGATTTTACTTTGTTTACACTCTAGCATCTTCATTTCTTAAGCAATTATTTTAAAGTTTCATGATAATGTTTATGCCATAATCTCTCAGCCAAGTTTGACTTCAAATTTAACCACAAGTTGTCAAATTGAAATGATCTTGATATATTTTTACATGGGTTATGTATTCAATACAAACGTAACTTGTGCAAGTAATGAAGGCAGTATTTCTCAGAAGAGCATCCTCAGGGCCATCTTGGCCCTCTTGTAAGTCAAGTGTTACCAGTGTGGGTGGGAACTGTGCATTCAATGCCTGACCATGACCTATGACATATTGTGTGCTGCCAAACTTGATTCTCTCATGTGGTCATGTGTTTGTTTCAGGAGCTGGACTGTATAGTGAATCAAATGATGTCGGTTGCCGAGTACCTTGGGTGGGACGTGTCCGAGCTCAAACCTGTGAGTCTTGCTGTAGCTATTGCTGTTACACCTACTACTTCTGTTACTCCTGCTACTACAACTGTTAATTATACTACTACATCTTCCTCTATTACTACTATTGCTGATGCTGCTAATCCAACTGTTAATTATACTCCTTAATACGGTGAACTGTTTTATTTACACATGGCATAAGATTACCGTTAGACTGTTACGTTAAGGAGGGGTAGGATAAAGGTGACACATTTTTATAACATGACATTACTCAACCATGTCACCGAATTCTAAAAACACTGGGGACCATTGTCACCTGTCAAAATTCTCCCAAATAACAAACATTATGTAATCTGTCAAGTTTCTACAGTACATGTTGAGGTCCGATAAAATTAACTTATTTGTTTATATTAAAAATGGCTTCCATCAAGTTGTTTCAGTTTTTCACGATCATTTTATCATGAAATATACCAGTAGGATAACTAATAAAACAAAAGAAAAAACCTGGTATTGTTTATTATGGTTTCGTATAGACTTTATAGCATATTATCGTATTAATTGGCTTTCAATATATCCATTTTCTCAGATTGTATACCAGTACATTTCACTTCTTGGTGATTGAAAAAAGAAACCTTAAAAGCTGTATATCATCATATAAGGCACACCCCCTCTATAAACTTGAATTATCTGGTAAAACAGTGTGCTTTATCTGCCAGTGTATATAGTACTGCTGCTGCCAATTCAACTATTAATTATAATTCTTCTTCTACTGTTACTGCTTTTATTACAACAGTTATTATACTACAACTATTACTTCTCCTATTGTAACTGTATCTACTACTACTACTACTAACTACTATTTACTAATGCTACTTACTATTGCAGCCATTGGCACTGCTGTTTTATTTTTACCCTCAACACTTCCTACAATAAAAGATCAGACATTTTCAATTTAATTTCAATTCATGATATTAATTCTTATTATATACCTATAAATTTTCTGGTTCAATTACATGCAAAACACTAGGTGCAAATACAATTGGACAGAATAAAATTCCATGTTATGTCAGTGACAAATGTAGTTCAAAATATAGTTGCATGACGTCTCTTGCCACATGCTTCCCACAAGGCTTGAGGACTTCATAGTAAATATAGATGTCATGATCTTTTAAGTGTCATGGGGGCGTGGCTTTAAGTCTGTAGTAAAAATTCATTTGCCATTGATAAGTATATTTGATTTCTAGAGAAAACTTGATAAAACTTATTAAAACCTGTATGAAAACTGACTTCTTGTCTTGAATATTTTATATCAATTTTTGTCCAGAACATTACTCAACTATTCAAGGTATTGATTTGAAGCTTAAAATATGGATAGACAGTGAGTAGCAGAAATATACTGATTACAAAGCAGAACTCTGTCTGGTTCTTTTTATTTTTAATTATCTCCCTTTATTTTTTTTAATGTTTTTTTTTTTTTTTTGTCTTGAGCATTGCTTTATTACTATATGAAGTCCATATATTTGACATATTTATTCCACTCATGAATGATTTTCAATTGGCATCAATTATTTGACATCTGACCTGCTCAGACAGGGGCATAGTGTTTTTCAAATGCATCTTGTTTGGCTTTGTATTCTACTAATCTTCTTGCAGGAAAACTTGACATCTCGCTCAGCCTTCAGTCTCGTGAGATCTCAATTTTCCTACGCAGCTTGTAGCAAAGAACAAAACCACCAAAAGCTACTTCTTGTTAGTCAACTTTTCCGATAAAAAGTACAAACATTAATACAACTGTAACAACATGTACCTCATGTCAAAATATTTATGTTGACACACACATGTAAAGTGTTCAAAATATTTATGTTGACATACATATGTAAAGTGTTTAAAATATTTATGTTGACATACATATGTAAAGTGTTTAAAATATTTATGTTGACATACACATGTAAAGTGTTCCAAAATATTTATGTTGACATACACATATAAAGTGTTCAAAATAGTTCCGTTGACATACACATGTAAAGTGTTCAAAATATTTATGTTGACATACATATATAAAGTGTTCAAAATATTTATGTTGACACACACATGCAAAGTGTTCAAAATATTTATGTTGACACACGTATGTAAAGTGTTCAAAATATTTATGTTGACATACACATGTAAAGTGTTCAAAATATTTATGTTGACATACACATGTAAAGTGTTCAAAATATTTATGTTGACATACATATGTAAAGTGTTCAAAATATTTATGTTGACATACACATGTAAAGTGTTCAAAATATTTATGTTGACATACACATGTAAAGTGTTCCAAAATATTTATGTTGACATACACATGTTAAGTGTTCAAAATACACATGTAAAGTGTTCCAAAATTTTTATGTTGACATACACATGTAAAGTGTTCAAAATATTTATGTTGACATACACATGTAAAGTGTTCAAAATATTTATGTTGACATACACATGTAAAGTGTTCCAAAACATTTATGTTGACATACACATGTAAAGTGTTCAAAATATTTTTGTTGACATACACATGTAAAGTGTTCAAAATATTTATGTTGACACACACATGTAAAGTGTTCAAAATATTTATGTTGACACACATATGTAAAGTGTTCAAAATATTTATGTTGACATTCTCATGTAAAGTGTTCAAAATATTTATGTTGACTCACGCATGTTAAGTGTTCAAAATATTTATGTTGACACACGCATGTAAAGTGTTCAAAATACTTAGTTCAAAATATTTATGTTGACACACACATGTAAAGTGTTCCAAAATATTTATGTTGACTCACACATGTAAAGTGTTCAAAATATCTATGGACAATAATGTTTTAGAATCTTGACTGAACCAGAAAAGAAACTTTCTTTTTCGATGTGTTTTCTATGTGTCAGGAAACTAAAATAGCCCTACTTTCTGTATTACTTGTCCAACTATCTTGAAATTTCACAACATTCCTTTATATACCCAAACCTTTGTATTAAATGCAAAAATCTCAGAATCTAAAATTTCAAACAAACATGTTGTTTATGCTAAAACAGAACAAATGACAGTAGTCATACAATTTTCAAAGCATTTACATTCAATAATTGAAATTTCAATATTGTCTTATAAATATAGAATTACATTTCCAATACAAAATGTTAGTGTGGAATTGTGATTTGTCATTTGTAAAATTTGATTTTGACTCTCTTAGTCTTAAGAACTGAATCAGCAATGTTCAAATAAATGACCTAATTATCAAAAATCCCAATTTTACCTTGAAATGTAATAATTTAATTATGATTCAAAATATAAAAAAGGTCAATTTTAATACAAAAATAATGATCATAAAGGAATGCAAAAGTTTTTTTTTTGGTTGAGTTCAGTATAATATCAAAAAAGAGGACTGAATACATAGTTCAAGATAATAATACCCAATCAAACAGAAAAACAAAAGAAATATACTACACCTTACCAATACACATTATCCCTTTAATAATTTCTACTTATTGCCTATTCAACAAAGTATAACCTAGTCTAGATTTAACATTCTGAATTTGATTCAAATTTTCAAATATGTGTTTGCAACGCAAAATGAATGTAAATATATATATGAATATATATAAAAATGTGTTCATTACCATCCCTAGCTGGGCTTTTTTCCTTTTTTATCAGGGGATATTCATAGGTGCTTTCCCCTCTGAAAAATTCTTCATATTCATGCAGTTTTCCCCCAAATTTGCATCATACTCCAGGATTTTTCTTTCCCAATGAATAAAAGGTCATATTTTCCCAAAAACATAATATTAACCCTTTCCCTCATAGAGGACACCATGAAAAGACCTATGCGAACCACATAAAACCAGATCAGCCTGCGAGTAACTCGCAGGCTGATCAGGTTTTATGCTGTTCGCTGCTCCTCAGTAGTCTGGAAATGAGGATTTTTTAATTAAATTTGGTAAGGTTTAACTGTGGTTTTCTGCAGATCAGGCTTTATGTGATACCTATTGAGGGCGTCAAAATGGGTATATATGAGGGAAAGGGTTAAGACCCCTTTCCCATTATCTGAACAAAAAAGCCCTGTCTAGTTTTATAAACATATATATGAAAAGGGAAGAGATGCTAAATAGGGGATAAAAAGTTGTTTGTTTTCCTTGTGCTCCCCAGATCCTACAGGACATGATGATTGAGATAGACTATGATGCAGATGGAACCGTGTCACTGGAAGAGTGGAAGCGAGGGGGAATGACCACTATACCACTGCTTGTTCTGCTCGGACTGGACACTGTGAGTTACCCCCCTTGGTCTAGCCTTACTCATCTCTCCTCCAAAATCTGTCAAACTCCAGCATGTTTTTATTACCTCATTTATCTGAAGAGTCTTTAGAAAAGTTAAGACTTTCTTTAATTTCAAGGCTTGCATTGATTATCCCAAGAGAAATGAATTTCTGACATTTTGCATGCCTTCAGTTTGGGTTTACCTCAGTAATGATTAAAATTATAAGATTTTAAAATGGACATATTATTTTTCTCATCTCTACTCTAGCTCTTTTAGATATAATTTTCCTTTTAGAATTTTGAAGAGGTCCTGCATGACTTTAAATTCAGCATGCTTTACTTGGTATATATAATACATATATATCTCATATCTCAAAACTTATCTCAAAACTTTTTCCTACCTGTATGTCAAGTCTCAAAATCTCTTAAAATATCTCATTTTGTAGTTGGATAAGGAAATTGAATTAGAATTTCAAACATGTATGGTGTTCCTGAAAACTTAAAAGAAAAAAAAAAAAATGTTGGATTTAAAATAGGATTTCTTTGAAGGCTAAATATTTTAATATATAAATTATTTTCACCTTTTACATAAAAAAAAAGAGAAAAGAAAAACACTCAAAAGTAAAAACAGTTATAAATAATGAATATTTTGAATAGTGTGTGTGTGTATATATATATATATATTAATATACTAAATATTAATATGAATGAGTTCTAGTTGACAATTTTGATGACAAATTGGATAACAGGAATATTTATTTTATTTGATTTTTTTTTGTGAGTTTTAAATGCAATGAGTACTATTTAAATACAAGTGTTGCTGGGCTGCTATGTATATATACAGTTACCTCTAGTGTTACCTGTGTACAGATAGTGCATGCTGTTAACATATGACAAGTAAGACTGTGTCTCCCATTGTGTCTGTATAGAGAAACCTGTAATGTGTTGTGATTGGCCACATTGTGCTCAGCATCCTCTTGTCTCACTATACTGCTGCAAATAATTATGTGCTCTGTTGTTTTTTGTTGAGCTATCAGTTTTAATTTTCAATTTTTATGCCTCTAGTGAATTGTAGGAAATCAGTTAAATTTCTGTTGTTTTAGAATATTGTAATTATATTCCTGTTTCGTATGATGAAGGAGAAGCTGTCTTGAGTCACAACTCCCCCCCCCCCCCCACCATTGTGCCCAGCACATTTCGTCCAGTTGAATAATTCTGTCAAATTGTGTTGGGATATCTCAATGAAGCCAGTGGTACTTCAATAAACACTTGGTACAGTCTAACTGTGTCATAAAAATACCTGCCATTATGATATGAGTAGAGGTCAAGGTCAAGGTAGTACAAAAATAGATATAGAAATTCCATAGATAAACATAGTGAGGGTATTGACCATCCGTATCCATAGGTCTAGCTGTGTCTGTCCCAGGTTGTCTTATAGTAAGTCAGCTTGGTCTCTGCTGCATTCTTGGTCTAAATTTGAGAGAGACAATGTCCAAGGTGAAGGTCATAGTCATGTGAATACAGGTTCAAGGTCACACTAAGAGGTCCAAGTTAGTAGTGGAATTTGGTATCTGCACAGAACTCCTGAAGTCTTGATTGAATTTTGATCAAACTAAAATGTAACGTTAACGAGCAAAGGTTTCAGTCATGGGACTTAAAGTTAAAGATGACATTTGGTGATACTCTTTCCATTGGTGTCCAATCTTTTTTTTTAAAATTAATATAGAGAGGCATGATAATTACAATTGTGTCGTAATGTGTTTTTCTGTAGTTTAGTTTAATTGCAACATGAGAATCTATTAGTATACTGATCGACTGATACTCTACAGTGTATTAATTAAGTGACATAAATCTTAGTTTGGCAACAATTTATTTATATAAAATTATATAATATTTCCAAATGTAAATGCTTAAACATATGAGAAGTTTGCTGATTTAATAAGAAATAAAAGAAATTCATTAACATTATTTTTATTATTTAAATAATGTGAAATTTTATCCGTAAGATAAAGATAGACTTTGTCAGAACATGTATAATATTATGCATGTGTATCTCTTCATATGAGCCATTAATTGTATTGTAGTCATTAGGAATATAACAGGTGTTTTCTTGTTAGGCGTCTAATGGAACGAATGCCTGAATATTGTTAATACTGAATGTTGTAGCTGTAAAACATACAAATTGGCTGTCATGGTATCAGTATTGCTTCACCCTTTACCTCATGAATATTCATGAACAAATTCATGACTTGGTGAATATTAATGAATGAATGCTGGACATTGAATGGTATAATTATTAAACAGTGGAATTTTCTTGCTGTACAGACTATGTAGAATCTTGGCTTCAATATTCAATATTTACGGGCAAACAGAGGAGATCTTGATCAGACAGCTCATTCCAGGAGCTTTCTAATCTGGGATTGCTCTGTCTGTCATGGCACCAAGATACATCTGTATGAGGTGGGGGTTGAACTGCCAACATCTTAGCTGGATGTGGGTCCTTTACCCACTTTAATTCTGCTCATGACTTGAGGTCAGTTTTATGATCACAACCTTTGCTTTTTGGCTGTGAGAATGTTGCCTTTTTGCCATTCATTACATTTTGAAATGTGAAATGGTCCAGTTTTCTTAAAGATTCTTTAAAAAATAGATATGGATATATGTTTTTTTTTTATAAAAAAAAAACATGGTCAAATAAGGTGTAATTTATACTGTTAGGCGTTACTTTATGACTGAAATCACAAGTTTCATTCAAATTAATTCAGTTTATATGTAAAGTAATCTTGCTTTTGATACAATAATAATTCACCAAGTTTGTATGTCAAAATTGTAAAATCAATTAGTGATTGAGTTTTTAAAATCAAGAATGAAAAGGAGGTACAAGGAGACTCTAATATATTGTATTGTATACCTATTTATATTGTGTCCTTTGTTTATTTTGTCTTTAGTTTTGTGGTATTTTTACCTGTATTTTGTTGGACTGTATTTTATTTTCAGTTTTGCATGACTGTTTTTGCTTTCAGGAGGTATGTGTTACCCCACCCACCAATCAGGTTGTACCTCGCACCTTAATCATTTCTCTCCCATTATCACTCTGTCTCTGTTTCATTAGTTCTAATTGCTTCACATTTTATACTATTTATTCACCGCTAAGGTGTGTGTGCATATATTTATATAGGCACTTTTTTAATTCTGTCCAAGATTGACTTCATGTAATTTTATTATGAGAAAACTGGTTTTTTTTTGTATTTTGTAAAAAAAAAATAAATCTAGACACATATTAAAATAAGTAGAAATTAAAAATGCCCTCATATCATGATTGTGATGAAGGTTTAACTGAGTAACTTCAGTCACTGTGATGCCCCCATATACAAAGAATGTGTTGTTATATTGGGGTCACGTCGGTCTGTCAGTTGGTCAGCTAATCTGTAGGCGAGATTTGTCTGCCATATTTCTTGTCTACCTTTGGTCGGCTTTTGATGAAACTTTTCAAGAATGATAAGTACCTAGTTGCACATATTATTGGCATGTCATGAGCAGCTTAATTTTGAATGAGTTATGGCCCTTTCTTATATTTCTCAAGACTGTCTGATATGGTAAAAGGAACTGTGACAAAGTGGTATCTGAGGTATTCGTCATCTTCAGTGATAATTCTTGTTTAGGGTTTGATCTCAGTACATGAAGGAAAGCTCCAGATGATAGTTTTCTCAGTATAATTGTGTGCAAAATTAAACAGTTTGTAACTCATATTATGACCTCTTGTTAATGAACTTCACATGCTAATCATAATGAAGAGAAAAACAGTGAAAAAGTAATTTGAAATATTGCTAAGCAAAACTACAGTGACTCTTCAAAGATTGTTTGAAAGAACTCTGGATATTTTGGATGTGACAAGCTTTTTTATGAGCTTGAACCAGTATCTTTGTTTTATTTTTGTTTCACAGGATTATGATTTATACATCCTTAAGTCTCTCTGAAAAATGGGCAATCATTTTTACCTAAAAACAGAAAAAACAGCTAGCTAGAGCTATGAACCATACTAAATATAGTGACATAAAACTGCCAAATTGTATAAGGGTATTTTTATATGCCCCTTGGATAAATTGGGATGTGTTATGGATTAATTCACATGCTGCAGGCGGCTTCCACTCAGGTTGTCCATCTCTAAATCTAACAAACATGAACTGACCTTTACCAAACTTGGTCACAATTGGTATGGTCACACTACCTTGGCTGCCAGAATATTCCACGCTCTGCAGAGTTACTATACCCCGCAAACAAAGTTTGAGAGAGGGTATATAGGAGTCAGTCTGTTGTTCTGTAGGTTTGTCGGTCTGTACATCCCAAAAACTTGTGACGCAAACTACTTCTACATTTCTTAACCGATTCAGTTCAAATTATGTGTGTACATTGATATAATCAGGTGGAGAGGTGCGTGACATAAATTTCACTTGAGTTATCTCAAGGATTACAGAGTTAGAGAGTTATTGCCCTTGATTAGACTCTAAATATATTGTGACTTGAACTTCTTCTATATTTCTTAATCGATTCAGTTCAACTGTAACTCTACCTGGTCCCTTTTTGAGCTCACCTGATCACATGTGCTCAGAATGAGCCATTTGGATCGATGAATGTCCGTTGTCCGTCCATCGTCCTTCTGTCGTCCATAGTTAGTTTGCACTCTAGCATCTTCATTTCTTAAGCAATCATCTTCAAACTGTGTGACAATGTTTATTACCATAATCTCATAATGGCTAATATTGTCCAATTAGGTCAGGAGTTATGCCCCTATTAGTATTAAAAAATGCCAGATTTCACTTTGTTTGCACTCTAGTTTTTCATTTCTTAATCAAACATCTTCAAACCTTATGACAATATTTAAAGCCATAATCTTTCAGCCTGTTTAGATAATGGATAATATCAACAAATTTGGACATGAGTTATGGCCTTTTTAATATTAAAATTGCCAGATTTCCCAAATAATATGTTAATAGCCATACTTTCTAGGCCAAGATCGACTATGGCTGATATCAGATAATTAGGTCAGGAGTTATGGCCCTTTGATTAATAAAATGTCAGATTTCACTGTTTACACTCAAGAATCTTTTCATCATTTCAACGACAATGTTTAAAGCCATAATCTCTCAGTCAAGTTTGACTTCAAATTTTGACCACAGGTACTGTTTGGTTTGTGGAATTGAAATGATCTCATGGATTATGTATTCAGTATAACTAGGTTATAATTTAGTAACTTGTACAGGCAATGAAAGCAGTTTTTCTCAGGTGAGCGACTTCAGGGCCATCTTGGCCCTCTTGTTTAATTGTCACCTTTTGTTAAATTGCTTTTTTTTTTGTCCCGAAAATAACTCGAATATTATACATGGAGAAGTGCAGTGTCCAAGAATTGTAACTCTACAATTTTAATGTACTGTGCCAAACAACCATAACTGACTCTCTATCCACTTTAAATAAAGACTTTACTTACTTATTATATACTTACTATCATAACCAATATACTATATATACAGGTTCTTATCTATGCTCCACCTGGAGTCTGGCTTCCCCTGTATCAAAGCATTTTGCAGGGGTATTATTCACCTTCAGTGATAGCTCTAGTTACCCTTGAATTGATGAGAAATTCCAATCTGAGAAATGTGAATGGATGTTAACCAAACTTGGTCACAATGTGAATATTTCGGTAAAGTTTGATACCAAAAAAAACCCAACAGACTGTCCAATACACTCCTGAAATACAGCCCTTAAATTGATAAAAAATGCAAATTTAACAGTGTCTACTCGCTAACTATCAAAAGTGAACCGACCTTTACCAAACTTGGTCATAATGTGTATGTGCACAAATATGAAACTAGTTTGATAACCAGCCAAAATATACCAGACACTCCTGAGTTATGGTCCTTGAATGATTGAAATTGCAGGATGGTCATATTTTGCGATAATTATAGTTACCAGTCCTCTTGTTATTGAGTTTTCTCAGTCAATTACGTACCAAAGAGATTCTCATGTTAATAAAATCATATCAAAGTTTATATCAGAAGTTTCATGTAGTAACAGGTTGTGGGATTCCTTAATCATAATTTTTAATTCAACCTCCAGTTGTGCATTTGATTCCTAATTACCTTTAATTCAGCGTCAATTAAGCTTCACTAATAAGGACCATTTTGTTGTAGATTTGCTGTGAAGCACTGCATATTTTACTTGTTTTATCGACAGCACAAAATTAATGCCAAACCACAACTTGTACTGTCAAGAATTCATCTCCAGTCATTTCTCTGTGATGACACGTAGGTAAAGTCTGTTCTGATCTTTTCTTTAAAGTCATCTTCCGGATAGTCAGGAGAGCTTCAAGGACTTCTGCAACTTCAAAAACATGGCAGGTTTTTTTATTTACACAGTTTTTAGTTTTTTAATTTTATGATAAAATTGTGTCACAAGCATATCTTATTACTTAATTTGACTTATCTCCAAAATGATTATTGCCAGAATGCAACTTTAAAGATCATCAAGTCACAATGAACTTGATTAGTGTTAGATTTGTGCATTATAGTCATATTTTGAACTGGTAGGGCTTTATAAACATAATTAAAGTTTTTATAAATATTATTTTTCACTGAAAAAGATTTTTAGAAGACATATGCTAATTATTGTTGTGCAGATTAACTTGACTGATTCCGGTTGTTGAGTGGTAGTTCCAGCACTGGATTGACTGGTTGTGGTATGATGCCATGTGTCAAACTGACTGGTTGTGGTATGATGCCATGTGTCAAACTGACTGGTTGTGGTATGATGCCATGTGTCAAACTGACTGGTTGTGGTATGATGCCACGTGTCAAACTGACTGGTTGTGGTATGATGCCACGTGTCAAACTGACTGGTTGTGGTATGATGCCACGTGTCAAACTGACTGGTTGTGGTATGATGCCACATGTCTGTGGTATGATACTGCTTTGTGGCAGCACTGTATCTGTCTCAAGTAGTCTCCAAATTACTGAAATACTGTCAGTGGGATGTTAACTCCAATAAACACATTAATTGACTCATTAATTTTTTACATATGGTCTTGGTCTAACCCAGAAACTTTTGAGAGGGATTAATATAATTTATAAGAACTTGTTTCCCAGTCAGCATAAAATAGGTTTAAACTAAGGTAGGGTATATGACTGTGAATGCAAAAGTATTCAGTTTGACCAACGTCTAGGGCAAGACTCAGTGAGGTCCATTCCATTTGTAAAGTACTGGTTCAAATCAGGAACTGTTGAAATGAAGGGTTTTATATAAGTGCTGAAAAAAATAAAAATTTTATGAAGTAATGTACTAAGTTTCTATTTTCTTAACACCTGTATTGAAGCTTTTGCAAATTATTTTATATTATCAATATACTATTGTATCAAACTTATTGATACTTAACCCTTTCCCTCATAGAGGACACCATGAAAAGACCTATGCGAACAGCATAAAACCAGATCAGCCTGCGAGTAACTCACAGGCTGATCAGGTTTTATGCTGTTCGCTGCTCCTCAGTTGTCTGGAAATGAGGACTTTGTAATTAAATTTGGTAAGGTTTAACTGTGGTTTTCTGCAGATCAGGCTTTATGTGGTACCTATTGAGTGCGTCAAAATGAGTCTATATGAGGGAAAGGGTTAACATTTTATATAATATTTATATAAGGCTCTTTGGCCTAGAAAAGAATACAAATTACTTTAGCATTTTACCCTCAGTCTCAGATATGGCTACATGATTCAGTATTGATTGGAGTAAGATTTTGAAGTTTAAATATTTATGAAATTGAATTTCACATTATTATTTTTTTAGAACTTTTCACCAGATTTTCATTGATTTAATGTAATATCCCCCATTAAATATATATTAGTTTCTTTACCTAACCAGGTGTGTTGATTTAACCCTTTATCTCATGATTATTCATGTGCATATCTGTGACTTAATGAATATTAATTATTTACTGGAAATTCAAATTGTATATGACACAGTGGATTTTTCTTTGCTGTGCAGACAGTAATTTTGTATGAGCAAACAGAGAAGACCCTGATCAGACAGCTCCTGCTCTGTTTACCAATGTGTCTTAACAAGTTATTGAGGTAAAGGGTTAAAACTTTAGAAATTCAATCAATGAAATGAAAGATTCTTAAAATAATTATTTTCCAAAACAAGAATTATAAATTTGAAAAAAAAAATGTTCTGTGTTTCAAACAAAAACAGAAAATGTCATTATTTTGTAGTTCAGTAAATAAGCCATTACACATTGATCGTACCATTTTTTCTTTTCATTTTATTGTTACTTTTTAATGTTGGACTTTTTTTTAATACACTTTGACTTATCTTTAATTTGACCATTCTAAAAAGCAGCTTGATATCCAAGAACTAATTTTGGGCTAATTACATTAATGTATGTGATGTTACATTGATTTCTTTAAATAAAAGGACAGAATTAATGAAATGTCAGAGATAACTGTATCGGTATTAGTAGAATAGATTCTAAATCCTGATCCTGAACTTTTTTTATGAGCTAGCTCTCCCTCCTGGGTGCTATTCTGCTTGTGGGATGTGGGGATAACTACACAGTGTGCATGTAACATTTGCTTTTGTCTTTCAGAATTTGCTTTGAAATGTTGGGTAATTGGGAAACTAATCAGGACGTTTCTTTAGATATCCACAGTGCATCATTCTGTGCACACAGATCACATGCTACAGTTTTACTGGTCAAGTTCTTATTTGTTTGCCTGTTAATGTTATTTTAGATAATGTTCAAATATTGACTGTACCTGTATATGTTAAGTTAATATGCTATCAGATAGTTAACTGTCTGACAAAATTAAGGAACTGGTGCATTTCAAGAGCTTACAGTTTCAAGACAAAACTACCCTTTGATTTTAAATCATGTTTACTACCCCTTGATTTTAAATCATGTATACTACCCCTTAATTTTAAATCATGTATGAACTCTTATAAGCATAAAAATTCATAGAAAAATCTCTGTTCTGAAACAATACCATGTTGAAACATCCTTATGCTGTTATATGCATGTTTGCTTGAAAATTACTTTCAGATTAAGTTTTGCCTTTGATGAATTTTGTAAGAGCAAACTTTTAATGACATTGTAAATTTTGATATTTTCGAAAATAAAGCTTAAAATATTAATGAATAGTTGTTGATGAATGTTTTTTATCATTCTTTAATCACACCAGATATTTTGCTTGCTTATGTTTCATGGACTGTCTAGAGTGTGATCCTTGTTACAGCATAAAGCTGGACATTTTCCCTACAGGTTTATCAGAATGTTCTATACATATCAAACGTTTTAGAAATATAGTTTTCAGTTGTTTTGTCATTGGTCCAAGTTTTGTCAAATTTTACACTTAATTGATCTGAATTACAGTGCCACCTTTCATTTCATTGATCTGAATATTGGCACCAACTGGAAATTCACTGGTCTGAATTTCATTGCCACCATGCATTTTACTGTCAAATAACTGAATCTTTTGCACTTTTTTGGTTTATCAGCCAATTTATTTCTGGTCCAATTAAAGTGCCATTTTGCATTTTATTGGTCTTATTTACAGGGCCACCTTGTATTTCACTGGCCTTATATAACAGTGTCAACTTGCACTTTATTGGTTTTAATATGCACTTCATTGGTCTGAATAACAGGGTCACCTGGCACTCCATTGGTCTCGATATTAAAGGCCACCTTGCATTTGGGTTGGTCTTAATATTAAGAGTCACCTTGCACTTTATTGGTCTTAAAAATAGGGCCACCTTGCACTTGATTGGTCTGAATTCAGTGTCATCTTGCATTTCACTGGTCTTGATGATAGTACCAACTTGAACTTCATTGGTCTGAATTACAGCACCACCTTGCAATTTGTCTGCACTATAGCATCATCTTGGTTTTCATTCATGGTCTTGTACAGCTGTAGCAACTTGTGTGAATTACAGCTTGCCCTCACTTGTCTGAATTCTTCATTTAAAATCAGCCATATTTACTGCTCCAAGTTTAGTTAAGACTTACCACATATTTAAGGTTTGGGTTTTGATTCACTGTGTAAATTACATTATTTTACTAACTTTGGTAATCATTTGAATATTTTTTTCTGAAATTTATTTTCCTTAAAAAAAAACAACATGTTCATGTGCTGACAAAGTTTATTGAAGTTACAATCAATAGCTTTATATATCCCATGATGAAATTTGAACATTAGTGTATACAAGCTAATATATCAAACTTATCATTTCTCTATATTTAAAGTTATTCACCCTTGCCTTGTTCTGTTTGTATATAAATGTTATGAGTTCCCATATTGACAAACCTTAATATTTATGAAATATTTTTTTCTGTCTGCAGCTTGTTTCCTTGTTATACAGGAATATGAATTCGGATTTACTGCATATCCGCATGAATGATTCCATTGTGATTAACAAACTCTTGTGTAATTACTCTCTTGCATTTTGCCATATCACTCCATAGAAATAATAAAGATTGATTAGTCTGGACCCAGTTTAGCATTCCTTCTGAAATTTTAATTAAGCCATTGAGTCCAACAATTGTCACTGATTTTCTGGACAATTGGGTGATATTGCTGCATTATCTTTACTGTTTGGCGTATATCCCTACAGTTGAGTGGGTTTCATTTCAGAATGTGAAGGATGATGGGACGCATGTCTGGCGGCTGAAACATTTCAACAAACCAGCGTACTGCAATCTTTGTCTGAACCTCCTTGTCGGTCTCGGTAAACAGGGCCTCTGTTGCACATGTAAGTTGAACTTTTTTGATTCAGGCCACTAACCTTTAACCTATGAGATTTAGTAAGGCAATGTCTGGTGTGATTTCAGGTCAGCCTTTCAGGAACTTATTGGCTTATCTGGTGAGGAAATGCTTGATCTAGGTTCATAGCTAACCCTTACCATGCTAGATTTCTTAACTGGACTTGTCCTTTCTTCATTTTTGACTGTTCCATTTGTTGATGGGAATATTTGCTGAAAATTTATTGACTAAATAGCAAACAGTGTAGACTGATCAGACGGCACAGATCTTGGTCTGCATAGAACGCAAAAGCAGTCACAAGTGCCCACAGCATTGTTAGGGATAAAGGTCAAACTTTAAAGTAAAGGGTAAAATATCAGTGTACCTTGTCCAAGCTGTAACTTTCTTGTACATTGAATGACTTTCATATAACTTAATACAGTTGTGCAGCATAAGATTGCAAGCAGGCTTATGACTCAGGTCTATATCTCAATGATGAAGGTTACACTTGGGGATTAAAGGTAAGAAATAGGTAAAATAGACCTTAGTACTTCTTATCAGAAAGCTTTTTTTAGCTCACCTGAGCACAACGTGCTTAAAGGGCTCAAGGTGAGCTATTGTGACCAATGAATGTCCGTCGTCCGGCATCCATCATCAACATTTAACTTAAAACGACATCTCCTCCTAATCACTGGGCTAGTTTTAAAGAAACTTCACAGGAATGTTCCACGGGTGAGGCCCTTTCATTGTTGCCATGGCAACGGAAAGATAAAAAACACATGAAAATTTTGAAAATCTTCTCCAAAACTACTGGCCAGATTTCAAAGTTATTTAGCACAGATGTTCCTTGGGTCACTCTCTACCAAGATTGTTCAAATTATTTTGATCCGTTGAAAAACATGGCAGCCAGTGGGCAGAGCCTGTTTTCCTTATATAAATATAGTACAAATTTGAAAAATCTTCTTGGCCAAAAGTTCTAGCTGGATTTATTTGGCACAGATGTTCTGTAGGTCATTCTCTACTAAGATTGTCCAATTTATTTTGATCCATTGAAAAACATGGCTGCCAGGGGCTTAGCCCATTTTCCTTATATGTATATAGTACAAATATACATGGCAAGCCCATTTTCCACTATATCATAAGATATTTGCTGTTTCTTTTCCTCCCACTAATACCTGGTTCTCAGGTGAGCGACCCAGGGCCATCATGGCCCTCTTGTTTTGTTTTTTTCATTAGAAAATGATCAGGTTTTGTTTAGTGCTTATTAGTTACAGGTATTTAAAATCTGTATGCAGTCATTACCTTTTTAGCTCGACTATTCGAAGAATATGAGAGCTATTGTAGTTGCCCTGGCGTCGGCGTTGCAGCTTTTGGTTAAAGTTTTGCATGCAAGTTACTTTCAACCTTATATCTCAACAACCATTTATGGTAATGACTTGAAAGTTTATAAATATGTTTAGGGCATCAAACAACCAAGGTAGATAACTCTTGACTGAATTTAATATGAATTATAGCCCCTTTTTAACTTAGAAATTTTGGTTAAAGTTTTGCATGCAATAGAAAATTTGGTTAAAGTTTTGCATGCAAGCTACTATCTAGTTTGTATCTCAATAACCATTCATGGTATTGACTTGAAAGTTTATGAATATGTTTAAGGGCATCAGACAACCAAGGTAGATAACTCTTGATGGAATATATTGCAAATAATGACCCCTTTTTGACTTAGAGATTTTAGTTAAAGTTTTGCATGCAAGATACTCTTGATTTGAACACTTTAATTAATATGTACACATTATGGCCCCTTTTTAACTTAGAAATTTTGTTAAAGTTTTGCATTCAAGCTACTATCCAGCTTATATCTCAGAAATTGCTTGTGGAATTGACTAGAAAGTTAAGGAGTGTCTTCAGGGGCATCAGAAAATTAAGGAGGATAACTTTTGGACTGAATTTTATGCAAATTATGGCCCTTTTCTTGCTTGGATTTTTGGTTAAAGTTTTGCATGCACAGTGTTATTGTGCTTATGTCTCAGTAACTAGGGATGGGATTGATTTTAGACATCATAAAAATATTAAAGGTATCAGACTATCAAGGTATATCATTTTTGACTATTATTATGTACAGGGTATGTGAAGGGCAAGAATTGAAATAGATTTCATTTGATTTACCAACAAGCATTTTGAATAGTCAAGTGTGCTGTCCTCTGATAGCTCTGTTTTTTTTGTTTTGTAAATTCTTATGACAGATATGTATGTAAATACTCTGTGCGTTACGGTCTTAAATGCTCAGCATTTGGTTTTTAGCTCACCTGAGCACGTGTGCTCAGGATGAGCTTTTAGGATCGATGAATGTCCGTCTTCCGTCCGTCCGTCCGTCGTCCGTCGTCCACAATTTGTTCGTTTGCACTCTAGCATCTTCATTTTATGAGCAATTATCTTCAAACTTTAAAACAATGTTTATAACCATAAAATCTCGGCCAAGTAACATTAGGTCAGGAGTTATGCCTTTTTAAAATTCAAAAAAGCCAGATTTCACATTGTTTTAAAAATTTAACCAAAATCACGGCCAATTCGATTTGGCTAAATTATGCCCCTTTTAATATTCAAAAAATGCCATATTTCATTGTTTACACTCTAGCATCTTCATCTTTTGAGCAATCATCTTCAAACTTTATGGCAATGCTTATGACCATAATGTCTCGATTGAGTTTGATTATGACTGAGATCAGTTGATTAGGTCAGGAGTTAAGCCCCTTTTAATATAAAAAAATGCCAGATTTCACGGTTTTTACACTCTAGCATCTTCATCTTTTGAGCAATCATCTTCAAACTTTATTACAATGTTTATGACCATAAGGTCTCGATTGAGTTGATTAAGCTGAGATCCGTATTATTCAGAAGTTAGCCCCTTTTAATATTAAAAAAATGCCAGAATCACTTTGTTTACACTCTAGCATCTTCATCTTTTGAGCAATCATCTTCAAACTTTATGACAATGCTTATGACCATAAAATCTCGGCCATGTTCGATTATGGCTGAGATCCGTCAATATTAGGTCAGGAGTTATGCCCCTTTTAATACAAAAAATGCAAGATTTCACTTTGTTTATTCTCTACCAACTTTATTTTTTTAACAATCATTTTTAAACTTTGAGACAATGTTTATGCCCATAATCTCACAATCGGGTTCAATTATAACTGATATTGACTTGTAAATTTAGGAGTTATGCCCATTTCACCATAAAAAAAAGCCAGATTTCACTTTTACACTCAAGTATCTTTATTTCTTAAGCAATCATCTTTCTCAGGTGAGCGACCAAGGGCCATCTTGGCCCTCTTGTTTATGTTTGTAAAATAAATTCAAGTATATGAATATACTCTTTCAGTTTGTAAATACATAGATTTGGTAAATGCATTGCGTGAAAATGAATAACATGTTAATGTAAATGCTCTTTGGTCTGTCTATACATTTCATTTTGTAATTGCAGAGGTTTTGTTTATATCATTTTAGATATATAATACTGGTGTTTGTAACTAAATGCTATATATAAATTGTGATCATGGTCCATCAAGTGATCACTGGAATTAATGATAAATGCAAGCTTTATAAAGTTAAAGAACCTATAAGTCTCAAGTCAGTGGATGCGTGCATCTGCACTGAAGGCTTTTGGACCATGATAACTTAATGATAGATTACCTTAAATGTAAATGTTCTGTTTATTTCAGTTTGTAAATACACAGTTCATGAACGGTGCGTACACAGAGCCCCGGCCTCTTGTATCACTACGTATGTTAAGTCCAAAAAGACCTCCCAAGTAAGTCAGGCAAGTCCATTTGGCAAGGAGACGGTTATTAGCTGATGCCTTGTACACCTCTGCCTTCAACATGTAACCATCTTAACCTCTGTCATACTGGCACACTGGACTGTTCCATTTATTAATCTGAGGGGTTGACAGTGTCTGTTATGGAGTTTAGGAGACTTTCTCTCAAGGAATTTTTATTGATTTTTTGCACCTGTCTGTCTAACTTTAGAATTGCAAATTTTAGTGGGAGAAAACTATGAAATATAATTTGCATATTCCAGATCTTCAAATTTTCATAAAAACTGCTAGCATAGAAAATTTTAATCAAATGAAGATTTATACTTTATTTTCTAATAAGGTGCATTGGGCTTTGCTCTTATTATTTTGAAACTTTTAATTGTAATGGTGTCACTGTTAATGGGGTGGGGGGAAAGTGATTCAGTATATAGTCCAGTGTGACATGTGAATCTAACATGACCTGCTCGGTCACTCGACAAATTTTGCGATCACTTTCATGCTTCCTGCTGGTTGGGGGAAGGTTTGTATGATACTGCTTGCAAACTGACCTTATGCCAAGATCACTGAATGCTTGTTAAAAGGTTCCATTAAAAAACCCAGCTTTTATAAGAAAGTTTCATGTGCATTTGGATGTTCAAGTTCATTCGTTGAATAATAAAGAATATTTTTGAGGCGATCAGGCGTAACGTCAGTCAATACAGATATGCTACAATAATTTGCAGCATTTTTTAATTATTATTAAGATCGGATTGAAGCATGACATCTTGTTTAAAAATAACCTTTTGTTACTAACAGCTCATGTATGCTATATATAGAGAATGAGCCTTAAGCTTAAGCATACAAACTCCTTAACCCTTTCCCTCATATAGACTCATTTTGACGCACTCAATAGGTACCACATAAAGCCTGATCTGCAGAAAACCACAGTTAAACCTTACCAAATTTAATTATAAAGTCCTCATTTCCAGACCACTGAGGAGCAGCGAACAGCATAAAACCTGATCAGCCTGCGAGTTACTCGCAGGCTGATCTGGTTTTATGTGGTTCGCATAGGTCTTTTCATGGTTTCCTCTATGAGGGAAAGGGTTAAGTATGCTTTATACTCCTCCTGCGTTACTCATTGTACCCAGGCTTAAAGTCCTCCAACAATACTTCGTGCTAAGTAATACTTAAATTCTTAAATTTAGTAGAAATGCATTCCACTTTTCCTGCTTAATGATATACTGAATATGTGACTTAAGTATATTGTTGTCTTAAATAATTGTCAGTATATTTTCAGATATGAAATGTTTGGGTTTTTTTATTAGAGAAACAAGAATGATGAAATTTGCCCTCAAGTATTTAAGTATTACTTAGCACAAAGTGTGGTTGGTTGAATTTGAGCCATTCGGTGCAGTCTCTGTACAGAATGTTACAAAAATAGGTATCTATTTATAGGATGCAATGGAAATTCCTATTTCTATGAGATATATATAGGTATAAAATAGATGGAAATCAAAGTTGTTGTCCTTGAACAGTAACTTGTGTATTTGATTTTAAGAAAAAAAAGGGCAAACATTTACTTTAATAATTTACACTTTGCTGGAGATGTTGAAGGTAAGACTCAATAACTCCAGCGGGGGCACTTTCACCGGTGGCCACATCAAACCAAACACGTATAAAATTGGCACTGGATGTTATTACCCTTGCCTGGCACTTGGCAAAATGGGGTTGCTATGGGAACTCAGAGTACTCAGTATTCAGGTTCTACCCAGGAACTTGTCAGTGCTATACATAGGGCACGTAAAAGAACCAAGGAGTCTGTTTGCAAATTGAGCGAGGGTATCCAACCACAGTCTCTTCTAATGCTATCTCTTCAGCAAAAAATAGGACCCACATGTCGGTTATATTTGACTGTAAGATCTAAAATATGGCCATAATAATCAGAAAATGATTGCTAGCCATGACAATAAAAGAAGAAAGAACATACTTGGTGATTGTGTTTTTACAAATGAAGAGCCGTCATAGACAAGTGGTAGAGTTGTATCAGCTTGTAGGCTCATTTTCTGATAGGCTGTATAATTATATTGATCAGTGATCCAACTTGACTACATGAAAGCTATTAAGAAAATAACTTGAAAGTATAAAACCAGATCAGCATGCAACTAATGCAGGTTTGTATAGATACATCATGCATCGGCCATTAGGGGTGACCCAGATGAGACAGCTCCTGTCTCATCAGGATCTCCACTTTCAGCTTATATAATATAGTGTCTCAGTTTCTTCACAGTCTGCATGATGAAAGAAAGTCCCATTATATGTCATTTGAAATTAGTAAATCAATATTCATCAAATCATAAATTTGTACATGAATATTCATGAGGTAAAGGGTTAACACTATCTGCAAGGTAAGATAAAAATTATATCTAGATGTGAAATGTGTACCTGCATTTAATTACTGGTACATGTCAGATAACATTCTGTGCATTGACTTACCTACCCTAAATATCCATAAATCAAATGTATGCTTGTTTCTCTCTCACTCTCTCTGAATTTCACAGTAAATTTTATATACTGAAACTGCTATATAACAAGAGGTTTTCTCATCAACAAATTGTCTTTGTAGGAGTATGTAAACTTATTAGGAAACTACATGACATTGTATACACTTTCTTATACCCTGCTTCACTGAAATTGGGCTATATAAAAATCATGCATGTTGTGTCAAGTCCCATCCAATCCTACATTTTCATTGAATGAAGACAAGATGCGATGCTCAGGTTTTAATCACCTGTAGTAATTGTGATTGTTTTTTGTCACAGTCACACAAGTTTTTCCCTGAATACTAATAGTCTATAATAGCAAAGTGTTATGTAGCTTATCATGATTTTGAAATGTATTTACCTTTCTGAATGTGAATTAAGTGTTATAATTCTATTACTGAAGTTAATCAAAAGTGTGAAATATCTAAGATTGTTAATTTGGAGTGAAATTATGATTTGATTAGATCAGAGAATATAATTATAAATACAAAAATGAATCAGATGAAATATTGTGCAATAATTGTTGATGCATATTTTGTTATTGTGATTTCCTGTTGCATATTAAAGTTTGTCATGATACTGTCTTTTCATTGTAATATTCCGATAAAGAAACCCTGATAATTTTTCATTTTAATGTATTAACAAAGAAATATCCCTCTTGAGGTGCACTACATTGTGAATAAATGATCTCCCTTGTTTGTGGTTTTGTACATTGGTTGTCTTCCCTGATTTTACACTTTGGGATTTTTTTTGGGGTTGTTTGGGGGGGGGGACTTAATTCTTATTAACCATTTATTTGGCAGAAATATGAAGATTGTTTGTTTTTCTTCCTGCAAAGTACTACACAGCATGTGTTTTGATATAAATGCTTACCTCTCTTGACCAGTGATATGTCTAAGATGTGATGATTTTATCCCTCATAATCTCTAATTATCTCCCTTTTAGTGATATACTGCATGCTGATTTTTAATGTACATTTTATGGAATTGTAGTATTACTCCTAATTGCACCTGCTAAATTTTTACCTCAAAACATCAAAAGAATCATTTTGCGTGATCATGAAGTAAGTAAACCTCAAGTATTAAAGTGTGAATAATACTGATCTACGAAGAAAAAAATACTTTTGAAACATTTATTAGCTATTATAAGCACTTGCTGACTTTTTGGAAAGTTTAAGTGATACAGTTGAAATTACTTATATTTCCAATTAATGATGTCTCCCAGCATCTGTTGTAGAACTATTCATACATTGTTCCTGTACTCGTACACACTCATTTTGGTGTATTTTCAAACAGAGATGGTTCTCTCTGAAAGTTATAGATTTATGCATTAATATTTATGAAGTTAAGGATTAAGGCAGACCTGCAGATTTATACATGAATATTTATGAGGTTATGGATGAAGGCAATTTATACATGAATATTTACGAGGTTAAGGATGAAGGCAGCTCTGTAGATTTATACATGAATATTTATGAGGTTAAGGATGAAGGCAGGTCTGTAGATTTATACATGAATATTTATGAGGTTATGGATGTAGGCAAGCCTGTAGATTTATACATGAATATTTATGAAGTTAAGGATTAAGGCAGACCTGCAGATTTATACATGAATATTTATGAGGTTATGGATGAAGGCAAGCCTGTAGATTTATACATGAATATTTATGAGGTTATGGATGAAGGCAAGCCTGTAGATTTATACATGAATATTTATGAGGTTAAGGATGAAGGCAGGTCTGTAGATTTATACATGAATATTTATGAGGTTATGGATGAAGGCAAGCCTGTAGATTTATACATGAATATTTATGAGGTTAAGGATGAAGGCAAGCCTGTAGATTTATACATGAATATTAATGAGGTTATGGATGTAGGCAAGCCTGTAGATTTATACATGAATATTTATGAGGTTATGGATGAAGGCAAGCCTGTAGATTTATACATGAATATTTATGAGGTTAAGGATGAAGGCAAGCCTTTTGTAGATTTATACATGAATATTGATGAAGGTTATTGGCAATTGAAATTAAGCAGTGCAAGATGAAGTGATCCTACAGTGTGTCTCTCTGGTATTGTATGTGAGTGATTAACCTCCTGCTGTGTGTTACTACAGGTAATGAACCATCACTGGGTGGAGGGCAACTGTTCAGGGCGCTGTCATAAGTGTCACAAGTCCATGAAATACAGCGTAACCGGCCTGCACTGTCGCTGGTGTCATCTCACTGTAAGTACACATCACATTCCATCTTGCTTTCACACGTGGTCAACAAAATATGCTATATAAATGTAAAAGGAGCACAGCATGCATTATTTTTCTGATATATGCACGGTTTAAAGATTAAAATCATGACGTCACATGAATTATATAGTAAATGCATAATAGAATAAAACAAAACACAGACACATTTGTATCTCTTTTTAAACTTTGCAGTCTTGTAAATGTGTCAGAATGGCAAAATAAGTTTTGTTTTGTGTTATATATTGCAGGATAATGCACAGTGTTGCATTCAGATACTTTGTAATTAATTGTTCAGACATGCAGCCTTTGTGATTAGATTACTGTGCAATTTTGCTTAAGACTTATAGTGGGGTGACAATTGGCCAAAAAGTAGCTTATTTAAGGAGTAGGTGGCCATAAAAGTAGAACAAGCAATGTTGTATACCAAAATGTTCGCCAATGTCTGTACTGTATGAAACTGCCGGCATAAATTGCCAACGCCTGGTGCGGACTTGGAAATCCAAGATGGCGTCCAAGATGGCCGCCATAAATCACAAGTTCAGAGAAATTATTTTATCTGTTTGTTACAGATTTATTTACAGAATAGTTCAAAATATTTACATGATTATTACTCCTTCCATAATGTACATCAAATTCATATACAGCAATAGCAAATTCAAGGTCAAGGTCATTTCAGGGTCAAAGTAAAAAAAAAATAATCCAAAATTTCATATATCTTACCTACTTTTTCTCATTTTATGCATGTTTTATACTCAAATGGATTACTTTTAGTGATAGAAATATTGTTATGTGTGTATTCTTTCATTTAAAACTGTTTTGTATGATATCTCTGTTTAGATTATGTATAAACTTTGGTAGTTTACACACATACACATTATCCAAGATGGCCGCCATTCAATTGCTGTTTCAATGATCATTGGATGTTTCATTGATAAATACCATATTTAAAGGTCAATCTTAAGTGTTTGAAAGAAATTACTTTATTTTAGCATGTATGCAAAACTTACAAATTTGATTGACCTTTCAAAGTCAAGTTCAAGGTCATTCCAAGGTCAGAACACATAAATTATCCCCAAAATTTGATTTGTCTATCCTAATTGTTCTCATTTTAAGTATTTTTATGTTGAATTGATTTATTTAGTGAAAGAATATTGTGTAGCTTATGATTTTATCTAATTTAATATTGTTTTTTTCATATAATGTAGAAATATGTGTAATTTTATATTCTTATTATCGAAGTCAGTCATCATATGATATTTCAATGTATGTTTCAATGTTCAGTGGAAGTTTAATTTACGGATGTTAAAAAATCTTTGAATAGATTATCTGCTTTTAGCATCATTCATGTTTGTAAATTCAGAGCTTTGACTATAGCCTCATGAAGATCAAATTCAAGGTCATTTCACCATAAGATAAAAAAAAAATATGTTTGTTTTGAGTAAAAATGGAATATATCTCATCTCGAAGTGAACAATTTTCACATTTTCAAAATATTGAAAATATTGTACATGTAATTGTATCACTTCTCCATGAGATATATTCTTATTAGGGATATGACCTTCAAAATTTAGATG
The DNA here is from genome assembly GCA_021229015.1 of Solen grandis. NCBI lineage: Eukaryota > Metazoa > Mollusca > Bivalvia > Adapedonta > Solenidae > Solen > Solen grandis. The sequence continues at coordinate 8,192,372 of CM037777.1, forward strand.
GCAGGTACAGTTTTTGTGGGAATTTAGATGATCTTGCTGTACTTCTGCATGGATTATGTATTCAGTATGACTCATAATACAATAATTGGCAATGAAGGCAATGTTTCTCATGTGAGTGATTCAGGGCCATCTTGACCCTTTTGTTTTAAAAAAATATTTTCATTTGTTATCATTTTTTATTTATTTTATCATAACCAATATTATATGAATGAGAGAAAACTAAGCTGATACATATACCAGTTAATAAATCCTGATAACTGGAGATTGAAACTGTCTATTGTCCATGATTTCTTTTGCATGTAAAAACATCACGTGCACAAAATTAAGCATTAATCTCCCCATTTACTCATGAGTCTTGTGTTTTTCCACTAGCTACACAACAAGTGCGCATCTCAAGTGAAGCCCGAGTGTGATTTGGGCGTTTTCAGGGAACACATACTGCCTCCAACAGCCATCTGTCCAGCTGTGCTAGACCGCAAGGGACCTGAGAAGAAGGTGCTGGCCCGTACTGACTCGTCCACTTTTGATGGCTCCGTCAATGTAGGTCAATCTCAGGCACAGTGGCATAGTCCTACCATGGGATTTATCATACTGTGTAATCATTAATTTTCATGGGACATTAATTTTCATCGATTTCATGGTGGGTTTTATCCACGAATATTTAACCCCATGAAAACTTGTCTTTTATATAGACCTCATGTTTTTTAGAACATACATCCTTGAATAAATGTATCCACAAAATCCCTTAGGTACATAGGCAATGAATTTTAATGTCAACAAAAATAAATTATTTTACAGTATACTTTTTTTTTTCATGCATCTTTTTTTAGCTCACCTGAGCAGCTGTTAGGATCACCCTCTGCCCGTCGTCAACAATTTGCTTTAAACAACATATCCTCTGCAACCACTAGACAGAATTTGATTTAACTTGGCAGGGATGATCCTTGGGTGAACCTTCACAAAAATTGCTAAAATAAATTTGATTCATGTAGAACTCTGGTTGCCATGGCAACAGAAAAAATATAAAAGCTTAAAAAATCATCTCCTACCAAGATTGTGAAAAAACATGGCCCCCAGGAGCGGGGCTAATATGCCTACCAGTAATATGTATATAGAGAAATCTTTAAACAACATTTCCTCTGAAATCACTGAACAGAATTTAATTAAACTTGGCAAGGATGATCCTTGGGTGAACCTCCACTGAAATTGCTAAAATAAACTTGATCCATGTAGAACTCTGGTTGCTATGGCAATGGAAAGAAAATAAAAAAGTAAAAATCATCTCCTTTAAAAACTACTGGCCAGATTTCAATATGTTATAGAAAAGATTTTCCTTAGGTAACCCTTTACCAAGATTGCTAAAATTATTCCTATTCGTGAAAAGACATGGCCGCCAAGGGTGGGGCTTATTTGCCTTAAATGTATTTAGTGAAAACTTAAAAAGACTTCTGCTCCAAAACTACTGGCCATATTTTAAAATGTTTTGGCACAGATGTTCTATGGGTAACCTTCTACTAAGATAGCTCCTTTACAGCAGTGGTTCTCAGGTTGAGCACTATATGGCCATCATGGACCTCTTGTTTATAGGTAAAAATTTTTTATGTATATTGATACCTGATCTTTATTTTATGGCAATTAGGAGTAAATTGTTGAACCTACATGAAAGCTTTAAAGTAATAATACTATGAATAGACTAAAATGTATTATTTTAAAGGAGTGTAAGTTCTTTCAGCCTGAAATCAGAAGTTGCCTGCTTAGCGTAGGTGCCCTGCTATCATCAGTTATGTTTATCTGGCCAATGGTGTGATCTTATTTCAGGGACAGAGCTCATTTCAAATTTCCCATGTGGAAAATGCGCATCCATTACTTGTGTTTGTGAACCCAAAAAGTGGTGGCAAACAGGGAAGCAAGTAAGTTCTAATTTTAAAAAAAATTATCTCTATCAGCGTTCTGTGTTGGACCAGTACTTAGCTCCTGCAAGGATAATTAAGAATTCTAACTCAGTTGGAGGATTTCACTAGACAACCATCAGATTTGTATTTGATGTTAACTGCAACAGGGCTGATATACAGTTCCAGGATTGGACAAGTACTTTGTGCCTGGGACAGTCATGAAAGATTTTTGCCCCAATCTGGATTCCTTGATGGCAGATACTTTATATTGACATAATGACTTGACCTTTACTTTAGTTATGAACTTTTTTTCAGATATTTAATCCTTTGCTTCATGAAAATTTATGTACAAATTTATGACTTGATGAAAATTAATTTACTGATTTTAATTTTAAAATGGTATATGTGTATGAAGCAATGGACTTAGATTTGCTTTGTAAACTTCTGCTGAGCCACAACATTGTTTGAGCAAACAGAGGGGACCCTGATAAGACAGTGCCTTAAAGAGCTAATCTGGGCCTCTTGTTTGCCAACGTGTCAAAGTGAGTCTATATTAGCCAAAGGGTTAAACAGATGAGTGCATACACTCCAGGCTTGTGTTGGTCCATTAAGTATATTTATGTCATCATAAATATATCAAGTTCCTATGACAAAGTCTGAATTCTCTGTTTCAGAATAATTCGCAAGTTCCAGTATCTGCTTAATCCTCGACAGGTGTACGATCTAATGAAAGGAGAACCTAAAGTTGGGTAAGTCAGTAGTATTAGTAGTTGTATTTGCAAACAGTTAAAATGTTAATGTTGACGGGTGTCATTTAATTTTTTTTATGCCCAACCAAAAACGGGGGGACATATAGATTTGCCTTTGTCCATCCGTGCGTCCATCTGTCCTGAAACTTTGTGACGCACATAACTCCGAAAGTATTTGTACTACTGACTTGAGATTTCGTGGATATATTATTCAGGACATGAACTTGTGCACCTGGGTATTTTTATTGAAGCTTCTTTGAAATTGACAGAATTAAGGGCCTTTGATTTTGAAAAATATGGAATTTTATGCTTGTGATGCACATAACTCTGAAAGTATTTGTGCTACAGACTTTAAACCTCATGGATATATTACTCAGGACATGACTTGCACACCTGGGTGTTGGCCTTTGTTTTGGAAAATGCGATGGGTGGGGGCATCTGTGTCCTCTGGACACATTTCTAGTTTTTTTTACAGTCTTATCATCAATTGATATTTATGAAAACATGGTATTGAAATAAATGGTTTAGCTTGAAAATGTTCAGATAATTCTGATATTATTAAAATATTAGTATCCTTATGCTAGGACTGTTGCTATGTAAGGGAAGGTAATTCAGTGGATAATGCCTACATGTCATGATCTAGTTGTCTCCCTTAGCATATAGCTCAAAACGTTGTGTTACCAGTGCAAATGATGGGGACCTTTAAATCTGTTGTGTTGTTTTTTGTGAAAAGATAACACATCTTTTGTTTATCATGCAAGTTCAAAAGGTCTTCCATTGGGCTTGAAGTTGTTGACATGTGTATTAAATATTGCTAGTGGCCAAGTTATATTTGGTTACTATAAATCTTAATTCACAAAATATAAATAAAAATATATTCATGCAAGGAAAACCTATTTTGCTGTCACTAATTGTAATGAAAAGTGAAAGTGGATCAAATACAGTTTCAATAAACATAGTGAAATGGTAGTCTTTTTTTCAGGTTGTTTAATGTTAAGTACATTTTTTTTTAAATCTGAACCAAAAAAAAAAAATATGGTTCAGATTTGAACAGTATTTTATCTAGTAGCATATAAGTAATATACTATCATTTTAAAATAACATATTTTAAATTAACTTTCAAAGGTTTATTAGTCCAGTGATTACTGTTAAATTCTTCATGTGAAGAATTTGTTCATGCTGAACAGATAAGATACAGGGCATTCCTTCACTGAAAAATAAAGAACAGTTTTAACTAAGATCCTTTTTAACCCACATTCCAATATAGCCCACATTCCAATATAACCCACATTCCAATATAGCCCACATTCCAGTATAGCCCACATTCCAATATAACCCACATTCCAATATAGCCCACATTCCAGTAAGCCCATCTACCCACATTCCAATATAGCCCACATTCCAATATAACCCACATTCCAATATAGCCCACATTCCAATATAGCCCACATTCCAATATAACCCACATTCCAATATAGCCCACATTCCAGTATAGCCCACATTCCAATATAACCCACATTCCAGTATAAGCCACATTCCAGTATAGCCCACATTCTAATTAACCCACATTCCAGTATAGCCCACATTCCAGTATAACCCACATTCCAATATAACCCACATTCCAATATAACCCTCATTCCAGTATAGCGCACATTCCAGCATAACCCACATTTCAGTATAACCCACATTCCAGCATAACCCACATTCCAGTATAACCCACATTCCAATATAACCCTCATTCCAATATAACCCACATTCCAGTATAACCCACATTCCAATATAACCCACATCCCAATATAACCCTCATTCCAATATAACCCACATTCCAATATAACCCACATTCCAGTATAGCCCACATTTCAGTATAACCCACATTCCAATATAACCCACATTCCAATGTAACCCACATTCCAATATAACCCACATTCCAGTATAACCCACATTCCAATATAGCCCACATTCCAGTATAACCCACATTCCAATATAACCCACATTCCAGTATAACCCACATTCCAATATAACCCACATTCCAATATAACCCACATTCCAGTATAACCCACATTCCAATATAACCCATATTCCAGTATAACCCACATTCCAATATAACCCACATTCTAAGATAATCCACATTCCAGTATAACACATATTCTAGTATAACCCACATTCCAGTATAACACATATTCCAGTTTAACCCACATTCCAGTATAACCCACATTCTAATATAATCCACATTCCAGTATAACACATATTCTAGTATAACCCACATTCCAGTATAACCCATATTCCAGTATAACCCACATTCCAATATAACCCACATTCCAACCCTTTAATTTTCCTTCCTTGAAACATGTAGTCTTTACACTCCAGTATAACACAGATTCCTATATAACACACACTCCGGTATAACACAGATTCCTATATAACACACACTCCAGTATAACACAGATTCCTATATAAAACACACTCCAGTATAACACAGATTCCTATATAAAACACACTCCTGTATAACACAGATTCCTATATAAAACACACTCCAGTATAACACAGATTCCTACATAACACACACTCCAGTATAACACAGATTCCTATATAAAACACACTCCGGTATAACAAAGATTCCTATATAACTGACGTTCCAGTATAACATAGACTCCAATATAACACAGAATTTATTATATGAAGGACTCTGTTGTTATAACATTAAATATCATAATATCACTAATGTCTTAATGATAATGGAAAGTAGTTTATTGCCAGGTTCTTTGTGATTTGAATTCTTTTTATTTCCAATTCATTATGATGTGGATCCCATTGGTGAAACATGAATACAAGATTTATTTCAAAATGTTTTTCTTATAATGTGTTAAACATGGACCTTTTAGTTGTTTTCAAAAGATAATTAGACTGCCTTTATCAAATCAATAAAGTGACGAAACATTCAAAATGTTCAAGGAGATTGCAAGTTGTTCAAAGATGCTGTTTTATTTGTTACAGACTCCAGTTCTTCAAGGACGTGACAAACTGTCGGATCCTGGTGTGTGGGGGTGACGGCACTGTGGGTTGGCTCCTGGAGGCCATGGGTAACACATCTTATATGTATCTCCAATAACTACAAAGTGCCTGAAAATAATTATATATAGACTTCTAAGCCCTTCTTAGCATGCAGTGATGTCCATTCAATCAGGTAATTTGCAATCTCATAATTTTTAGCTCACCTGAGCACATCCTTCGTCCACGATTATTTCAAATGACATCTCCTCCGAAACCACTGGGGCAAATTTGATGAAAATTGCCTGTGATGTTCCTTGCATGAAGCTCTACAAAAGTTGTTCAAATGGTTCAGGTCCATTGCATATCTGGGTCACAGGAGCTAAAAATAGATTTTAAAAGTGAAATCTTTAAAAATCTTCTTCTTGAAACCGCAAGGCCCAGAGCTTAGATATTTGGTGTGTGGCATTGTCTTATGGACCATTACCAAGTTTGTTCAAATCATGGCTCTGGGGTCAGGGTCATGTTTTGAACAAACTTGGTAATGACCCATAAGACAATGCCACACACAAAATATCTAAACTCCTGGCCTTGTGGTTTCTGATAAGAAGATTTTTCTAGTTTTTAGCTCACCTGAGCACGAAGTGCTCAAGGTGAGCTATTGTGATCACCTTTTGTCCGTCGTCCGTCGTCCGTGCGTGCGTGCGTCCGTCGTCAACAATTTGCTTTAAACAACATCTCCTCCTGAACCGCTGAAGGGATTTTGACCAAACTTCACAGGAATCATCCTTATGATGCCCTCTATCAAAGTTGTACAAATTATTCAGATTGGTTGAAAAAGTAGGTCACAGGAGCTAAAAATAGATTTTAAAAACTCAAACTTTGAAAATCTTCTTCTGCAAAACTGCAAGGCCTAGAGCTTAGATATTTGGTATGTAGCATCATCTTATGGGCCATTACCAAGATTGTACAAATCATAGCCCTATGGTGATAAATGCCCCCGCACCAGGGGTCACCTGTTTTACATAGAGTTATATAGGAAAATCTTTAAAAATCTTCTTCTATAAATCCATGAGGCCTAGAGCTTAGATATTTGGTATGTAGCATCATCTAATGGTTCATTACCAAGATTGTTCAAATCATAGCCCTATGGTGATAAATGCCCCCGCACCAGGGGTCACTTGTTTTACATAGAGTTATATAGGAAAATCATTAAAAATATTCTTCTATAAATCCATAAGGCCCAGAGCTTAGATATTTGGTATGTAGCATCATCTAATGGTTCATTACCAAGATTGTTCAAAGCATAGCCCTATGGTGATAAATGCCCCCGCACCAGGGGTCACTTGTTTTACATAGATTTAAATAGGAAAATCATTAAAAATATTCTTCTATAAATCCAGAAAGCCTAGAGCTTAGATTTTTGGTATGTAGCATCATACAATGGTTCATTACCTCAGTTGTTCAAATCATAGCTCTACAGTGATAAATGACCCCGCACCAGTGGTCACTTGTTTCACATAGAGTTACATAGGAAAAGACCTAGAGCTTAATCTATAGATTTGATGTGAAATATTGTCTAGTGGTCCGTACCCACATAATTCATATAGACCAATCATAAAAAAAATATTTTGCAATATTACTAGTTTGAGAGATTATGACTAGATAATGGTTAAAATTTGGCCCTTGATTGAATCACTTTTTACTTTAAATTACATACTTGATATATATTTTATATTAAAATCAGTATCTACGATTAAATAAAATGATAAAAAGACTAAGAGAATATATTGTGTCAATTGTATATTAAATAAAAGTTTTCTTTAAGAAAGATATGAAAGTACAGATAATCGTATTGTTGGTAATAAAGACACATTCGGTTGTTTTAGGTTATAATATTATTAACCAATGAAAAATTAGGAAACTATTCAGCCCTCCATTTCCGGTTTCAGTTTGGTAGGTATACGATTCTCTTCAGAAATTTCAATGAATTATCGAAGATCATTAATCTAATAGACCTAAAAAGCGATTGAAAAGTAGGTCAGTAGGTCAAATCTTAGAAAAATCTTGTTTACACATTAGAGGCTACAATTTAGATTCAGTCTTCCTCGAACTTGGTCAGAATATTTGTCTTGGTGATATCTTGAACCAGTTCTAAAATGGGTCAGGTTGGATCCAAAAGTAGGTCAGTAGGTCAAATCTTAGAAAAACCTTGTTTACACACTGGAGGCCACAATTATGATTCAATCTTCCTCAAACTTGGTCAGCACAAATGTCCTCAGGTGAGCGTCTTTAGGGCCATCTTGGCCCTCTTGTTCTTATTAAATCTATGTAAAATCAAGTGACCCCTTTCTTATAAAAGAAAAACTAGAAAAATCTTCTTCTCAGAAACCACAAGGCCAGGAGTTTAGATATTTGGTGTGTGGCATTGTCTTATGGGTCATTACCAAGTTTGTTCAAAACATGACCCTGGGGTTGAAATTGGCCCGCCCCAGAGGTCACCTGATTTTACAATGACTTATATAAGAAAAACTAGAAAAATCTTCTTGTCAGAAACCACAAGGCCAGGAGTTTAGATATTTTGTGTGTGGCATTGTCTTATGGGTCATTACCAAGTTTGTTCAAATCATGACCCTGGGGTTGAAATTGGCAACTCTTCTCTTCTCCTTATTTTTCATGCCTCCTTGTTCTACTATGAGAGTAAGAACGGTATGTTTGCGTGTGAATGTTCAAGTTGACCTTTATCTGTAGAAATGTCATGATGCTTAGTCTGATATTGTTTGATGTGTAACCAAGGAGATCTTGTGTGATATACTGTCCTGTAATAAACTTTACTTTGTCATTGACTTTCTTGATAATAAAAAACAACATGGAGATGATAAAACTCAGTCAACTAGCCATAGTCATGTTCCATTAATCAGTGGGAAATAGGCATAACATGATTTTGCTTTACTCTGGTCATCAAAACATTTGTTTCTAATACGAGGAAGTACAAAGACACTGTGGTTGAGTATGCAGAATAGTTTAGACACCCTTAAACATTGTCTCTCCGAGATTCTTCCCAGAGAAGTCAAAATAATGATATGATGACCATAAAATACAATGGCACATGATGATATATAAAAAATGGAATAATTCAAAATATAAATCTGCGTAAATTACTGTGTATAGAATGGATGGTCTAATGGTTGGTCTGTTGGCTTGGTCTGATAGTTGGTCTGTTGGCTTGGTCTGATGGTTGGTCTGATAGTTGGTCTGTTGACTTGGTCTGATGGTTAATCTGATAGTAGGGATTTCCTTAAGGATTTGACTTCCACTTGCCCAGGGGGCAAGTTACTTTGAACATCTACTTGCCCCCAGTGAAAACAGCTTGTCCAATCTTTAAGTTAGTTAGTGTTTGTTAATGTTTAAAACTAAATATGTGTAGTATTAAGATGAATTTTAATTAACATGTATCAAACACAATTTGCAAGCAACTCACCCCCGATATAATGTAAAAAATAAGATGTAAAAACCTCAAAGATTTCATTTACGAAAAGAAACTTGCCCGACGGGCTATCTCCTTGGAAAAATCACTTGCCCATGGTGATTTTAACCCGGCACGGGCAAGCGGGCGTCCACTTAAGAAAACCCCTGCTGGTTCTCAGGTGAGTGATTCCAGGAATTTCATGGCAATGTTTAGTGATGAAAAACTGGGATAACTGGAAAAAACATATTTGGGTGTTTGACATACTTTTTCTGAAAATACGTTGAAACTTGCGTCCAGTTTAAAGTCTTTAAAAAAGGCACCCATCTCATACAGTTGCAGGCAATCTTTGTAAAGATTGGCCTGTTTTCAGGGAAACAATTATTTACCCCTTTCAGTACGCTGTAGGCATTCACTGTAAAGGTTTACCAGGTGTGCAAAGGATATATATATGAAGAGCAAAAACAATGTTGTTTGGCTCACATAGTTATGTCTGTATAATTAAGAAATACATTTTAAATTATGCAAGTGAGTAAATATATTGATCATAGCCACCTGTTGTTGATGTTCATTATATCCTTCAGTCATGACAAACTAATACCAATCTCTACATATGTTAAGGTACTGTTAAATATTGGTAGACATTGTTGATGACAGGTGCAGGGGCTTTGTTTACATACTTCGATACAGTGAGCTACAATGTTCATGGTTGTCCTATTAACTTACAAAATGACTTGATGAACAACAACATGTAGCAATAGTAGATTTTAACCCTTTACATCTTATAGACTGAGATAAGTCCTTCCAAGAGCATTCTGATCAGGGTCTCCTCTGTTTGTGAAGGCATAAAAACATATCTTTATGAGGTAAAGAGTTAACAGACATATATACCCATACAGTCAAAAGTAGTGTTACTGGTATCATTTTATAATCTCTCTGTTGGGTGGCTGAGTGGTTAAAGTATCCGCCTCAGGAGCGGGAAGTCATGGGATTTTATCCCCTGCCACAACCTACCAAAGTCGTAAATAATGGTTCTGGGATAGTTCCTTTGCTTGGTGCTCAGCATATAAGTGTAATTTCAGGACTGGTTGGCCTTGTGTCAGGATAATGCTAATGTTTGTGGTACCATGATACATGTCTACAGCATGATACTGAAGTGTGTCAGCACTTCATCTGTCTCAAGTAGACATAGTCTCAATATGACTGAAATACTGTTGGTTGGACATTAAACCCATAATCAAACAAGCACAAGAAACACTCTTAATCTGACTCATACTGTATATTTTTTAATCACTTTGCATGTTTACTATACCATGACAGCATAAAACACAGTCACCAATGTTACGTTTTGTCATACATTTATTTCAGACAAGCTGAATTTTGAACCCCGCCCACCTGTAGCAGTTCTACCCTTGGGGACAGGCAATGACCTTGCTAGGTGTCTTCATTGGGGCAGAGGTGGGTAATTATACAAACAGTTTTATTGTGTTACCTGCTGTAAGCAGAGGTGACACATAGGAATCACTTCCTTGTTGCCTGTCCATCCGTCCATCTGTCTGCCACACTTTTTTCCATATGCTTTTTTTAGCAAGTGACACATGTGTCCAAGGAACACTTCTTTTTATTAGCTCACCTGAGCATAGCTCAGGGTGAGCTTTTGGGCCATATGCTTTTTTTAGCAAGTGACTCTTCGGCCGTCTCGTCCGTCAACAATTGATGTTACACTAGAGGCCAATTTTGATCCAATCTTCCTCAACTGGTCAAATGTTTTGTCTTGATGATATCTTGAACCCTTTCGAAAAATGGGTCAGGTTGATCAAAAAGTAGTCATAGGTCAAATCTTAGAAAATCTTGTTTACACACTAGAGGCCACATTTTGATCAATCTCCTCAAACTGTCAGAATGTTTGTCTGGAATCTTGAACCCTTTCGAAATGGTCAGTTGGATCAAAAGTAGGTCAGTAGGTCAAATCTTAGAAAAATCTTGTTTACACACTAGAGGCCACAATTTTGATCCAATCTTCCTCAAACTTGCTCAGAATGTTTGTCTTGATGATATCTTGAACCCTTTCGAAAATGGGTCAGGTTGGATCAAAAAGTAGGTCAGTAGGTCAAATCTTAGAAAAATCTTGTTTACACACTAGAGGCTACAATTTTAATCCAATCTTCCTCAAACTTGGTCAGAATGTTTGTCTTGATGATATCTGGAACACTTTCGAAAATGGGCAGGGCCGGACCGAAAAGTAGGTCAATAGGTCAAATCTTAGAAAAATCTTGTTTACACACTAAAGGCCACACAAGGGAAAAATATGTTTTTCAAAATAGCAAAACCTCAAATGATGCTTGATTAATCTCTTAATGTTTAATGAAGCCCACATATTGAAATATTCAATGAAAGAATACGGAAATTCCCTGGAATCCTTAGTCGTTCAGACATTGCAATGGCTGGAGCGTGTTCTGCAGCATGTTCAGTAAAATCAGGGATATCTCGGAGAACATGGGGTGTTTCAGAAGTTCATGGACTTTTGCTAAAGCTTGAATAAATCTTGATACACTGTGGTAGAGGAAATACTACACCGTGCTATTGACTTTGACTTTTTTCCACTTTACACTACAATAAAAATTCAGTATTCCATTTACTATATTACCTGTCAAATATAATGTTGTTTCTATTGACGAATATATAGCACACCTCCTTCACAAGAGGAGTTTAAAGTTCTGTTTTTATAACTCGCAGAACTATGAATTGACTGCTTGTACATGTCATTTTGTGTAATCTGCTTCACACACTAATTGATATGTTTCAATATGTCGCGGGAAAGAAAGCAAGGGATGATCTTTGCGAGATAATTATAAATAAGTTTAAATAACTAGGTGGAAACGAAATAGATGGCACTTAACCTCGGGGTGTTTAGCAAAGTGAGTTTTTAATTAAAATTAATAAAAACACAGTAAAAGCAGTGTGGCATAGTTACTGTCAAACAGGGAGCGTGAGTCATCCATGTTATCATGGTCTAGGTAGTAGCTTTTAACCACATCTAGCTTTAATTGCGGCACTTATTCATGTAGGAATTGTGTAAAGTCCCTGAATGTCATATTTTATAGACTTTCCCTAGAACAGTCAATCAGCACGCACTGCTGACACCCTTTATAGGCATAATGAATTTTTAAGTCAATTGAGTCCGACATTTCCATCAAGAAAGGTAACTGAGAACTGCGCAAAAATCAATTATTAGGAAAAGCCAAGGGGCGGGACTACGTTCTGATTGGCCTATGCAATATCTTTTTTTTTCTACTGTAAGTGAGAGCAACCACAGTTTTATCGATGTGAAATTATTAGAAAAGTCAAAGTCAGTCGCACAGCATAGTATGAAGAAAATCCTCAGACTTCTGAAAAACCTCTAGAATGTTAATTATGTCTCTCCCCATATTTATATTGGAGAGACATATTGTTTTTGTCAGAGTTGTTTGTCTGTTAGTCCGTCTAACCATCTTTCTGTCTGTCTCTCTGTCTGTCTGTCATACTTTTTGCCCGGAACATAACTTAAAAAGTATCAAAGCTATAAACTTGAAACTTCATAGATGGATAGATAACATAGAGGGGAAGTGCAGTGCAAAGAACTGTTACTCTGCACATTATGTTTTTGGTGTTATTGCCCTTTTTTAAACTTCATACTTAATTTTTGTCTAGAGCATTACTCAAAAAGTATCAAAGCTATTAATTTGGAACTTTACAGGCGGATAGATCTCATGCAGGAGAAGTGTCATGCACAAGAACTGAAACTCTGAACATCAAAGTTTTGGAGTCATTGCCCTGTGTTAAAGTTCATACTTTATTTTTGTCTGGAGCATTACTCAAAAAGTATCAAAGCTATTAACTTGAAACTTCACAGGCAGATAGATCTCATGCAGGAGAAGTGTCATGCACAAGAACTGTAACTCTGAACATCATTTTTTTTAAGTTATTGCCCTGTGTTAAATTTCATACTTAATTTTTGTCCAGAGCATTTCTAAAAAAGTATCAAACCTAGGCAGATAGATCTCATGGAGGTGAAGTGTCATGCACAAGAACTGTAACTCTGCATCTCAAATTTTTTTGTTATTGTCCTTTGTTAAATTTTATACATAATTTTTGTCCAGAGCTTAACTTAAAAAGTATCTTAGCTATTAACTTGAAACTTCAAAGGTGTATAGATTTCATTGAAGAAAAGTGTCATGCACAAGAACCATAACTCTATACAGCATGTTTTGGAGTTACTGCCCTTTGTTCAATTTCAAACTTATTTTTTGTCTTGAACGTAACTCAAAAAAGTATAAAAGCTTTTAACTTAAACCCCACAGGTGGATATACCTCATGATGGAAAAGTGTCCTGCACAGGAACCATAACTCTTTATCTTTATCATATTTATGGAGTTATTGCCTTTTGTTAAATTTCATTCTTAGTTCTTAGTTTTTGTCAAGAGCATTTCTCACACACTATGAGACATATAACCTTGAAACTTCATAGACGGATAGATCACATGGAGGAGAAGTGCAGAACCATAACATGCACATAATTTTTTGGAGTTATTGCCCATTGTTTAATTACAGATACAATTAAGATTTGTCCAGAGTATAACTTATGCACTATGAGATATATAACCTTGAAGCTTCATAGGTGGGTAGATGTTATGGACAAGAATTGCAGTACACAAGAGCATAATCAATTTCAAAGGTTTTTTGTAATTGGAGTTTTCGCTCTTATACAATTTTTGTCCATAGGATAACTCCCGTTCACCTCATGCTATTGAAATTAAATTTCATTTATGGAAAGAAATTAATGAGAGAAAGTGTCATAGACAAGGTTCATATTTCTGGCCTCATTGTTTTTGGAGTTATTCCCCCTTTTCACAATTTCTTGACCACAAGATAACCCTTTGTTCTACATATGCTATTGAAACAAAATTTCAGTTATGGAAAGAAATTAATGAGAGGAAGTTTCAAACACATGGTCCATAACTCTGGGCAGAGCTTTATCAATATACATGTAGTCAGTCCTTAAACTTTAACTATTTGCATATGTCACTGAGTGCCTTTGTGTATACGTGTGTGTTAGGGGAAGGGGGTGTGGGGAGACATCAGTTTTCTACGAAAACAAATCTCTAGTATTATGCTTACATTCTAATAGAATCTTGTAAATTAGGCTTTAAGCGATAGTTGGCAGAAAAACAGCAGTAATGACAGCAAATTAGCTTTAGTGACCTATAGGAATTTATTTAAATGTCCAATTATAATTTAGCTAACTTGGGAGTTGTAGGTTGTTGGCTCAATCTTTGCCTGCAACATGCCTAAGTCCTTAGAAATGGTGCCAGTTAATAAGCACATTGTTTAGTGCTAAATATAGTAACATTGTGATTCCAGTACAGGATAATGTTGGAATCATAAAAAGATTAGACACAAATCATATTTTAATCACACTAAGTGTTGCATTGTTACCCTCTTATCTCAAAGGTATTTATGATAGAGTACCAAACACTATAAAACCTGATCAGTTACTTGCAGGTGGACTTGTTTTCTTGCTGGATATGTTGGTCAGTTTATTCCCCCCCCCCTCCTTTGAAGATAAACAGATGTTGGTCAGTTTATCCCCCCCCCTCCTTTGAAGATAAACAGGCATATTACATTCATTCAGTTCTCTCTCAAATATCACTGGCCATGTATCCCCTATCAAACGTTATGGTGGCTTTATTTTATTTTTTGATGTTTCTTATTGTAATTGGTTAATATTTTCCAATGAATCAGTAATTATCAGTGATAACTTCTTTCTGTTTTCATTTGTAATAATTAAGTGTTCAGTCCCTCACTTTTAATGAATTTTGCCTAATTTGTTTGTTTGTAAGGATAGGTAGATGTTCTTGTAATGCTTAAACAGCTTATATCTTGTGAAACCTGAGAATTCATTGCTTGAATAACAGACAGTAAATGTAATGTTATGTATAATATATTTATTAATAATAGAGTTTTTTTTGTTGATGTGTTTTTTTTTTTTTTTATTTTGATGTTTTTACCTTAATTCTTAATTGCTCATTCAGAAAAATGTATTTTTTACCCAAATTCATTATTAAGATAAATGTATTTTTTTCATCTGAATGTTAATCATGTAAAGACTAGAATATTTAACCCTTTCCCTCATAGAGGACACTATGAAAAGACCTATGCGAACAGCATAAAACGAGATCAGCCTGCGAGTAACTCGCAGGCTGATCAGGTTTTATGCTGTTCGCTGCTCCTCAGTGGTCTGGTAATGAGGATTTTACAAATAAATTTGGTAAGGTTTAACTGTGGTTTTCTGCAGATCAGGCTTTATGTGATACCTATTGAGGGCGTCAAAATGAGTCTATATGAGGGAAAGGGTCAAAATGAGTCTATATGAGGGAAAGGGTTAAAATGAGTCTATATTAAGGAAAGGGTAAAAGTTTTATAATAATTGCAGTTTTTTCATGTTATAAGTTGGATAATCTCAGAGATATTTTTGAAGTTACCTTTTAGAGGTTATTGAAAACCACTATTTTCTTTCTAACTGCCTGTCTTTTACGTATAGAAGTATACAATGCCTTACAAATCAATGAGTTTTAAAATTGGTTTGAACTTACGACATTATTTAATTGTTGTGTCATCTATTATAAGCAGAGGTGACACATAGGGATCACTTTTCCATATATGTAAAAAAATGGCATTTTATAGCCATAAATACAGTGTTTAACCCAAAATTTCATATTGACTCATTCTGACATTTGCTAAACATAGCAGATCCAGATTTGACAGCTTCTTTCTGTTTGCCAATATAATATTGAAATTCAGATTCTACACAGTCAACATGGCACAGAAAAATTTATCTGAGTTCCATAAACAATATTTAGTCTTAGTGCATGTATAACATAAAGTCTAAAAACATGTCCCCTCATTAATTCTGAAGTAACTGACTTTAAGTTGACAGATATTGTGCTTTTAAAAAACAAGTTATATTTGTTAAAAATTGGAATATTTAGGTCTTTTCAAAAGGGTAACAAGAATGGTGGTATATTTTCCTAAGTATTTATGTATTACTTGGCACAAAGTTTGGTTAATGGAATTAAGGCCATGTCACACAGGTAAATTCCCTGATAGCTTAACCCTTTCCCTCATAGAGGACACCATGAAAAGACCTATGCAAACAGCATAAAACCAGATCAGCCTGCGAGTAACTCGCAGGCTGATCAGGTTTTATGCTGTTCGCTGCTCCTCAGTGGTCTGGAAATGAGGATTTTATAATTAAATTTGGTAAGGTTTAACTGTGGTTTTCTGCAGATCCGGCTTTAAGTGGTACCAATTGAGTGCGTCAAAATGAGTCTATATGAGGGAAAGGGTTAATAGAGAGGTCAGAGGTTAAACCTGCTACAGCTACGGTTGTTTGATCGATGTATGTGGTGTGTTGTAGGCTACGAGGGAGAGAATCTGACCAAGGTCCTGGAGCGGATACTGCATGCCCAGACTATCCTTATGGACCGTTGGCAGATTGAGTTCAGCAAACCAGAGGAGGGGGAGGAGGAAACCGGGGACCCTGTCCCCTACAACATCATCAACAACTACTTCTCCATTGGGGTGGTGAGTGTTGTTGTTGTTGTTGTATTGGGGTTTACCGTTGCTGCGACAGTATTTCAATCCTATAGCGACGTCCAGCTAATTATAGGTGGAGGAAGACCCCGAGTACACAGAGATACCCGGGTAGAACCACCGAAGTACCGTAAGCGGGGGGAGGGGGTGGTGAGTGAAATAAAGACTACATATTTCATGTTGATGGGTGAAATACAGACTATATATTTCATTCCTGGGTGAAAGAGTATATATGTTATTTACCTCATAGAGGTTATTGTGATCCTTGTTTACTTCATAGAGGTTATCGTGATTCTTGTTTACTTCATAGAGGTTATGTGATCCTTGTTTACTTCATAGAGTTATTGTGATCTTGTTTACTTCATGAGGTTATTGTGATTCTTGTTTACTTCATAGAGGTTATGTGATTCCTTGTTTACTTCATAGAGGTTATGTGATTCTTGTTTACTTCATGGAGGTTATCGTGATCCTTGTTTACTTCATAGAGGTTATGTGATCTTGTTTACTTCATAGAGGTTATTGTGTTTCTTGTTTACTTCATGAGAGGTTATGTGATTCTTGTTTACTTCATAGAGGTTATTGTGATCCTTGTTTACTTCATAGAGGTTATTGTATCTTGTTTACTTCATAGAGGTTATTGTGATCCTTGTTTACTTCATGAGGTTATTGTGATCCTTGTTTACTTCATGAGGTTATTGTGATCCTTGTTTACTTCATGGAGGTTATTGTGATTCTTGTTTACTTCATGGAGGTTATTGTGATCCTTGTTTACTTCATAGAGGTTATTGTGATTCTTGTTTACTTCATAGAGGTTATCGTGATCCTTGTTTACTTCATGGAGGTTATTGTGATCCTTGTTTACTTCATGAGGTTATGTGATCTTGTTTACTTCATGAGGTTATTGTGATCTTGTTTACTTCATAGAGGTTATTGTGATTCTTGTTTACTTCATGAGGTTATTGTGATTCCTTGTTTACTTCATAGAGGTTATTGTGATCCTTGTTTACTTCATGAGGTTATGTGATCCTTGTTTACTTCATAGAGGTTTATCGTGATCCTTGTTTACATCATGAGAGGTTATCGTGATTCTTGTTTACTTCATGAGGTTATTTGATCTTGTTTACTTCATGAGGTTATTGATCCTTGTTTACTTCATGAGGTTATTGTGATCTTGTTACTTCATGAGGTTATCGTGATCTTGTTTACTTCATAAGGTTATGTGATCCTTGTTTACTTCATAGAGGTTATGTGATCCTTGTTTACTTCATGAGGTTATGTGATCCTTGTTTACTTCATGAGGTTATTGTGATCTTGTTTACTTCATGAGGTTATTGTGATCCTTGTTACTTCATGGTTATTGTGACTGTTACTCATGAGGTTATTGTGATCTTGTTTACTCAGAGGTTATTGTGATCTTGTTTACTTCAAGAGGTTATGTGATTCTTGTTTACTTCATAGAGGTTATCGTGATCCTTTTACTTAAGTTTGATCTGTTTACTTCATGAGGTTATGTGATCTTGTTTACTTCATGAGGTTATTGATCTTGTTTACTCATAGTATTATCTTGTTACTTCATGAGTATTGGATCCTTTTATCATGAGTTTGATCTTGTTATCATGAATTATCCTTTTTACTTCATAGGTTATGTGATCTTTTACTCATGAGTTATCGTGATCTTGTTTACTTCATAGAGGTTATCGTGATCCTTGTTACTTCATGAGGTATGTGATTCTTGTTTACTCATGAGGTATTGTGATCCTTGTTACTTCATGAGTTATTGTGATCCTTGTTATGGTTGGATCTTGTCTTCATAGGTATTGACTTTTATCAAGGTATTGTGATTTTTTATTATAGTTATGATCTGTTTACTTCTGGTATGCTGTTTACTTCAGAGGTATTGTACTACTATGTTATCTGATCCTTTCTTCATGATTATGTATCTGTATCATGATATGTGATCTTTACTCATGAGTATGTGTCTTTACTCATATTGATCTGTTTACTCAGAGTTATTTACTGTTATTAAGTATATCTTGTTTATCTGTATTATCTGTTACTTCA
>CM037777.1:8211259-8261259 GCA_021229015.1 Solen grandis
CCTGGATACACAAATGCATACATTTGCCATCTTGTGCAATAATTTTGTATGTATATGTATCTATTTTTCCATTGTATTAATCTGAAGAATATGGGTAGTGAATATAAACAACCAATTCAAAAAATAAAACATATCTAAGAAAGGAAATTAAAAGAGTAAAAGAAAAAAAAAATGCAAATCTTGCATCTTACATTTAGATACTGTCAAACAGTAAAGTGCATCAAAAATTGATTACAGCAATTTAAATATGGATTATATTGTGTTTTCAGTACCTAAATTTAGGGGACAAAGTCAATAATGTACTTTACAGTATTAAGAAGCAAGTGTGAGTACATATACATATATCTTGAAGATGATGCATAAATGAATCACTCAGCTTTATAAAGTAATCAAAAACTAGGAATATCACTCAAGGTGATTAATAACCCGGCATCTGTCTTCTTGCAATGTAAGAGTAGAACAGGACAGGAGATTACATGCTGAGTGTAATTCTATACAGACTGTGAAGTATAAACAACACACTGGGTTCTTAGTCTGAAATCTAGTTATTCCCAAACCTTTTTATGTAGGTAGAAGTTTATCATGACTTCCTGCATTGAAATAAGCTGTACATGAAGACAACATATCAAGGACTGACAGCAAAACTGTGTCATCTCCTATTTCTATAATTCACAAAAATAGTTTTGAGGTCAACCTTTGTTAAATAAAAAACAAGTCAAACTTTGTTTGTGAGACCTAATAACAACTTCTATAAATGTCGTTTTACGCCATGTTATAACAGAAATGACCTATAACATGTGTTTTTATAACCTATGACCTGTACTTTTATGCAATATTATCACTGATGTTATTTAATAAACAGAAAGTGTTTTATTGAAAATATATAAACTACAGCAAACTTTAAATAATACTTAAATATTTATGTTATTATGCATACATAAGATGAATTCTAATTCTAATAATAATTTATGCAACTACTAAGACTTAATACAAAATTAACAGTCATGAAATATGGCACACAATGTCACAAATTATTCCTCTATTATTTTGTTTTCCAACATATGAACAGGAATGCAAGTTCCCTATATGAACCTATATATTTTTTTCCCTGGATGTGGGGATGGCTGACCTAGGTAATTTGAACGGTCGTCTTTAAAAGCCCCATGTATGCCTATCGCCCCTACCCTGGAGTAAAACATTGATAGGTGCAATAAACATCATGTACAATTAACAAAGCATAGAGAGGGCAGCTATTGTTTATTCCATGAACAATTTTCTTACCTCTAATTTACATGGTACTATATTTTTTAATAGAGCAGTGTTACATGTATGTGGAAAATTTGTATAAAATGGTGACAGAATGAACACCCAGGGCAACTTGATGATCAACCTAATCTGCAGGATGTCACATGACACAATATTCACAGTTCCCGTTTCAGAGCTATATTCTCTAGATACACAAAAAACAAGTCTAAAATACCATATATAACAACCATAAACCTTTTCCATCTTACCAGGACATAAAACCTGACAATCATTTATGCTGGGTAATATTTTTCAACTACTTTACCATTAAACTTGGAGGGAAAAAAATGACATTTAGTATTTAGTCGTAAATCATTGGAGCTATCTTAGATAGTTATTTTACTCCTTATCTGAATAAATTTGTTTTCACACATGTCAAGGGTACATCAACAGAAAAGCTGTGTTCTAATGAAAACACCTCTTGTTGGAGTTTGTTTTTTGGGTTTAGTGTCCAACTGGTCCTACCAATTTCCTGTTTTCAAAATAAGATAAAAAGGTTGTGTGAAAAGAGGAAAGAACAGAAACAGAGAAGATTGATTAACTGACAAAATGGAAGACAGTTCAACCATAAAATATATACAACATATAACAGTACTGTTTTATGGTTTACTATTATTCGGCAAGCTTGGAAAAAGGCTTAAATTATAAAAAAAATATCTTTCAAGTTTCAAGATATTTCTACAAAACTAGTTAAAACTATGAGGCAGACCTAAGCATTCACAGAAGACATACAAGTACAAAAAACAGTTGGAACATGCCCTGGGTGTATGAGTGATAAAAATTTCATGCCGCATTGGTACACAATCATTTGGTCTGGCAAAAAATGGTCTATATACCCTAAAAAGTTTATAAGTTCAATAACATAGCAAAAATTTAATCTGTTGAACACTGCAAATGGTCCTCTATTATATTAAGACTTCGAGAAAATCCAAAATAAATAAGGAGAGAAAATATTACAATACTTGATGTGGTTACAAACATTTAAATGGTTAACTATATTTTGATGTGGTAAACAGTACATGTAGTTGATGTGAACTCTCAAGATTTCTTTTGATTTTCAACCCTTACAATGCTGTGAGCACTTGTGATTGGCTCTTCAACCAGTGCATACCAAGATGAGCCTGTACATATGTGCAGTCTGATCATGGTCTGCACTGTTTGATATACAGGCAATGAATTTTCAGAAAGCAGCCCCCATAAACAACTAATGGTACAGTCCAAAATGAAGCAAGGGCAAGTACAATTAAGAAATTTAGCATGGTAAGGGTTAACAAACTAGAACTATAAGGAGTACTCCCACAGCACTTTCCTGTCCCAGTTTGCATTACACATATCCATCAGTTTCTATTTATAATGACAGTGCACATGACTTTAATCACAGAAATTTCAGTTGCAATGCTAAGCTATCATTTGTGATACTGAAGAAACCTTTCACAGGAATATCATCAGCTGTTCTTCTGATAATGAAGTTAAGTGTAAAGACAGTCAACAATACAGAACATGACATAACTGTTGATAACACAATATACCAGTATCCAGAATAGCCCTCCCTCACCTGACAAGGCGAGGGTAAATGGAGATATTTTTCATTCCATCCTATGCAGATGAAGTGAGAACCAACTTTCATTATTTCATGATATTAAGCCAGTTGTAATAAAGTTTTGTTTCTGGCAATCTGATGTCTTGAGTCCCAGTAACCATGACGATGAAGTCTCAAAGTCCTAATGTTTGAACAATGAACATATAACAATATTGAGCTGAAAAAGTTTGCTTCTACAAAGCAAATTAGGCAAAAAACATAATCATGAAAAAATAATAGCTAACAAAATATGCATTTAAAAATACTAGAACATCTCAGAGAGAAAGACAACAGGAATACTGACCGTTACTACATATAGAAACATTTAACAATTTTGAAAGGACAACCACTCACACAATAACAAACTACGACTCATGCGCACACAAGTTTCCAAGTAACATTGCGTAATTGAGTATGGAATTGCAAGGTAAGTATTGCACTATGTTGCTATGGCAACAGCCTAGAACCTGACATCCACCACCATCATGTCCAGTGACATTTCACCTAGTGGTCAAACAAACTATACACATTTACAACAACATAAAAGAACATTACATTATTATTTGGTCACATTACATTTAAAAAAATAAGCATTTCGTCTTTGGCTAAAAATATTGTCTTTGTATATAAGTCACCCACTGGAACATCTCAACTATGAAAAGCAAAGAATAAGTAAACAACATGAACAATGACACCAGCAATCTGCTGTATCAAACAAGGCTATAACAGCTAATTAAGCTATCATGTGGTAGCGGTGAGAGGTTTAATTTATATGCTAGTCTCTCATTCAAACTTAAATCTTTACCACTTTGGTTATAGTGTGTGTGTTGTTTTTTTTTCCAAACCTTTTCCCAATATTCAAACCTATTCCCTTCATTCAAAAGTATGTTTTCCCCTTATTCCTTGTTGAAATTCCCCCTCCCATCGTATTTTTTGTACCATTTCTTTTAGAAAAATAGAAACATTGACCTGTAATGAAAGATAACTAATCTGTTAAAATATTTACAAGTTTACATCACTGCAACACTGAAGTTAGTGAATAAAGACATAGAAATGTATACTATGGGCATTATTCCCCCCCCCACCCCCCAATCCTATTCTTCCTTAAAAAAGGGCCTAGCCAACTTTCCTATCAAAGTGGAAAACACACACACACAAAAACAACAACAAACATATGTTATGCCATGTTGTCACATGAAAAAAGTACATGTAGTTGAACTTTTCAATAAGTTTTACAGAGAATGAGAAACTAGCAAGTAAACCCTAACCCTTATACAAACACATGATCTTCACTACATGCCTTGTTCCATCAACCTTTTACCACCCAGTAACACCATTTTTAAATCACAGTATACTACAGAAAACCCAATACCTGACCTTTGAGCAGGTTTCATTGAGAGCAATTTACTCTCTGAGCAGGTTTCACAGCGTATCCTTGTCATCTCTGAGGATTGACTTGACTTGACTATTTGAGTTTACCGTCACTTCGACAGTATTTCAGTCATATAGCAACGTCCAGCTAATTACAGGTGGAGGAAGACCCCGAATGCACAGTGGCATCAGGGTAGAACCACCGACCTACTGCAAGCCAGCTGGAAGGCTTCCTCACATAAGCTCTGAATGACCCTGCCGGGATTCGAACCCACGCAGTGAGGGGCTGAGTGACATCTCTGAGGAAATCATTATGAAACACAATATGCAGTTCCTTACATAAGGCTGATATGGTTACCTAATGGTCACAAAGGTCATTATTTCAAAGGTTCATATGTGGTAAAGGGCTAACAATTCGCCACACAACTCTATTGATACTAATGACAACACTTGAACTATCCACAGCTATCTATAATCTCCTCTAACACCACATAAACATAAAATCAAACAATTCACAATTTTTTTTCCGGAAAAAAAAAAACTAAGAGTACAATACTAACTTAAAACTCAAATAACAAAACCAATTTTTGACTAAATCTTATATTATATTTGAGTTACACATTTAGATTGTACATTAATATTTCAAAAACACTGGTTCTAACTTTCTATAACCTTCACTGGAATAAAGTCAAGCTGTATATCCTATATATCCGGTAGTTACATTTCAACAATCTGTTTTTCAAACATATAACAAGACAGATTTAGTTTGGTCTTAAAAAATCCTTGTCTCCAACAATCTGACTTAAGGTAAAGTCCCTCTAAGGTTCCGCTACATCTTGGACCACTTAACCCTTTCCCTCATATAGACTCATTTTGACGCACTCAATAGGTACCACATAAAGCCTGATCTGCAGAAAACACAGTTAAACCTTACCAAATTTAATTGTAAAATCTTCATTACCAGACCACTGAGGAGCAGCGAACAACATAAAACCTGATCAGCCTGCGAGTTACTCACAGGCTGATCTGGTTTTATGCTGTTCGCATAGGTCTTTTCATGGTATCCTCTATGAGGGAAAGGGTTAACCTCTACAAAGACAACCAAGGTATCTTAATGAAACATTAGGAAACCTTGGTTATCTCCATGAAAGGCCATGAGGTCCGAAATGTAGCGGAACCATTACAGGGACTTTACCTTAACTTTCCCAATACCCCCTTTTTCCTCCAAAATGAATGTCATAAAAATTCTATTTAGGGATTTAAGATAAACATTTTGCTGTTTTCACAAGATATAACGAGGCAATGGCAATAACAAAAGTTCAATTCTCACCATACCAAAGTTTTTTTTCATAGACACCAATGTCTGGAACACACAATATTTTCAAGACCTTATGGAGTTAACAGTGATTATAGGGCAAACTGTAGATGGTGCACCGCTGTACATTAAAAGCTATTGCACAAAAGGTGCTTTATCAAAAATGCTGTAAACACTTAGTTCTGGCTGTTGGATCCAAATGTAGACTGGGCAAGCAGCTATATGAATCCCATGTCTGTTGATGATCATGGCTTACAATTAAGTAATTTTCAAGTAATAGCCAACCACACCTTTTATTTACAGTTCACTAGCCAACCTTTACCGAAAAGCAGCAACAGCAGGTGCCTTCTGCTACAACCAGTGTGATAGTCATCATCCTCTCCGAGTGAACAACGTGGAGAATGCTGCTCGGAACTTTTGCACAATGCCCTGTCTCACAGATGCAGTGAACTTATTGATTAAGCACAAAACTGTTGCTGATGCAAATATAACATTATAACCGAAGATGATGTAGAAGTTTCCAAGCCAATTCATGGTTCCAAAGTCACCCACTAAGTCAAAGTTTGTAATACCTGAAATATAAGATGGACTATATCAAAATAAAGTACTTAATAGCAAATATAAAATATTTATTAAAAAATATATCTATATATTTAAAGTAACAGTTTATCATGACAAACATTTTTATTTTAATAAGTTTCAATGTGTCTGTAAATTTCAATAACAAGAAAACTAATATATTGCATATTTTATAAATACTTTACTTCTATCAGATTAATTACTTTCAATCTTGATTCTCTCTTTTCTCATACTGCTTGTGAACGTCTTATGTATTTACCAATCAAAAATGTTTAATTCAATCTTCTTAATTTAGCAAATGATACAAAGTCCCTTCATTCAGCCTAACTCACTCTGCATCTTTATTTTTTTTCCATGTGTATTAACCAAAATTCCAAAATATTTTGTAAAATACTTTTTTCTTAAAATTGTTTAACTGATATATCAAAAACTTATTAAATCCCTTTTCAAACACATTCAAACTACACAATTCTAAGTGCATGCATGTACAAATTATGTTGATGTTTTTCTTTAAATCTATATTTAGAAATCATGTGACTGAAAGTATGTTAGTTACATGTAGATTGTACATGGCGATCTTTTAAGTTTATCTCAATGTTTTTTTTTGTTTTGTTTTTTTGTATGCTTTCCCCACTTGCTCACAGTACAATCTACAACCTACCTAGTGTTCGAGACAAGACCGGGAGAGCAGAGCTCAATATGAGCAGCACACTACAGTTGTAGATCACTTGGACCATGGACGTGTCGTGGTGGCGCGGCTGGATACGCCGGAACACCGGCAGACTGTAGAACCCCACCACTGACGCCGACATTAAATATCTAACATTAGTTAAGGTAAAACTTTCATATTATATCTTAAATTTATCCAGAGAGGTACATGAATAGAATAAATGAAACCTAAATGAATCTTTTAAAACTGGTAAAAATAATAGTTGGATAGTTAAGTTTTCAATATTATTATAATATCAATGGTATACTATCTTGGTCTATTGCTTTATTACATTATCAAATTTCTGACTAATCAGTTTCTGAATAATTGATGTGACAATTTTGAACATTTGTATAAAATTAAAGAGCCTTGTGTTTTGTGCACCATTATCCAAGCTTTTATGCAGTTTTTTTAGAGAAAGGTGTGATACAACCATCAGTAAATAGTGATCTATGTATACATCTGAAGGATACAAGATGAGTATTGTTTCCAGCACACTTCCCGGCCAGCCGAGAGCTGACAATGAGGTAATCCCGAGGACAATTTCCTGTATTGAAAACATTGATATGAAATAAGTATACAATCAAACTGCATAGTACACAAAATTGGTACCGTCTAGAGCATCAAAATATTTACACATACAAATAGGGTAAAAAGTGATTTAATAATTATAATCCATTTCATTTCTATTCAATGCTGTAAGAAAATAAATAATTTCTGTGAAGTATGTAATGTAATAGTGGATTGACAATATGATTTCAAGGAGGTCAGTCAAATTTTATAAACACCATAATGACAAACAGATTTCTCTGAAGCAGAGTACCATTAAACCTGTACCCAAAATCACCTGTAATAAACAACAAACCTATTATATGCTGTAAGCTTCCAGAAGAGGCATTTTAATTAAACTTTTAAAAATACACCAACCTTAACTAAGCAGATTTTACCTTTAATTCCTTTAATGGCTACTTTATACAGATTTGACAGAAGTATATTATGACCAGGTAAAGTGTCATTATGACCAGGTAAAGTGTCATTATGACCAGGTTAAGTGTCATTATGACCAGGTAAAGTGTCATTATGACCAGGTAAAGTGTCATTATGACCAGGTAAAGTGTCACTAGAACTATCACAAAAGGTGTTTAATATTCCAGCATTGCACTCTGTCTTGTACTGTAAGTGTAAGATGGGACCTTACAGGATAGGATGGAGCATAATTAAAATATAGCCCCACTATACTGAAGTGAGGGTAGAAGTTGTCATTATGAAGATGAGAGTTAAGTCCCTCTAAAACCTGTGTAGATGGTACAGGGATCTAATGATAAACATTTGAAGGTTGTAAGTCTATACCAAATTTCTGGTCATATTTTCTCTTACTCTCTTAACCTTTTCATGTGCAGAATACTGCTCAGAAACTCATTAAAGAATTAATGTACATTTTAAGCATAAGTTTCCTTAAAGATATATTAAAAAATAAGCCTAATCTAGTACTTTCCAATCCCTACCAAGCCCTAAGACCCGATCCCATTAAAAGCAATGCTCATACTAACAAGCTTAACAGTGTTGTCTTCTAATCTTGAAGGCAATGATAAATAGAAGTAGAAGAGAGTACAACATTAATCCAAATAAGGCTTTGAGTTATGCCCAAACTGATTTGGTTATATACTAGTATACTAGTTACATATGACATTTTCCTGATAATTTATCTATATAATCCCTAGTGGTGATTAATAACCTTGCCTCCCACCTTGTCTCATGTAATATGGGTGTAGGACAGTACTTGACATCACGTGACGGGATGTGACTAGCCCTTCCTTCTATGAAGAGGGGATATATGAAGTATGCGAGAGGACAGACTTACCTTAGCACCGACTGGCAGGGCCTTGATACCCACCAGTAACATAAACATGTTCTGGGTGACCATCATCACCCCAAGCACCTGAAATAGACAGGTACACACCTCCATACTTCAGTCATGCGAAACACAGTGATGATAAAATGTTAGTCATGGTCAGTCAGTCAAGTTTGGAGGTATCCCTGATATATCACACTAACAGCATCAATATTTGATATTAAATTCTTGACTCAGATAATGTATATAATAAAAATTAAAGAACTCTACATTTTATTTTCTTAATGGATATGAAAAAGGCTCATACATGTTTAACTGATTACTAGAGCTGTTCTGACAAAATTTCTTGAGTGTGGAGAAGATAGCATATTTAAGAAATTTTATTAAAAAAAATCTTTGCATTTTTTTTCCAAATAACTTAACAAGGTTTGCAAAGAAATTGAAATGATTCTGCCTCATCACAAAAATTTTGATCTTTAAAATTGGGAAGTAATAAAATGAAAAGACATTAGTAATATTGAATATGCAGAAAATATAAAAATTATCTAATTTTTTATTCAGCAAGTATGTTATTATACTTTTTACATTAATAACATACAAATAAAGTTATATCTGTCAGGAAATTACATGTGATGAGTACATTAACCCTTTCCCTCATATAGACTCATTTTGACGCACTTAATAGATACCACATAAAGCCTGATCTGCAGAAATCCAAAGTCAAACCTTACCAAATTTAATTGTAAAATCCTCATTACCAGACCACTGAAGAGCAGCGAATAGCATAAAACCTGATCAGCCTGCGAGTTACTCGCAGGCTGATCTGGTTTTATGCTGTTCGCATAGGTCTTTTCATGGTATCCTCTATGAGGGAAAGGGTTAACAAATTATTGTGGCAAATGTTGTAATATTACGCAAAATATTGCAACTATTACATTAGTATTTTAGCATGCAATATCGATCCCACTAAATTAACACACCCCAGGGAAGAAACTTACCGTGAGACCAAGGGAGCCAATCATCAGTACAGGGTACAGCAAGGTCCGCCAGCACGATACCTGCTTTCTCTTCTCTGTGGAGAAATTAGGCAGCCATCAGTATCATGTTACAATAAAACTTAAATTTTTTACTAAAATAATACTATTTAAACTAGAATTATCATGATGTATACCCCTGCAACATTGTTTCTTATTGCTCTAGTTCCTAAAACAAACTCACAAATTGCTACCAGTTTTCAGATTTTAGTATGACATTGACCCAGCCCATTCCAGTTACAATTCTGGCAAAACCACTTTTTTAATTAAAATGACAAGCTGAATGGATTCAAACAACATGACATGAATGCCCAAGCCCCTCATTCCTTCGCAATGCAAAGCAGAGATAAATACTAATGATGTATTTAGAGATGTTCAAAACTAAAAATTTAGAAAGCATGCATTAAAAACAGGCTGAAGGCAAAGTTTTCATGTCAAATTTTCTAACCTATCAAGGTTGGTTTAGTAAAACCTTTAAAACCTGTGTAATCAGACACTTTAACAAAGCAGCAAGTTAGACTTCAGCAACAAGTGTACAAATACCACAAGGAACTTTTGTGAGCTGCATTGCAGA
Organism: Solen grandis; assembly: GCA_021229015.1. NCBI lineage: Eukaryota > Metazoa > Mollusca > Bivalvia > Adapedonta > Solenidae > Solen > Solen grandis. The sequence continues at coordinate 8,221,578 of CM037777.1, forward strand.
GACCAGCCCTAGGCCATGTAGCCTTTTCTCTATTTGGCAGTTTGCTTGAGATTGATTTGACTGTACATGTACCTATTTCTATATAGAAAAACATAAACATTATAGTTATTGAGTGTTCTCTGCATGGAAGCTTAAACATATAAAACCTCTCTATATTTAGAACACCTGTGACTCACCGATTTCTTTGATATCATTGCGGGCCTCCTGCAGCTTCTCATGTAAGGTATCCGTCCGCTGATGACCATTGCCCATCCTACTGGACACTGTAACATCAAACACCATAGTACTTAGTACAGTAAAATCAAATCCAGTCACCAGGAAAAAAAAATCTGAGTTTGACTTGAGGAAGGTTTGGTATTGCATGTGAAAAAGAATTTGCAAGTGGCTGCTCATTTAAGCATATCGGTTTGCTCCAAGTATAAAGGTTTCCTTCAACATCAAAGCATCAATCATTGTAAAATAAATAAGGATTTTTAATTTAGTGTTTTTCAGTGGATTATAGGGAAATATCAGTGAATGAAAAAAGGTAATTTCACGGTTTCAAACACTGAATATTACCATTTTTTCTAAATTTCACTGTTTTTTAATGGGACTACTAAAAGACACTATCGCATTTTTTCAAGACATTTCAATAGCGATTTCTACATTTAAATAAAACTTCTTGAAGAAATCCCTGGAAGTAATGTTGATTACACGCTTTCTTTGTGTTCATTACTGGACTACTTTTTAGATTGGATAACAATTCATGTAACTTAGGGAATTTGGGGATCCCCACAGGGTAAATTATATGATGGATTTAGTATTAATGTGAAAAGCATCACAGAAAGGCATTAAATTAAAAGAAAAATGTTACCTACAGTGGCATATTATTTTTAATTCATCTTGTGAGGAAGAAAATCAATATTCTCACTCGTGGTGGTGCTACTCGTAAAAATATTGATTTTCCTCCTAACTTATTGAATTTAAAGATTTTCCACTGAAACCAGTAATAATCATCTATTTCCTTCTTTCTGGAATCAGATATATTTTCGTGGGGTTTAAATTTCCTATTCATGTTGATTGATTAATGTCAGAAAATTATCCCTGCAAATTTATTTATTCCAATTAATATAAACTATATATAAATATTTGGGAAGAAGTCATAATATTTGCAGATATTTACCCATGCAATGACCTTCAAGAAGGAAACAAAAGGGCCAGGAACTGGCCCTAGATGTGCTCACTTGAGTACTAAAGACTATAAGCAACACAGGGAAGCTGACACCCCAGGGGCTTCATTCTTTATGGATCAGCATTATTTAAGCAGATATCGTGACTTTTAATGAGGTGACCATTTGTGAAAAATGAATAATTTCTAAATACTGTATATAAAGAAAAATAATTTTAAAATATTTCAATATAATTTTGTTGACAAAAGAGAAAACCAAGGGAAACAGTGTCCAGGAAAGGCGGGGGAGTAAAAATCCACTTGCCTGCTGACTGTGGCAAGAGAATATAAGTGGAGAGCAAGTGAGAACCAGAACATTCCTTTGTTTTATAAATAATTAAAAACCCTTGCATGTTACTAACAACCTCTAATATTGTTATAATTTTTCTGTTTTTTAGTAACAATGACCTTGACCCAATAAATTGCAAATACAACCATTACCCGAAGCTACCTTTAGTGGAAGTGAAGAACTGTTCTACATGTCAATAGAGTAGTATATCCAGGTGCACTTAAAGTCAATGAAGTAAACAAGAAATTTAAAGAAATGATGCAATGTTACATACCTACCCAAAACTTATAAACCAAACATGAGTGTTCTCTGGAACACGTGTCACCTGCTGAAGTGAAAAAGTGTGATGGACAGGCAGACGGATGACGGAAAAGTGATCCCTATGTGTCACCTTTCCATACAGCAAGTGACACAAAAATATTTCATAACTCAATCATATGGGAGACTGGTTTATGCCACAAATGTTAACTCCTTTAAATAAAAACTTTACTTACTTACCTTAGTTATTATATTGCAGTAAATTTTGTAGTTATACAAATAATAAATACAGAAAACATTAAACCTTGACATCACAAAATGAAGCATGAAGGAACATATTGTGATGATAAAAGTACCTCCTATTCAGAACCTCTGGAAAGAAAATTTGAATCGACAGTCCTACAGAGGAAAGGATTGAGAGATGTGAGGACTCACCACTGCTGTGATGGTGGCTGTGGCTTGTTTCATCCTGTATCCTCCGTCTCAAGGACTCTTCCTGTAGCCTTGCTATCATTAGTTCCTCGTCAATATCACGCAAAAACTGGGAAAACCATGTAACATTGGTATGAATAGTAACTGTGTAGGAATAGCCTTTTTTTTATAGATAAACAAGAATCACTTTACAAAATTTAACATGTCATTGTATTATCAGTGCTACATTTTAATTGAACAAGCCTGGTATCACCTACCGTGATAAGTGATTAATTCTGACATGAGCATGGAAGGTAGAACATGCAACTATTACATTTTCTTTCATTTATATATACACTTAGTATGGCTCGTATAGTCACCCCTCAACTTCTGACACAAATTTACAAATGTTTTTTTTTTCCTTTATAGTGTTTCATAAAAAAGAGATCCGTCTTTTAACACTTAAACTCTTAGAAAGCAATAATCAGGACATAAGAAAATAATGTAAATTATGTAGGAAACATTGTCACCCTCCAGCATGGTTTGAGTCCACAACAACTGGCTGCATAACTTAACCCTTGACTACATTGTTCTAAAAATCTAAATTTAAAAAAACTTCCTGGCTGAGTTGAAACCCATTCATCTTAATTATAGATGGAACACTTTAAAGTCAAATGCAGATGGAAAACATTAAAGTTAAAGATGATGAGAGAGAGAGAGAGAGAGAGAGAGAGAAAGTGTTACCTGTGGTTTTAATACTAATTTGCCCATTGAGGTAAACATACTCGCAAACCCAACTGGGGTACAAACTGAAGATACATTAAACAAACTCTTCAGAATACAGTCAGAAATCATGGTACACATTTTTAAGACATACTTTAAATAACTTAAATTAATAACTTTATCAGCTGATACTATTACTGATAGACTATCTAATTTTGATTTTATATCAATAACAATCCCTATAGGAAAATAACTCTTAAATTTTTTTTTATTATTATGATGAAGAATACCTCTCAAAACTTTGTAATAAAATTTACCAGCACAAAATGGCAAACTATTGAGAATGTTTCAAAGCCTATTTCTTAATATGATAAAATCATGTAATCAGTATAAAAACAGGTCTTATTATCTTTTCTCAATTCCTTTCCTATTCATTTGTATATTTTTCATCTTAAATTGACATTTCCCATGTTAACATATGTATTTATATTAACTTACAGGATATGAAATAGCTACACATATTAGGTTGTAAGAAGTTTATCTGGTTTTGTTTTGTGAACATTTTATGGTGTTTCAACTGTCTAACATGGAGTAAAATTGTGTTACTGAATGGTAAAGGATTAGGTATATACAAATACTCACTTAACAACAACAGAACCCCAAGGAATGATATACAGGAATAAAGATATGGTAGATATATATTCCAGATGTCTGAAAAAGAAATCAATCAATATTGATAATTTGTTTTATTATCACAAATATAACAATTTTGTCACTTTCAATAATATGTGAAGATTCATAAACATAATTTAAAAAAAAAAGAAATAAATAATTCATAAAAAAAGGGAGAAAAGAATCTGGAGTAAAATTATTAATATCTATCAGTCTTTGCACCAGAAATTACAAAAAATGTAATATATGAAAAATCACCCTAAAATTTTCCATTTAATTCTAATGCAAGCATTTTCACAATTACTGTATAAGATTGTCGGGAGTTTTGAATTCATCATTAGCAAAAAAGTCAAGATAGACTAAAATACAGTGGGAGAAAAAAATACCTTTCAAAGGAAATACTCCAGACTGATGATAATAAGAAGTGTGTAAGTGTGTTATAAGATGTATGATTTACCTGCCATGGCCTCCTCACTGTGTCTGTCATTGTCAAACAGAGCAATGAAGACCCAGGACAGTCCAAACACCGACACTGCCAGTAGAATTAGCATTACTGTCGTCTCCTTGAACCGTGCAACAATGCCCTGAACGTAATTATAGAAATATGTTAGACACCTATTACAAACACTTATCATAACCAAAGATATGTCTGTAACCCTTTCCCTCATAGAGTAAACCATGAAAAGACCTATGCGAACAGCATAAAACCAGATCAGCCTGCGAGTAACTCGCAGGCTGATCAGGTTTTATGCTGTTCGCTGCTCCTCAGTGGTCTGGAAATGAGGATTTTGTAATTAAATTTGGTAAGGTTTAACTGTGGTTTTCTGCAGATCAGGCTTTATGTGGTATCTATTGAGTGCGTCAAAATGAGTCTATATGAGGGAAAGGGTTAAATTTTACTCATACCTGATTATAGGAAAATATATTAGAATTTCTTTTCTATTCCAAAATATTTTATTCTATCTACACTCTCTATGATGTAATCACTATAAGAAATTGTCTGATCTCACTATAAATTGTCAGTGCTACAAAAGATAGGTGGGAGAGTGCAAAAATTGTGTATGAAAGATGTACAGACTGATTAGATAATGAACTATTTAAATTTAATTCTGTGGATCACAAACCCATTTTTCAAAATTTTAAATGCTTCAATAATGGGTAATTTGTGTCATTAAACTGCAGTGAAAACTACAGAAACACCAACATTTAATAATGACATGTTAAAATAAAGCAATGTTCATGTTACAGTACAGTCAATTTTTGACTTGTGTCAAAACAGTGTTTATGAAACTTTTTTTTTTTTATTTCCAGTTTTCAACAAAACTGTTGAGGTAAAACTATTACTAGTATGAATTATCTCTGCCAATAAAAAAATCTTGTTTAAAACAATTTCTTTTTAGAGTTGAACTGCCTGTTTTGCAGTTGTGTAAACAAGAATAACTGAGTGAAGACAGATGAAAGGAAAATGAGGAAGTACATATTTATTGGGGAAGGTTTATCAGTGAGGCTTAAAAATGTTTACACTAAATGTGCTGTATCAAGTGTTGTTATCTTACATTTCTTGATCCAGAGAACCCCTCTGACTCAGTGAAGAAATAGGCAAAGGGCATCAGCAGGAACAGGGCCATGTTGGAGAACAGGAACACCTGGTTCCACAAACCTGCAATAGAAAAACATATATAATGGTTCCTGTTTTACTGTCCTCTTTTGTGACTTAATCTAAACTGAATTTCATTCATGTGGTGTACTTTGTGACAAAAAAAAAATTCACAATCTTCAGACAATCAATAAACAAATTGTCAATAAATATACTGACGGGCAAAAGAAACGCCCCAACGGAATTTGGCGTTATTTTCCTCATACCTATTGAAATTTTAGTGAAATGTAGTCTGTATACATGTACATTGACCGACAATCACAGCAAAGAAAAAATCGTGCGCTTCTATTCAGTTCGATGTCCATTTCAGGTGGCTGCTCATGATTTCCACGTTGCACCTCGTGTATGTTTACCACGTGGTGAAATTTATCACATTTTACACAGTTACATGTGCTAGTCGATAGACAATCACAATTTCAGAGATTTTCTGATTAAACATTCGTATTTAAGAATGCCAGGCTAAATTCTGAAGAGAGAGCTCATGTTTTGGCCATGCTCGAATGCGGGCGAACGCAAGAACAAGTCGCCAGACGTTTTAACGCCTCGCGTTCGACGATTCGGCGTCTTGTTTGACGTGTTAGGGTTATGGGTACGTTTGCCGATCGGCCACGTTCAGGAAGACCTCGTGTGACGTCTGTAAGACAAGATAATTTCATACGTCAACGTCATTTGCGTGACAGGTTTGTGACGGCGGAATTGACGTCGCCTTTACATGTAGTAGTCGGTAACCGTGGTCGCCCAATAAGTCGTTATACGGTTAGAAGATGACACGACTGAGGGAACGCGGGATTACCTGCCGTAGACCCTACCGTGGTTTAGTTTTAACTTTATGCCACCGTCACAAACGTCTGATCTGGGCCCGCAACCATCGCAGTCAGCGTTGGCAGAACGTGGTGTTCAGCGACGAGTCGCGTTTCAACTTATGGAACGCCGATGGGCGTATCTTTGTGTACAGGCGACGTCACGAACGCTACGTTGACAATAGCGTTGTCGAGAACAAAGAATTGGGCGTTTCTTTTGCCCGTCAGTATACAAAGACATATCAAACAGAGATAGGAAACTCCTGTAAAAGTCAATGGAAAATATTGTTTAGGCACACAGCAGATCATTGAATATTGCAGACTTAAAAAGTATGGAAAAATTAGAGGAAAATGGAACCATATTATGAAATTTTAATCATTTCTCTACAACAAAGAATTATTTTCAGTTTGATTGACTTTTCTTCTAAATTATGATTAAAATTCAACAAGTGTAGCAAAAACAACACATTTTAAACAGTTATCATCATGCAGGTACCTTTTCTATTTTACAAAAAACATTTGTTTTTATTTCTTGACTTATTTCAATACATAAGGTATTATTTTGATGGTAATTTGATGTTCTATTGTAAGATACAATTTACTTCCATATATCTTCAATAGAAAAGGAGATATATTTAAATGTGACTCTACAAGAAAAGGGCAATGTGTTACATGCTTTTGTGAGGTTAACACTGATTGCCAATCTTTGTTAGGTCTTTGATAAATATAATCATCATTTCAAATGTATATTTACCTGTAGAAATCTTATGACAAACCTTTTAAATTGTATTTTCAAATTTGTGAAATCAAGCTTTTTTGTGGTCAAAAATGTATGCAATATTTAATTTAAACTTCTTGAATACCATAAGGCAAAATATTGAACCTGGTAGACACAGTAGTAGAATCAAAATTTGTACAAAATACAGATACAATTTATGAAAGTGATATTCTAACAGGGTAGTAAAGGGGTAATTTGAATCATGAAGCAGGAGGGATCAGAAGGCTTGGTTATTGTGTACAAAGTCAAATTTCAGACAGGCACATTTTCATTTTTTATTTTTTTTTTTGCATTTTGGGCTAGTATGGAATGGAGAGCCTGAGGTATTAAAACTTTCACTCAAATACATTAATATAAATAAATTTAAAGATATAAATTTACATTAATTTTTCAATCTCACGAGAAATGACTGGTACATACTTGTAAATACATTTATTCCTTGCTATGGGAGATTGGGGAATTCTAACCTACAATTTAACATTTCACAGGGTTTTCCTTAAGAACCAGAGTAGAAGGCTAATTTTAGATAGTAGAAGGCAGGGGTCCTGGGTATCCTGTTTTCTTGTGATTTTTTTTGTCATTTTCTCTGAATTATTCCCATTTTTTTTCAACTTGACAAATTTCAGCTGGCAAGGAAAGGATTTGAGACGGTCAAATCTGTCACCAGCTGCCTCTTAAGGAAAACCCTGATTTTTCATGAATGAAAAAACCTGAAACTAATACAAACCACTGACCATGTATGAGTGAGCTGTTGAGCCACTTGACATAGTAGCTCTGTGGATGGAACAGCAGTACCTCGTTGCTGATGATAGAGATGGGCAGCAGCAGGATGGCACCCGCCGAGATGGCCAAAGTAAAGGTGCACAGCCATAGTCTGGAACCCAGACAATATTGGGGTGTTATCTCACGTGAGGTACAATCTAGGATCATAAGCAACTACCCTTCAGCATTCAATGTAGCTCTCTTACATTCCATGTATAAATGAAATTCTCATACTCTGTCTGATAATGTCACATTCCATATTTTTGCTTACATAATACTGAGGGCTAAACAACAGTTTCATGAAATCTGACAATTTCAGTTTGATCTGTAATCATTACTGTAAGGCAACTGTCAAAATCATTATAGATTTCATTTAGTTATGTGGGAGTGCACAAGTAACACAGAGACTGGATCAGGACATTTTTTTTTCAATAAGACATTTGGCAGGCTTTTTGCATTTTTCACAAAATAAAATCTATAAAACATTTTAACCCTTTCCCTCATATAGACTCATTTTGATGCACTCAATAGGTACCACATATAGCCTGATCTGCAGAAAACCACAGTTAAACCGTACCAAATTTAATTATAAAGTCCTCATTTCCAGACCATTGAGGAGCAGCGAACAGCATAAAACCTGATCAGCCTGCAAGTTACTCGCAGGCTGATCTGGTTTTATGTTGTTCACATAGGTCTTTTCATGGTTTCCTCTATGAGGAAAAGGGTTAAAGTGTCTTCTTTAAAATTTCAATTTAACATTTTCTGTTTTAAATTTGACCATGATACACTGGTTTCCCTCCTACATGTATCACAGTTACACTGGTTTCCCTCCTACATGTATCACAGTTACACTGGTTTCCCTCCTACATGTATCACAGTTACACTGGTTTCCCTCCTACATGTATCACAGTTACACTGGTTTCCCTACTACATGTCTCACAGTAACTTCATTTACATATCCACAGACAGGCCAGGATCACTGATCTATAGTATTCACGTGACTGATTTTTCTCCCCACTCCTAAATATTTCCACTCTATGAAAGCACCACATGTCTGCATGATGTTACAACAAAACAAACAAACAAAAAACACAAAAAAAAACACAATATAGCATCACCATGATTCAGAGTCAGCTGTTCTCTGTACTTGTAGTGTTGTAGAAATAATAGACTCATGCTATATAATACTGTAAATAAACTACCACAACATGAACAGCTGTTGGTGCAGAAAAAACAACAAACATGGTAAACAGATTTACAAATTTGGCTATACACTAAGCCTTCTATCATACTGCATCCTCTCACATAAGTTTGATTGTATTTTAATATGTTTGACTTTATAATAATATATGGATATTATAATGAAAGTCAGGGTCATGCATATCTAGGTCAATTAAAGCATTTTTTAAAGGAAATAATTATAATTTCTTTCAAGCTCTGATACTTATTTTTTTTTTTTTTTTTTTACAAGTTGATTTTCAACAAGTGGGCCATGGTGGCCATTGGACGCTCACCAGAGTATCATAGGTCTAACTAAACAATTCAGGTCACTTGATTTAACCTGGTCAATTACCTTTAGCAGCACAGAGTATATGAAGATAGCACTGAGGGACGCGTTTTTCAAGGGATCAACTTTATTTTAAAACTATGGTAGAGGACAATGAGGTGACAAATTTTGCCAAATGAAATTAAATTCTGACCATTGGTTTCATATAAGAAGATTTTTTAAAGAGAATATAAGGGAACTAGCCAACTCACTAGGGGTCTCATTTTTGAAAGGATTTTTATTTTGCTTTAGCAATTATGTTAGAGAGGTATGAGGTAACAACTTGTGCTCAATGAAAATAATTTGTCCAATTTGTTTCATAGAAGAAGAATTTTGTAATTTTCTATATAGCAGCCAAAGCATAAATAAGGAACCCCAATTTTCAAGTGGTCAATTTTATTTTAGCAATTTGACCATTTGTACCAAATGATATAAAAGTCCTGACCACTGGTTTCAGAAAATATTTTTTGAGTTCTTTCAATAAAATTCTGTAGGTTCCCATTTCAACCACATTTCTGAATGGATCTATCTTATTTTTATAAAAACTTATTTTTTTAACTTTTGTGAAGGGCAACTCACTGATAATTCATGCCAAGTTTCATCATTATCTATTGAGAGGAAAATGTTAATGCTGCACAACGGTGGACACAGGGTGAACAGAATAGCTTGCCTTGAGATAGTAGAACTCTGGTGAGATAGAAAATTTAGGTAAATTTCACACAATTGTACAACTTTGAAATGCAAAATGATAACATACAACACTTGAACATTTTAACAAAAGTTAAAAAAATTCTCTTTCAGCCATTGAATGAATGTTTAGTATTGTACATTATGTGGTGTCCATAAGTTGCTGGACTGTATTTAATTTCATACAAACATTTGATACTTAACCCTTTCCCTCATAGAGGAAACCATGAAAAGACCTATGTGAACAGCATAAAACCAGATCAGCCTGCGAGTACTCGCAGGCTGATCAGGTTTTATGCTGTTCGCTGCTCCTCAGTGGTCTGGAAATGAGGACTTTATAATTAAATTTGGTAAGGTTTAACTGGTTTTCTGCAGATCAGGCTTCATGTGATACCTATTGAGGGCGTCAAAATGAGTATATATGAGGGAAAGGGTTAATAATGTACTTATACTTCAAAACAAAAAAACTACACTTACGATATACGGAACACAAATGCATCATCTTCACCTAGAAAAAGAAAAAAATCAAGGAATATTTTATCGTTTGGTTTCAACAAGACAAGTGTTTACATGAGAATCAAATGCAAAACATATTTCACATTTTTGAAGGTGGACAAGCAGAAAAAAACAACAACATTAAATGAGACCAATTTAAACAGGGCATGGTGAATCAAGCTCACAAGCTATATGAGCAGCTGAAACCCTTATCTTTCTTCCAAATATAGTGATAAGAGTAATCTATGTAGTGACCACTCGGGCAGTTATTGGCATCTTTCTGTGTCAATAATAAATATATTAGATTTGTACAATTTTTCTACCTGGTGTCTTTATATCCATAAAGTGAGAGAAAAAAAAAACACCTTTCTCTTTATATATTGTTAACATAACCATTTCTTTTTCAGGAGGAAAAAAGGTGTGAACATGTAAAGTACTCACCCGTAACATATTCCTCAGAATCTGTCTTTTTCTTGAAATACGAAATCACTGCATATGATGTCACATACAGCAGGATAAACAGCAACAAAGAAATCTGCAAAGTTTTACAATAAACAATTCATAAAATGGGGAAAAATATCAGCTGTTACTTAGTAACTACCAGTATTTCATGAACAGGCAGAGGCTTTGCAGTATTCTTAAAAAGAATTGAATAAACATGAGCGATGATTAAGTCTTAAATTTCAGATCCTTATTTAAGACACTGCCAAACACAAGTTTAACAGTTAACCCTTACTGACATGTTCTGTCAAACTAGTAGCTTCAGATTTTACCTTCCCTAGGCCCAAGATCTATTTGTCCACTGAGTTTGAACCTGTGGGGACAATTGCTGTTTTTACTCAATGTTGTACCCCTTCATTGAGGAGGGTGGGGGTGGGGGGGGGGGGTGGGGGGACATGGCCAATTATAGAGGTAAAAAACCCTCTACAGGGGGATATATGGGAATGCTGAAGAGTGAAACTAGTTGGCAATGGTGTTTAACAGTTTCATTGTAAAGTGGCTACTGAGAGGGGAAGGGGCATTTAAATTAGGACCTATTTAATCCTACATCTAATGTAGACTCATTTTGATGCCATGGCAAACAGATGAGACTCTGAGACCAATGAGATCAGGGTCTCATTTGCTCATACAAATGTTGCTCAGATTCTACACATTCTGCATAGCATTGTTTCGTATACCATACATAGTTCAGTAAATCAAATATGCACCAAGCCATGAATTTGTACATGAATATTTATGAGGCAATAGTTTAAGTTTTGCCAGAGTTTATTTAAAAGTTTTAAACTGAATAACATTCAGTCAGAATAAACTGTGGAAAAACTCCTCTCCCATCTTAAAGTATCTCTAAGAATGACATTGCAGTAGATCATAGTGATCAATGTGACTAATGACCCTACAAGAAACTTAACTCTCAAGTCTAAACCTTTGCATGATTAGTGACACATATACCTTGTTCTACATTAAAGGGGGTCTGTGAAGGTTTTCTTTCTTTTTTTTTAATTTAAGGCTATTTCTATAGCCATAATTGGGTTATATTACCAATGCAGCTGGTGAAAAGCATGAGTTTCCCTATTTCTGAATAAAAAAAATATTCCCAATCTGAGATTCAAAAGAAAAAGAGACATGGCTCTATTGGCTAATAAGCTATCTTTGATATATTATTCAGGACACATGACCCTGTGGCAACATACCCAACTGCAGACCCAAAGGCTGTGGGTTCGGAGCCCCTTGGGGGCAAGAATTTTTCATAACCTTCCCAGGTGCAAAGTACTGGTCCAACCCAGGAACCATTGATAGGGATCAATTTACACAAAATGAATAGGTTTATTCAATGTATCATTGTATAATGTGTAGACTCTAAACTTATCTTTCATATAAACAGTAGAACTTTGGTAAGTTGTGGTTGAAGAAACTGACCTAAAAAGTTTGAGACATCGGGACTTATGTATGGGGGCTATCTCAACGATTGAATTAAAGTCTAGATAAGGCTTTGTAGCATCAACTTTCGGTCGTAAACGTAATTTAATACAAATGTATATGCAATGCTGTTAAAAATGCAGGTTTCGTGTAATTAGCACCTGTCATACAGGTAAAATCATCAAATTTGTTGCAGCCAAGGCAGCCATAAAGCTATGAAAAATGAAAAGAGCCATAGGACTTTGTCTTATTAATGGTAAAATGAACAGAACAGATCTTTATTTATGACATGCACAAAGTACATTGTCTACATACATGGAAATGTACTTGAATTGTTATGTACGGACGGACCAGGAAAAACTTTGACACTTTGAAAAATTCGACACATAAAAGTTTGACTCATAAATGATATTTCTTATGAATAATATAGAATATAGAGGGGGATATGTCAGGACTTTCACTTGACTTTGACACAAGAAATTTGACTTAAGTTTGACAACAGAAGTTCTACTGTACATAATTATTTACAAAAAAAAAATCCAAATTTTACCAAACATGGTGTGAAAATTTCCAATTTTAGATGTATACCACAGGTAATATTCTCAAAATGAAAAAAATCTGTCCCATCTATATCATATCCAGCTGTTATGTCTTTGTTTATTTTATAAATAAAATCCCAAAGAACCTAACATCCCAGGGATGCAATTTTGCTATCATTATCGGTATATTGCATGTAAAAAAACAACAACAGAAAATTACTGAAAATACAAATGTACTTGTAAGAAAGGCTGGAACATCATTGACACATACAAATGAAATTGTGTTTTCCATTCTGTAAGTTGAGAGTTAAGCTTTATAGGTTTAAAACAGACATGCCACTGTTATTGTTTGTGCCCTTGAACCCACTGTTTATTAATAATTTCGCCATGTCTTTCAGATGAAGTTTAATGTGTAAATGCCTTTCAAGATGTTTGCAACTTTTTTGTTGTGGAACATGATATTGTTTTGCTTAAGGCAGGCTGTCATAACGGTTTGTACAAGACCTTTTGGATGATAACCCCTTGAAACGTATGTTACAAAAAGCAGTCAGGGCTCTCAATCTCCATTTTTAGTGCTGTTATTGGGCACCATTCCCCCAGCCAAAAAGAATTTTTTTCCCCCCATTTTCAAGCAAAATTCCCCGCACAATCAACAAGAGCTGTCAGAGGACAGCACGCTCGACTATTCAAAATGCTTGTTGGTAAATCAAATGAAATCTATTTCAATTCTTGCCCTTCACATACCGGGTAACCCTGTATATAATTATAGTAAAAAATGATATACCTTGATAGTCTGATACCCCTTAATATCTTTATGAAGTCTAAAATCAATCTCATGCCTAGTTACTTAGACATAAGCATAATAACACTGTGCAAGCAAAACTTTACCCAAGTATCCAAGTTAGGAAAGGGCCATAATTTGTATAAAATTCAGTCTTAATGTTATCCTCCTTTGTTTTGTGATGCCCCTGAATACACTCCTTAACTTTCTAGTCAATACCATGAACAATTTCTGAGATATAAGCTAGATAATAGCTTGAATGCAAAACTTTAACCAAAATTTCTAAGTTAAAAAGGGGCCATAATTTGTAATATATTCCTCAAGGTTTCTTCCTTGATAGTATGATATGCCTAAACATATTAAAGATATTTCAAATCAATCCCATGCCTGGATACTGAGATATAAACATCAAAGTACCTTGCATGCAAAACTTTAACAAAACTTCTAAATTAAAAAAGGGACAATAACTTCTTATATATTCTATCAAAAGTTATCTACCGGTACCTTGATAGTAAGATACCCCTTCACGTATTAAAGATGTTTCAAATCAATCGCATGCCTGGATACTGAAATATTAGCATGAAAGTACCTTGCATGCAAAACTTTAACCAAAATTTCCAAGTTAAAAAGAGGCCATAATTTGTAATATATTCCATCAGGAGTTATCTACCTTGAAAGTATGCAAAACTTTAACAAAACTTCTAAATTAAAAAAGGGACAATAACTTCTTATATATTCTATCAAAAGTTATCTACCGGTACCTTGATAGTAAGATACCCCTTAACGTATTAAAGATGTTTCAAATCAATCGCATGCCTGGATACTGAAATATTAGCATGAAAGTACCTTGCATGCAAAACTTTAACCAAAATTTCCAAGTTAAAAAGAGGCCATAATTTGTAATATATTCCATCAGGAGTTATCTATCTTGAAAGTATGATACCCCTTAACGTATTAAAGATGTTTCAAATCAATCACATGCCTGGATACTGAGATATAAACATGAGAGTATCTTTCATGCAAAACTTTAACCAAAATATACAAGTTAAAAAAGGGGTCATAATTTGTAATATATTCCTTCAAAAGTTATCTACCTTGGTGATCTGATGCCCCTAAACATATTCATAAACTTTCAAGTCAATACCATGAATGGTTATTGAGATACAAGCTGGATAGTAGCTTGCATGCAAAACTTTAACCAAATTTTCTATTACATGCAAAACTTTAACCAAAATTTCTAAGTTAAAAAGGGGCCATAATTTATATTAAATTCAGTCAAGAGTTATCTACCTTGGTTGTCTGATGCCCTTGAACATATCTATAAACTTTCAAGTCAATACCATAAATGGTTATTGAGATATAAGTTTGATAGTAACTTGCATGCAAAACTTTAACCAAAAGCTGCAACGCCAACGCAAGGGCGACTACAATAGCTTTCACTTCGAATAGTCAAGTTAAAATGCAAGAGCTCATATATAAATAGCAAGAATGGTCAAGTGGACTGGTAGATTGTTGTACAATATAACTGTACTGTATACTAGTTGATTTCCATTTCATTTTTAACCAATAAAGCTACTAGACACAGGCCTTTTTCTGCCCATTTTGGGAAATTTGCAATTTTGGAAATGGGAATTCTTTTGTGTCAAAACTAGACTATTTGGGAAGAATTCACTAATTATGCTAGTTTCTTTATTTGATCAATTTTGTGATTTACATTTTTATTGAATTATTTCATTATGAAATAAAATTAATCAGCTCTAAAAGGGGATTAAGTTTAAACACAAAAAAGCATTTTTAACTTAAAATTATATAATCTATATATTACTATATCTGTGGTTCAATAAAAGAATAGACATTTGAATAACATTAATTTCTCTTTTTGGTTTAAAGGCATCTACTCTGTAAAATATGTATTTGTATTCATAAAATAAATGCATTACCATTAACCATTTCTTAAACAAAGTCGGCAACTTACCTACCTGAAATTTTGCCAATTTTGCAGTTAATTTGCAGGCTTTAATGCAAAATTAGAAAATATATTGAGAAAAGTTCAAATGACTAGATCTACTCAAGCTTGTTTCTTTCATTTCTAGAGCTTAAATGCTAATTAGATTTGTTGTTGTTTTGCGGTTACGAGAGTTTCATAGCTTTCTAAATGCTATTTCCTTAATGTTTTACATCTGTCTTTGCTGTATGGTCATGTCCATTTGAATTCAATTCAAAGTAATTAATCCTCATATTAATTGTGAATATTGCATATTTAATTATTTAAACTATGGTAGGTCAATCACCATGGTAATCAATGCAGATGACTACCCGACTCAATGAATGACTGTCAATCAAATTGAATCAATGGAAGAGCCCGAGCTGGGATTTTTTTAACCAAAATTGGGATTTTTTTTAACTGAATTGTCACTTATTGTTTGTGCCCTGGAACCCACTGTTTATTAATTATTTCGCCATGTCTTTCAGATGAAGTTTAATGTGTAAATGCCTTTCAAGATGTTTGCAACTTTTTTGTTGTGGAACATGATATTGTTTTCGCTTAAGGCAGGCTGTCATAACAGTTTGTACAAGACCTTTTGGATGATAACCCCTTGAAACGTATGTTACAAAAAGCAGTCAGGGCTCTCAATCTCCATTTTTAGTGCTGTTATTGGGCACCATTCCCCCAGCCAAAAAGAATTTTTTCCCCCCATTTTCAAGCAAAATTCCCCGCACAATCAACAAGAGCTGTCAGAGGACAGCATGCTCGACTATTCAAAATGCTTGTTGGTAAATCAAATGAAATCTATTTCAATTCTTGCCCTTCACATACCGGGTAACCCTGTATATAATTATAGTAAAAAATGATATACCTTGATAGTCTGATACCCCTTAATATCTTTATGAAGTCTAAAATCAATCTCATGCCTAGTTACTTAGACATAAGCATAATAACACTGTGCAAGCAAAACTTTACCCAAGTATCCAAGTTAGGAAAGGGCCATAATTTGTATAAAATTCAGTCTTAATGTTATCCTCCTTTGTTTTGTGATGCCCCTGAATACACTCCTTAACTTTCTAGTCAATACCATGAACAATTTCTGAGATATAAGCTAGATAATAGCTTGAATGCAAAACTTTAACCAAAATTTCTAATTAAAAAGGGGCCATAATTTGTAAAAATCAATCCCATGCCTGGATACTGAGATATAAACATCAAAGTACCTTGCATGCAAAACTTTAACAAAACTTCTAAATTAAAAAAGGGACAATAACTTCTTATATATTCTATCAAAAGTTATCTACCGGTACCTTGATAGTAAGATACCCCTTCACGTATTAAAGATGTTTCAAATCAATCGCATGCCTGGATACTGAAATATTAGCATGAAAGTACCTTGCATGCAAAACTTTAACCAAAATTTCCAAGTTAAAAAGAGGCCATAATTTGTAATATATTCCATCAGGAGTTATCTACCTTGAAAGTATGCAAAACTTTAACAAAACTTCAAAGTTAAAAAAGGGACCATAACTTCTTATATATTCCATCAGGAGTTATCTATCTTGAAAGTATGATACCCCTTAACGTATTAAAGATCCCGTCTATAGATATTCCATGGTATTCCACGGTGTTCCATGGAAATCCGTGGAAAAATATGCCACGGAGTATTCGGACTATCAACTTTTCCAATTACAATTAAAAAAATTTGAAGAAAAAAAGAAATACCATGGAAAACTTACATTTGCCACGGAAATCTGCATTTTTCCGTGGAAAGCCACGGCTTTCCATGGAAATCTGCAGTTTTCCGTGGAAATTTCAATTTTGCCGTGGAATTCCACGGCTTTCCATGGAAATCTGCAGTTTTCCGTGGAAATTTCAATTTTGCCGTGGAATTCCATGGCTTTCCGTGAAATGCCACGGAGTATTCGGACGGATATCCTCGACAACGTCCGTGGAATTCCGCGGCAAAATGCAATGTAGATGGAAATCCACGGCAAAATTTAGATTTCCATGGAAAAAAAAAGGGCTGAAAAATAAAAAAAAATCTGGCTTGAAAAATCAAAGATTATGTTATAAATGGCAACTTCTATAACAAGTTTGTCTATAAATCATATTTAACAGTAATTTGAATATCAAGACAAGAACATATATACATAATCATTGCATACCACAGCATGGGTCATTGCATACCACAGCATGGGTCTTCTTTTTGCATAAAGGGCTTCTCGGCAACATAAGCATTAGTTTTTCATCACTTGATGAAAACTCCAAATTCTGCTTTAATCCTTATATTTACATATTATTTTCCATCTATTTTAGATAAAATTATTACAGCAATTATTACAGTATATTTTTCATTTTGATATTTAAAAAGTAAACTACATCAACATACTGAATAAGTGCATACATTTGTATAGTAACTTACTGCAAACCTCACATGGACCTAATGACAATGCAACGTCTCATTAGCGAAACAAAATTATGCAACCAATGAAATGCAAACTGTCCTTTTTAGCTCTGTTAAGCTGCTAATATTTTTATTATAGGATTCATTTTTTCTGGTCTTTATGCATGTGTAAAGAATGTCAAATCGTGCACAAATCTGACAAAAAGTCAAATTATTAAAGCGTGGAACCGTTGTGAACTACATTCAAGTTCGCATATTGTTAAACCGACCTTTAAAATGTTGATGCTTCTTTGTTTACCCGAGAAACGTAAAAGTAGTCCCGCTCCAGGGTTTTATCGAAAAATAAGTCTTTAAAAAAAAAAATTGACGTTGTCCAATGAAAATGTTTTAAATACAAAATTATATGATAATGAGATTGGAATTATTGGGAAATGAAATGCAGTTAACCTATATAGTTCATTTAAAGACGATATCTAGATTTTCTTCCCTCCCATAGACTTTTTTCATTTTTTTTATATTTTGTAGAAATAAGTTTGAGAAATTCAAAAAAGCAAAGAAAAAAAGGGGTCACCGAACTCGTTTTTGAGATATAGCTCAATTTCATAGTAGGTGTAGATGTCATTTCTGGAACTGATTCAGCATCAAATACAGTACATACTGATATGTACATACTGATATGTAAATGTTGGTTAAAAAGACAAAACATAACTGAGTGCATTATCTTTTCACCTATAAAATTTAATATGATATTTATTTCATTGATATAAATGCTTATACAGTGTCTGTGGTGGTATCTAATATCAAAACTACATTTCATAGTGGTGGGCTAGTGTGAAAAATAGTCCCACAAGTTCAACAACTTTTCACACTAAATCTTCAATTACAAAAAAAACTGTTCCATAGAAATTTCTTAAATTTATATATATCATTGAATAATATCTACTGAAGACATACATATGTAAAAAACAATGGGTCATTATGTAAACCCCGACATTTGATAAAATATTAAAAAAAGTTGTCATTATCAGTAACCATCATAATGTAACTGGTATTGTTTTCTTATTTACAGTATTTTATCAATAATAGTGAAAATAATTTTTAAAAAGATGTACTAGATCTATAAATACCAAAGGATCACAAAATGAGATGCTCTCTGTGTCCTTGACCTTGTTTTTAAAGCTCAATGATAATTGGAAAAATGTCAAATTTTGACACATTATAGTTAATATCTGTAGAAATGCCACATGCAAACTAAAACCATGATATTTATTTATTATTTCTATGAAGAATTTTTAATATTTAGAACCACTTTCTAAAATTTCATAAATACAGCATAAATTTGGATGTGTTTTAAAAATACACATTCTTTGGTTTCAAACTATAAACTACTTCGGTTCATTCAGATAACATAATGATAATTAAACATGATATATCATTATTGCATACAGTGGATTTTAAAAAAGTGCTTTACACAGAAATATTAAAAATATACATACATGTACCAGGGCTGTCCCAAAATAGCACACTTATTCATGATTTACTTTTGCTATCCATTACAGCATAAAAACTTGTGTTTACATGTTTAACCATTCATTTGCAATAGTGTGATATACTAAATCGATAAGGGTAAATCTAATCCATTTTCAATCAATGTATTTTCTGAACTCAGCGTCAAGTTCTAAGCTGTTTGCCAATCAAACACAAATTTTTTGGCATTTAGCATTCTGAAACAAGAACGTGTTTGGTAAACACAAATGCTCCCGGCTCAAAATCTTGTCAGTAACAATATTTCAAAAAATGTTTACGCATTCACTCAGTTATGGACAGAAAAATTGCCAAAAGAAATTGTAAACATAGTTATATAACTTGACAGAGTCATGGCATTTTGTAGTTGTGAAAAATATAAGTTGGCAAGTCATTGCTATGACTTGTAATGAAGTTGAAAAATATTCAACTTTATCAAAAATATATAAATGCAAGACTTTACCATGAACCCAGAGACCCTAAACTCCATCCAAACTTAAAGGATCACCTATGGTATGTTCCTTGTAAATATGAGACATCGGTAAAAAATACAAAGGCTATAAAAAAAAGTGTAAAAAGATCTATTGTCATCAAATTCTCCCTTCCCTTATCGAAATGAAATGGCTTGAAACACCATTGAATTACCATTTCTCTTAGCAGAACCAAATGTAGCACAACCATTGAAACTCCATCAAAACACCATTGAAATTCAATTGAAACACCATTGAAACTCCATTGAAATTAGCCGAAATATGCAAATGAGCTCTCCCTAAAAAATGAAAAATTATTTTCAATGGTATCCAATGAGGGATTTTAATGGAATAAAATGTTTTTTTCAATGGTATTTTGGTGGTGTCATTTTACATAAAGTAATGGTGAATCAATGATTTAAAATGAAATATCAATAACCTTCAATGGTAATTAATGTAAATTCAATGGTGCCAAATAATACTCATGCAGTGAGTATGGTGGACCAGGGGATTTAAATTGGCAACATGGCTGGATACAAAAATAATTTTTATTCATGTCATCACATCCGTATCAACAGTCTAAACAATCTTTTTTTTCCAAACAAATTACAGTGACCAACATGGATATTGATTCCCCATGCTTAAGAGCAGTATCCGGTTTCATCCTTTATTAATGTTTTTTGTTTTTTCATAATGCACTATAGCCTATTTTCCAAGTCCTGAACAACCTCCTCTTTCTCCACCTATTGTATTAAAAACACTTATAACATTTTTAAAACTTATTATGCCACCTGTTGGATGCCTTGAATTCACTGAAGTCCAAGTTCCAAAGCGATTTTCCTTGAATTCACTTAGATCAGTGGTCCTGATGATCCAATGCGCCATGGGTCAGAGATCAGTTTCCACTTTGAAAGAGGAATGTCCAAGTCCTTGTTGACATTCCTGAACATATGCTGATGTTACACATAAATTTACATTGAAATTCTGCTCATCTTCTGCAAGGACTTCAGCTTTCTTCCTCCCACATGTCTGAAACTTAAAAAAGAAAAGTAAAATGATTTTAAAGTAAAATAACTAAGAAGCGCAAAGCCTATAGCCTGCCTTTGTATTTAAACATTTAGTGTTTACTCAGATTTGATCATTGATCCTTATTCCCATTCATACCACTATTAATAATAAAGATGAAGTTCTGACTGTGCATGCAAATGTGTAAAACCAAATTTTTCTCATCATTATAAATTCCAAAATATTTTTCCATCTTACAATGTCAGTTAACTAGGAGAAATTGAGTTCAGCCACAATCAAACTCAGTTGCAATAGAAGTAATATGACAGCTATTATTTGAAAATTAAGTTTGAGAGATATAGTGCTGTTGCACTGCAGCATCACGCCATAGATAGTTGGCATGACACCACTCCCAAGTTGCATTATCCCCAACACCACGACTGGGACCTATTCTAATATGCTGAGCACCAAACAAGGGAGATACAGTGCCATTTTCCTTTTACAACTTTCATACGTTGCTGCTAGGGACAGGAACCCATGGCTTCCAGTTCCAGAGGCAGACATTCTTACCACTGGGGACAGTGTTATGTAAGGTAAACTGCCTGTCTAATAAACTACCATGAAAAAGGTAAAGGCAGTAGCATTGTGGATGTCTCAAGTTGTTCTTTGATATGTGACACTTCAGTTTTCAAGGATCATAGAAACTTTTCTTTTTCTCAAAAAATGTATTCATTTCTAGAATAAGAGTCTATTTACCTTTTGTTAATCACTATGATCCAAAGTCTGTGTTGTTTACAAAGTGGACAAGAGGAGGCATCATCCTTGTTGAAAACATGGCTGGACATGTTGCTAAAATAAAAACAAAAAAGTTGTGTTAAATCAATCAGATTTCATTTTATTACAGCAATGACAATGGACATAATATAGCTGAATTTTATTCAGCATTCAATGTTAAAAAATTACAAGTCACTGCCAGCAGTTGGTCATGAACAAATATTCCAACAGAAATTCTTATACATCTAAAGGAGTAAATAATGTTTTTTTCCTTAAATTTTTATAGATCTACATGTAAGATAACCAAGCGATGATTAAGTGTAAACCAAAATGAGTTTTATTGCGGATCGCACGTTTGTTAACAGATTTATTGTATATACAATGATTTTTCACCAAGGCCTTCCTTTTTTAAAAATTAAGTACGATGCTAACCGTGGACGATATGACCTGCGATCGATTTTTTTTTTTTTTAAATTTCCTGAAAGGTTAATTTACAAATGTTGAACACAAATATATATATATATTCTGGAAAGCAAATAAAAGAAATGCGATTCAACTAAACATTGTATGGATTGTGTTATACATCGACGGGCAGAAAATAATCTCATCGCCATTTGCAGACGAAACAAAGTCACTTATTTTTTTATCGGTAAATGGAAAGTAATTTCATTACAAACATAATTATAATACTCATAACTATATTGAATATTCTTACCTTCGTCATAAAATGGATGTCATCTGCGAAAATATTGCGAATCAATAACGTTATCACCTATTGTTTACACTGTTTGTTGTTTGTCGTTCTTTTCAAAATGGCGGATTGATGCACCGTTGCGTTATTTTCGGTTTTCAAATTTAAAAGAGGGAAAGTTAAGATCAGTTACGAAACAAAAACTGGGTTTCGAAATAAGGTTTAAAGAGTGGGTTGTCCAAAATAAAATATTAAATATAAGTAAAAATCATTGATCTACGTAGAAATTAGCGTCAATTTTTCGGCACTACTTTTCCTCGTAGGATTGTCCTACAACCTTGCAACAACTTCCGAACTTTTATTCGGGGCGCGGTTAATTCGAACGAAAACCATTCGTAACCTTTTTTTTCGATGCGTAACAGTTTTCAAAAAAAGAAAAGAAAAGAAAAGTGAATCACCTAAGATTTCTGTTAAAACATCAGTTAAAAGGTCATAGTAATACGTGCAGTTATATGTAGTTAGATTTAATCGTTTTTGTTTCAATCTAATATCCAATAAGCTTTTAAGCTTTCGATTTAATCCTATTTTGACCTCTACAAAATTTGTTCAAATTGTTCTGGTTAGTTAATAAAAAGGTCACAAAATCAAAAGGGTTGTTTTAATGTAAATCTTTGAATATCTTGTACACTTGTAAAACCATGTCTTTATCACAGTGTTGGTAATGTTTTATTATGACCTACCATGCTGATAGCACATGGCATACCAGCAGTATATTTTTTTATGGTTGACCATGGTTATACCATGGCCGACCTTTTGATTTCATGGGCAACATGGATGATCATCAAAATGAATGAAATACAATGGTGACCATGGTCATAATTTCGCTTGGGATTTGAATTTACCGTCGCTGCGACAGTATTTCAGTCATATAGTGATTTCATGATTATATTGTTTTCTTTATAGTCCAGAAATATAGAAAAAAAATCTAAGTTCAAATTTTCCATTGATTAAAAACATCTAAGTTATTTTCCATCCCAAAAATTATCTAAGTTATTTTCCATGCTATTTTCCGTCCCAAAATTTGACTAAGTCCAACTTTCCGTGGCATAATTTGAAGATTCCGTGGAAATCTATTGATGGTTTTACTGTGTCCGTGGAAATCCATGGCAAAATTTGACGGCAAATAATGTTATCAACAAATTTCCGTGGAAGATTTTGATATTCCGTGGATTTCCATCAATTTCCATCCAAGTTTCCATGGATTTCCATGGAAATCCGTGGAAAATGCCTAATGACCATGGCACATGTAGAGACGGGCTGTTTCAAATCAATCACATGCCTGGATACTGAGATCTATATAAACATGAGAGTATCTTTCATGCAAAACTTTAACCAAAATATACAAGTTAAAAAAGGGGTCATAATTTGTAATATATTCCTTCAAAAGTTATCTACCTTGGTGATCTGATGCCCCTAAACATATTCATAAACTTTCAAGTCAATACCATGAATGGTTATTGAGATACAAGTTTGATAGTAACTTGCATGCAAAACTTTAACCAAAAGCTGCAACGCCAACGCAAAGGCGACTACAATAGCTTTCACTTCGAATAGTCAAGTTAAAATGCAAGAGCTCATATATATTATTAGCAAGAATGGTCAAGTGGACTGGTAGATTGTTGTACAATATAACTGTACTGTATACTAGTTGATTTCCATTTCATTTTTAACCAATAAAGCTACTAGACACAGGCCTTTTTCTGCCCATTTTGGGAAATTTGCAATTTTGGAAATGGGAATTCTTTCGTGTCAAAACTAGACTATTTGGGAAGAATTCACTAATTATGCTAGTTTCTTTATTTGATCAATTTTGTGATTTACATTTATTGAATTATTTTCATTATGAAATAAAATTAATCAGCTCTAAAAGGGGATTAAGTTTAAACACAAAAAAGCATTTTTAACTTAAAATTATATAATCTATATATTTTCACTTATCATTCTGTGTGCATTCAATTAAAAAGGAATGTTCCAATCATGTGTCATGGCAGCATTCTCACTCATTTTGTGTGCAATTATAATTTCAAGTTTTCAAAAGTGAAAGAAAATCTATGAAAACCAATGACATTTTGAATAACAATTAATTTCTCACTACTGTTTATTTACAAGGTTTGAAACAGGTGTGCATCTACTCTGTAAAATATGTATTTGTATTCATAAAATAAATGCATTACCATTAACCATTTCTTAAACAAAGTCGGCAACTTACCTACCTGAAATTTTGCCAATTTTGCAGTTAATTTGCAGGCTTTAATGCAAAATTAGAAAATATATTGAGAAAAGTTCAAATGACTAGATCTACTCAAGCTTGTTTCTTTCATTTCTAGAGCTTAAATGCTAATTAGATTTGTTGTTGTTTTGCGGTTACGAGAGTTTCATAGCTTTCTAAATGCTATTTCCTTAATGTTTTACATCTGTCTTTGCTGTATGGTCATGTCCATTTGAATTCAATTCAAAGTAATTAATCCTCATATTAATTGTGAATATTGCATATTTAATTATTTAAACTATGGTAGGTCAATCACCATGGTAATCAATGCAGATGACTACCCGACTCAATGAATGACTGTCAATCAAATTGAATCAATGGAAGAGCCCGAGCTGGGATTTTTTTAACCAAAATTGGGATTTTTTTTAACTGAATTGTCACTTATTGTTTGTGCCCTGGAACCCACTGTTTATTAATTATTTCGCCATGTCTTTCAGATGAAGTTTAATGTGTAAATGCCTTTCAAGATGTTTGCAACTTTTTTGTTGTGGAACATGATATTGTTTTCGCTTAAGGCAGGCTGTCATAACAGTTTGTACAAGACCTTTTGGATGATAACCCCTTGAAACGTATGTTACAAAAAGCAGTCAGGGCTCTCAATCTCCATTTTTAGTGCTGTTATTGGGCACCATTCCCCAGCCAAAAAGAATTTTTTCCCCCCATTTTCAAGCAAAATTCCCCGCACAATCAACAAGAGCTGTCAGAGGACAGCATGCTCGACTATTCAAAATGCTTGTTGGTAAATCAAATGAAATCTATTTCAATTCTTGCCCTTCACATACCGGGTAACCCTGTATATAATTATAGTAAAAAATGATATACCTTGATAGTCTGATACCCCTTAATATCTTTATGAAGTCTAAAATCAATCTCATGCCTAGTTACTTAGACATAAGCATAATAACACTGTGCAAGCAAAACTTTACCCAAGTATCCAAGTTAGGAAAGGGCCATAATTTGTATAAAATTCAGTCTTAATGTTATCCTCCTTTGTTTTGTGATGCCCCTGAATACACTCCTTAACTTTCTAGTCAATACCATGAACAATTTCTGAGATATAAGCTAGATAATAGCTTGAATGCAAAACTTTAACCAAAATTTCTAAGTTAAAAAGGGGCCATAATTTGTAATATATTCCATCAAGTGTTCTCTTCCTTGATAGTATGATATGCCTAAACATATTAAAGATATTTCAAATCAATCCCATGCCTGGATACTGAGATATAAACATCAAAGTACCTTGCATGCAAAACTTTAACAAAACTTCTAAATTAAAAAAGGGACAATAACTTCTTATATATTCTATCAAAAGTTATCTACCGGTACCTTGATAGTAAGATACCCCTTCACGTATTAAAGATGTTTCAAATCAATCGCATGCCTGGATACTGAAATATTAGCATGAAAGTACCTTGCATGCAAAACTTTAACCAAAATTTCCAAGTTAAAAAGAGGCCATAATTTGTAAAAAAATTATATATTCGGTACCTTGATAGTAAGATACCCCTTAACGTATTAAAGATGTTTCAAATCAATCGCATCCTGGATACTGAGATATAAACATGAGAGTATCTTCATGCAAAACTTTAACCAAAATTACAAGTTAAAAAAGGGGTCATAATTTGTAATATATTCCTTCAAAAGTTATCTACCTTGGTGATCTGATGCCCCTAAACATATTCATAAACTTTCAAGTCAATACCATGAATGGTTATTGAGATACAAGCTGGATAGTAGCTTGCAGCAAAACTTTAACCAATTTTCTATTACATGCAAAACTTTAACCAAAATTTCTAAGTTAAAAAGGGGCCATAATTTATATTAAATTCAGTCAAGAGTTATCTACCTTGGTTGTCTGATGCCCTTGAACATATCTATAAACTTTCAAGTCAATACCATAAATGGTTATTGAGATATAAGTTTGATAGTAACTTGCATGCAAAACTTTAACCAAAAGCTGCAACGCCAACGCAAGGGCGACTACAATAGCTTTCACTTCGAATAGTCAAGTTAAAATGCAAGAGCTCATATATAAATAGCAAGAATGGTCAAGTGGACTGGTAGATTGTTGTACAATATAACTGTACTGTATACTAGTTGATTTCCATTTCATTTTTAACCAATAAAGCTACTAGACACAGGCCTTTTTCTGCCCATTTTGGGAAATTTGCAATTTTGGAAATGGGAATTCTTTTGTGTCAAAACTAGACTATTTGGGAAGAATTCACTAATTATGCTAGTTTCTTTATTTGATCAATTTTGTGATTTACATTTATTGAATTATTTTCATTATGAAATAAAATTAATCAGCTCTAAAAGGGGATTAAGTTTAAACACAAAAAAGCATTTTTAACTTAAAATTATATAATCTATATATTTTCACTTATCATTCTGTGTGCATTCAATTAAAAAGGAATGTTCCAATCATGTGTCATGGCAGCATTCTCACTCATTTTGTGTGCAATTATAATTTCAAGTTTTCAAAAGTGAAAGAAAATCTATGAAAACCAATGACATTTTGAATAACAATTAATTTCTCACTACTGTTTATTTACAAGGTTTGAAACAGGTGTGCATCTACTCTGTAAAATATGTATTTGTATTCATAAAATAAATGCATTACCATTAACCATTTCTTAAACAAAGTCGGCAACTTACCTACCTGAAATTTTGCCAATTTTGCAGTTAATTTGCAGGCTTTAATGCAAAATTAGAAAATATATTGAGAAAAGTTCAAATGACTAGATCTACTCAAGCTTGTTTCTTTCATTTCTAGAGCTTAAATGCTAATTAGATTTGTTGTTGTTTTGCGGTTACGAGAGTTTCATAGCTTTCTAAATGCTATTTCCTTAATGTTTTACATCTGTCTTTGCTGTATGGTCATGTCCATTTGAATTCAATTCAAAGTAATTAATCCTCATATTAATTGTGAATATTGCATATTTAATTATTTAAACTATGGTAGGTCAATCACCATGGTAATCAATGCAGATGACTACCCGACTCAATGAATGACTGTCAATCAAATTGAATCAATGGAAGAGCCCGAGCTGGGATTTTTTTAACCAAAATTGGGATTTTTTTTAACTGAATTGTCACTTATTGTTTGTGCCCTGGAACCCACTGTTTATTAATTATTTCGCCATGTCTTTCAGATGAAGTTTAATGTGTAAATGCCTTTCAAGATGTTTGCAACTTTTTTGTTGTGGAACATGATATTGTTTTCGCTTAAGGCAGGCTGTCATAACAGTTTGTACAAGACCTTTTGGATGATAACCCCTTGAAACGTATGTTACAAAAAGCAGTCAGGGCTCTCAATCTCCATTTTTAGTGCTGTTATTGGGCACCATTCCCCCAGCCAAAAAGAATTTTTTCCCCCCATTTTCAAGCAAAATTCCCCGCACAATCAACAAGAGCTGTCAGAGGACAGCATGCTCGACTATTCAAAATGCTTGTTGGTAAATCAAATGAAATCTATTTCAATTCTTGCCCTTCACATACCGGGTAACCCTGTATATAATTATAGTAAAAAATGATATACCTTGATAGTCTGATACCCCTTAATATCTTTATGAAGTCTAAAATCAATCTCATGCCTAGTTACTTAGACATAAGCATAATAACACTGTGCAAGCAAAACTTTACCCAAGTATCCAAGTTAGGAAAGGGCCATAATTTGTATAAAATTCAGTCTTAATGTTATCCTCCTTTGTTTTGTGATGCCCCTGAATACACTCCTTAACTTTCTAGTCAATACCATGAACAATTTCTGAGATATAAGCTAGATAATAGCTTGAATGCAAAACTTTAACCAAAATTTCTAAGTTAAAAAGGGGCCATAATTTGTAATATATTCCATCAAGTGTTCTCTTCCTTGATAGTATGATATGCCTAAACATATTAAAGATATTTCAAATCAATCCCATGCCTGGATACTGAGATATAAACATCAAAGTACCTTGCATGCAAAACTTTAACAAAACTTCTAAATTAAAAAAGGGACAATAACTTCTTATATATTCTATCAAAAGTTATCTACCGGTACCTTGATAGTAAGATACCCCTTCACGTATTAAAGATGTTTCAAATCAATCGCATGCCTGGATACTGAAATATTAGCATGAAAGTACCTTGCATGCAAAACTTTAACCAAAATTTCCAAGTTAAAAAGAGGCCATAATTTGTAATATATTCCATCAGGAGTTATCTACCTTGAAAGTATGATACCCCTTAACGTATTAAAGATGTTTCAAATCAATCACATGCCTGGATACTGAGATATAAACATGAGAGTATCTTTCATGCAAAACTTTAACCAAAATATACAAGTTAAAAAAGGGGTCATAATTTGTAATATATTCCTTCAAAAGTTATCTACCTTGGTGATCCATAAACTTTCAAGTCAATACCATGAATGGTTATTGAGATACAAGCTGGATAGTAGCTTGCATGCAAAACTTTAACCAAATTTTCTATTACATGCAAAACTTTAACCAAAATTTCTAAGTTAAAAAGGGGCCATAATTTATATTAAATTCAGTCAAGAGTTATCTACCTTGGTTGTCTGATGCCCTTGAACATATCTATAAACTTTCAAGTCAATACCATAAATGGTTATTGAGATATAAGTTTGATAGTAACTTGCATGCAAAACTTTAACCAAAAGCTGCAACGCCAACGCAAGGGCGACTACAATAGCTTTCACTTCGAATAGTCAAGTTAAAATGCAAGAGCTCATATATAAATAGCAAGAATGGTCAAGTGGACTGGTAGATTGTTGTACAATATAACTGTACTGTATACTAGTTGATTTCCATTTCATTTTTAACCAATAAAGCTACTAGACACAGGCCTTTTTCTGCCCATTTTGGGAAATTTGCAATTTTGGAAATGGGAATTCTTTTGTGTCAAAACTAGACTATTTGGGAAGAATTCACTAATTATGCTAGTTTCTTTATTTGATCAATTTTGTGATTTACATTTATTGAATTATTTTCATTATGAAATAAAATTAATCAGCTCTAAAAGGGGATTAAGTTTGAATAACAATTATTTCTCACTACTGTTTTCTGTGTGCATTCAATTAAAAAGGAATGTTCCAATCATGTGTCATGGCAGCATTCTCACTCATTTTGTGTGCAATTATAATTTCAAGTTTTCAAAAGTGAAAGAAAATCTATGAAAACCAATGACATTTTGAATAACAATTAATTTCTCACTACTGTTTATTTACAAGGTTTGAAACAGGTGTGCATCTACTCTGTAAAATATGTATTTGTATTCATAAAATAAATGCATTACCATTAACCATTTCTTAAACAAAGTCGGCAACTTACCTACCTGAAATTTTGCCAATTTTGCAGTTAATTTGCAGGCTTTAATGCAAAATTAGAAAATATATTGAGAAAAGTTCAAATGACTAGATCTACTCAAGCTTGTTTCTTTCATTTCTAGAGCTTAAATGCTAATTAGATTTGTTGTTGTTTTGCGGTTACGAGAGTTTCATAGCTTTCTAAATGCTATTTCCTTAATGTTTTACATCTGT
This sequence comes from Solen grandis, assembly GCA_021229015.1. Taxonomy (NCBI): domain Eukaryota; kingdom Metazoa; phylum Mollusca; class Bivalvia; order Adapedonta; family Solenidae; genus Solen; species Solen grandis. Next base: position 8,251,832 of record CM037777.1, read on the forward strand.
CTTTGCTGTATGGTCATGTCCATTTGAATTCAATTCAAAGTAATTAATCCTCATATTAATTGTGAATATTGCATATTTAATTATTTAAACTATGGTAGGTCAATCACCATGGTAATCAATGCAGATGACTACCCGACTCAATGAATGACTGTCAATCAAATTGAATCAATGGAAGAGCCCGAGCTGGGATTTTTTTAACCAAAATTGGGATTTTTTTTAACTGAATTGTCACTTATTGTTTGTGCCCTGGAACCCACTGTTTATTAATTATTTCGCCATGTCTTTCAGATGAAGTTTAATGTGTAAATGCCTTTCAAGATGTTTGCAACTTTTTTGTTGTGGAACATGATATTGTTTTCGCTTAAGGCAGGCTGTCATAACAGTTTGTACAAGACCTTTTGGATGATAACCCCTTGAAACGTATGTTACAAAAAGCAGTCAGGGCTCTCAATCTCCATTTTTAGTGCTGTTATTGGGCACCATTCCCCAGCCAAAAAGAATTTTTTCCCCCCATTTTCAAGCAAAATTCCCCGCACAATCAACAAGAGCTGTCAGAGGACAGCATGCTCGACTATTCAAAATGCTTGTTGGTAAATCAAATGAAATCTATTTCAATTCTTGCCCTTCACATACCGGGTAACCCTGTATATAATTATAGTAAAAAATGATATACCTTGATAGTCTGATACCCCTTAATATCTTTATGAAGTCTAAAATCAATCTCATGCCTAGTTACTTAGACATAAGCATAATAACACTGTGCAAGCAAAACTTTACCCAAGTATCCAAGTTAGGAAAGGGCCATAATTTGTATAAAATTCAGTCTTAATGTTATCCTCCTTTGTTTTGTGATGCCCCTGAATACACTCCTTAATTTCTAGTCAATACCATGAACAATTTCTGAGATATAAGCTAGATAATAGCTTGAATGCAAAACTTTAACCAAAATTTCTAAGTTAAAAAGAGGCCATAATTTGTAATATATTCCATCAGGAGTTATCTACCTTGAAAGTATGCAAAACTTTAACAAAACTTCTAAGTTAAAAAAGGGACCATAACTTCTTATATATTCCATCAGGAGTTATCTATCTTGAAAGTATGATACCCCTTAACGTATTAAAGATGTTTCAAATCAATCACATGCCTGGATACTGAGATCTATATAAACATGAGAGTATCTTTCATGCAAAACTTTAACCAAAATATACAAGTTAAAAAAGGGGTCATAATTTGTAATATATTCCTTCAAAAGTTATCTACCTTGGTGATCTGATGCCCCTAAACATATTCATAAACTTTCAAGTCAATACCATGAATGGTTATTGAGATACAAGCTGGATAGTAGCTTGCATGCAAAACTTTAACCAAATTTTCTATTACATGCAAAACTTTAACCAAAATTTCTAAGTTAAAAAGGGGCCATAATTTATATTAAATTCAGTCAAGAGTTATCTACCTTGGTTGTCTGATGCCCTTGAACATATCTATAAACTTTCAAGTCAATACCATAAATGGTTATTGAGATATAAGTTTGATAGTAACTTGCATGCAAAACTTTAACCAAAAGCTGCAACGCCAACGCAAAGGCGACTACAATAGCTTTCACTTCGAATAGTCAAGTTAAAATGCAAGAGCTCATATATATTATTAGCAAGAATGGTCAAGTGGACTGGTAGATTGTTGTACAATATAACTGTACTGTATACTAGTTGATTTCCATTTCATTTTTAACCAATAAAGCTACTAGACACAGGCCTTTTTCTGCCCATTTTGGGAAATTTGCAATTTTGGAAATGGGAATTCTTTCGTGTCAAAACTAGACTATTTGGGAAGAATTCACTAATTATGCTAGTTTCTTTATTTGATCAATTTTGTGATTTACATTTATTGAATTATTTTCATTATGAAATAAAATTAATCAGCTCTAAAAGGGGATTAAGTTTAAACACAAAAAAGCATTTTTAACTTAAAATTATATAATCTATATATTTTCACTTATCATTCTGTGTGCATTCAATTAAAAAGGAATGTTCCAATCATGTGTCATGGCAGCATTCTCACTCATTTTGTGTGCAATTATAATTTCAAGTTTTCAAAAGTGAAAGAAAATCTATGAAAACCAATGACATTTTGAATAACAATTAATTTCTCACTACTGTTTATTTACAAGGTTTGAAACAGGTGTGCATCTACTCTGTAAAATATGTATTTGTATTCATAAAATAAATGCATTACCATTAACCATTTCTTAAACAAAGTCGGCAACTTACCTACCTGAAATTTTGCCAATTTTGCAGTTAATTTGCAGGCTTTAATGCAAAATTAGAAAATATATTGAGAAAAGTTCAAATGACTAGATCTACTCAAGCTTGTTTCTTTCATTTCTAGAGCTTAAATGCTAATTAGATTTGTTGTTGTTTTGCGGTTACGAGAGTTTCATAGCTTTCTAAATGCTATTTCCTTAATGTTTTACATCTGTCTTTGTTGTATGGTCATGTCCATTTGAATTCAATTCAAAGTAATTAATCCTCATATTAATTGTGAATATTGCATATTTAATTATTTAAACTATGGTAGGTCAATCACCATGGTAATCAATGCAGATGACTACCCGACTCAATGAATGACTGTCAATCAAATTGAATCAATGGAAGAGCCCGAGCTGGGATTTTTTTAACCAAAATTGTTTTTTTTTTAACTGAATTGGGAAATAAATTATGGTTTCTCATGGGAAATGGATCCATTTACCTGATCCGTGGATATGCCAGAATAAAACTTGCAGACAGGAACTATTTTGTGCATTTTTATTAAAATAATTATTGTATGTTATAATAACTATGTGCATGTTTAGTTTATAAGATAGATGCTAAGAGATGATTAGATAGAAACCCTCACCTCTTAAGCGTCTATCTTATAAACATGTTAAACCTTTTCAGATGTTCTTCAAATCTAAGCTTACATATTCAAGAACTAATCTTGTAGAGTATCTCTGAACTCTCTCTCTAACACTCAATATCATTCACTGTACGAGTTCCATGATTGATCACACATACAACATATCTGGGCGTTTCACAACATTTAAAAAAAAAAAAAATCAGGAGGAACATTATTATTCATAATATAATTAAATTGAATATGATATAAAAATAATGTGTGAATTATCATATTCAATAGAATCACAATCGATGAGTACTCCATAAATTTTAAAGAGCTGAAAACCAACTTTCGGATATAATAATCTGATGATTTAAGCGCCATTTTCTCCCTTGTTTCATGGTATATTTCAATATATAGTCAATAAATGACAACTTACGATTATTTCTCTCACAGCATTATGAAATGTTTCAAGTTCTTTCGTCTCTTCCTCCTGCATTTTTCAACATTTGTGCTGTAAAAATCCTTTTTTCGGTTGAAATCATTATTTTTTAACGTTCGGATAACTTCCTATCCAAGCAATAGCGAAAAAGAACTGGTACCCGATTCCACGTGTTTTATTTCAGCTCCTTTTGACATTGCAGCCGATAACCATACCTGATTCGGTCAACTCGGTTTATTTTCAGATTTTCATTTGCTCACTGGACGTGAATAGGTAAACATCTCTGTCTCTCAGAGAAGAAGTATTCCCAGATGATCTTTTTAGCCAAGTTTCTCTTACTAGTTTTTTCCTACTTGAATCTATATAGTTTGCAGTGTTTTTCATATACAATATAGTATGTTAAGGATATTTATCCATTGTTAGTAGATTGCGTGATGCTATGCCCATGTTATGCAATCTGTCAGCATTATGTGAACCTTTTGTGGGAATCGATTTTAACCCACTTGTGAGATGATGGGAACCTTACAATATGGTCAACATATTACACACTTATTTTATATTAAGCACTTGTGTTTGAAACATTTTGTAAAGTTAATTTTGGTCCTGTCAATCTTGTAAAATTACAGGACCAAATGTCCTGTGATCCCTAAAATATTTTCGAAATGTCTGTCACAGGGTTAGAAAAGTATGCAGCCTTACCGGGGCTGGAACCTAGTGCCTTTTGCTTACAGGGTGAAGGCTTTATCAACTGAGCTTCCCAGCCGCTTACATATAAGTCCCACCCCCCCATTGTGAATTATTGGTTTCGTGACACACTCCTCGTCAGATTTGAATTAGTCCTCAAATTTCCAAATGGGTCCAGAGAACAAGGTGTAAGAACTTGATCTCGGAGCAAATACAGCCACGGTCCCACGTTGGGTGCCAAATGTCACAAGGTTAGAAAAGTATGCAGCCCAACTCAAACCCGGGACTTTTACCTTACAGGGCAAATGTTTATCCGACTGAGCTAATTGGCCTTTACGTATAATTCCTATATTGTAAATTATTGGCACCATCTAAAAACGCTTTTACTCCAGGAATTCATGATTAATGACTGGGTACACATACACATTGATTATTTCATTAAGCGAATGTCATATGATCTGAGGTTCACCTCATTTGCAGTTCATTTTGTAATTCTGCTTTATTGCCCATGTATGGTATATACAATTAAAGGTCTTATATAATGTTTAAATTAAAAAAAGTTTACATAGATCTACATATTTTAAGTCTTAGTTGAACTTGAAATGATTTTTGTTTGTTTATTGAGTCAATTGACCGTGGCTTATATATAAATACATATGAAACTTGTTAAAATCACCGTAACCCATTACTTCTGAGATTTGAGCATTTTGTGCCTGCCTAAGACATCTTTATACATTGAAAGTTTCAAAGAAGTATCAGTAACTGAAAAATAAATGTCACATTAATTATTGAAAAAAAAAAAAAAAACAAAAAAAACATGCAAAATAACATATTGAAATAATCTTTCCCAGTTGCTGTATTTTGGATATTTTGTTTAGACATGCATGTCAAACTGCCCATACTTGAAGCTCTTTTTCATTTAATTTATATTTGTTAATATGTCAGAAGACAGCTTATGGATGGGACTTTAGCCTACTATAGTATGTTCACTAAGTCTTGTGGAATAGTACATCTCAAAATGATCAAGAAACAAAACGGTCAACCTACTACGTCAGAAATAAGTAATTGTTGACTATATTCCATTGTAGTTGCCACAAGACTGGATATGCCATTACAGAACAACCGGTTCCTCCTGCTGTATGCATCACAGACTGGGCAAGCCAAGGCCATTGCTGAAGAGATCAGTGAGAAAGCAGCTAGCCACAACTTAGTGGCAGACATTCTGTGTATGAGCACAACTGAAAAAATTATTTTAATTATTTGTTATTTATAAACATTTTAATGGACGTTTCTAAGTTTTTGAACTTGTAGCTTGACCCATTTGCTTTCTCTACTAGTTTTTTTCTTTGTATGTAATTGTATGTATGTCAATAAAATATGTTTAAACTGTCTATTGTTTATAGGTAATCAATTTATAGGTTAATGGGGTTGGACTGTATCTTTTAGTTTGTGGTTCTCTTTTTGAGGATTTTAATAATTGTTGATTTCATAAATCAAGCTAAATGTGAAGTAAGTTTATGTATGATCAGCTTTTCATATGTATTTTATAATGTACACTTATTACATTTTGTCAATCAGTACCGGTATTATCACTCTTTTTCAAAGAGAAACCAATTTTAGTCCAGTGCCAAAATCCTTTATTACCTAATGTTTGATACTATGAATGGATTCTAACATATACACTTACAAGTTAGCATTTTTTTTATCCAAACTGTCAGTAAACTGATAAGATTATCAAGCATGTTTCCTGAGACCTACAGTTCAGTCACAATTAATGTATTCCATGGGATGAACTTCATACATGTGATAACATAAAATTATGTTTATACATTTGTATTTAACTTTGAATTTTGATTACCACTGTAAGCAATTAAAGTCTTAAATGTTTGGGTTATTTGAGTCAGTATTCAAAAAAGGCATATTCATCACTGTCTGTTTAGTTCTCACTAACTTTTTGGTAGTCCCCTACTGGTGTTTGTACAATGGACGGGACTATAGGTTTGTCCTCTGTCTGTCCGTCCAGAAATCTGGATCCCGTGATAACTTAAAAACTGTTTAAGATAATATTATGGAAATAGGTATGTGAATAGACGGCAGTATGGTGATTCTGCACATCACTTTTTTTTTTAATTCAAAATTCTGGTTGCTATGGTAACAGAAAAATTATGCATCTCACCGGTAGGGGGCTCATGTGTTGCATGCAATACCAGTTCCTTGTTGACTCTAATTTTGGGGGAAAGGGCTCCTGTTTCTCTGATCACTTCTTATATGACCATATGGGAGGAATCCAACTTTCTGGCATCTCCAGTTTTCAGAAACCTACTGAAAACCCTGTTAATAGTGTGATAATGAGTTGATTTATTTGTCAGTTTTTCCTGGAGCGAGAGCGGTGCATTGTGATTGTCACGTCAACTACAGGAGACGGAGAACCCCCAGATACGGCCCGTAAACTGTTCCGCAGACTGCACAGGAAAACATTGCCAGCTGACTACCTTTCACAACTCAACTATACACTGCTGGGTGAGACTTAAGATCCTGTAAACGTATTTAATCATTCTACCCTCACCCTTTTTTGAAGAAATGGGGGCATATTTCTGTGCTCATGTTGGTTTATTTGCATACAAAAGCTTGTCTTGGTTATAACTGACCACTGATCCTAAAGTCTCAGACTTGATATTATTGTTGCTTTTAAAAATCTCAACTGAATTTTCAGCCTAAAATGCATATGTCAGTCAAGTCATGTCCTAGTTAAAATTTATGATTTAATTTTGGCCTTAAACTTTGCAGATGATGCTTATGTTTAGTTGAAGAACCATTATGTTTTTGTTGAAGACTTCTATGTTAAGCAAGCTGTGGGCCAGTGATAACATAAACAATAATGGGATTACTCTACAGGTCTTGGTGATTCCAACTACACCAATTTCTGTAACTGTGGAAAATCCTTTGACAGAAGATTGCAAGCCCTTGGGGCTAAGAGATTCTACAATACAGGCTGGGCTGATGATGCTGTTGGGTATGTGTTTCAGGTTTGATATTGGATAAAGGGGTCATCATTGGCTGGAAATATCACATGATGAAAACTGTCAGTAGAATGGACCACTTAAATGGTCTGTATTGGCTTCTTTGGAGCAAAAATTCCATACTCTATACTTGTTATTATCGTAGACAGCTCCAAAATACAAAAAATTCTCGCTCTTGCTCTTACTCCTAGATTTGATGATATAGTTTTGAGAGAAAGAACTTGACACATTTTCAATATATTTCAAAGAAGATAACTCAAAACTTTTTCTCCTGCTGTTGTATTCTTTAATATCATAACCAGTAAATGAGATGTTCTTCCTCTTTTACTGTTTACTGCCAACATGCAACATATTGAATATATTGGTAAATTGTGCATGGTCAAAAAAGGATAAAAACAATTTTTGTCTTGTTCAGACTTAACTAAGTGAAATGTTTGTTTTTGACAGCTTGGAACAAGTAGTAGAAACTTGGATAGACGGGCTGTGGGCAGCCCTGACACAATTCTTGCAACTGCCCACCAATTTTGTCAGTGATTATGAGACTACTGAGTCCCCACTGATACAAGTGAAGGAAGATACTGCTGTAAAGGACTCAGATGTAAAGGTTTCTCCTGTCGGGGATTCTGAAGTGAAGGGCCCAGTATTGAAATCAGAAGCAATATTGGATCAAAACCTACCTGTTAACACAGAGACTACCACTAAATCTAGCAATACAAATATAGATATGGCGTCCTCTGATACTGTGTCCAAAATAAATGAATCTGTTTCAAAAGAACAAACAGACACTACATGTGTGACCCCACAGACTGACACATGTTGTGATGGTGAACCTTCTAGTAACTATAGTAACAATAGTGCATCCCAGGAAAGTGTGGTCAGTCTGGAGCCAAGTGTTTGTGTGTCAGTTGCGCCACTTTCTGACAGTCAGCTCACCATTCCCCTACTGCCTCCAGCCTTCTTGAAACTGGACTTTACTGCTGAATTACAGGTATGGTTATGAAATCAGCTGCTTTAGAAATGTTATATATACTACAGTGCTTATATCTGTTTTTCTAGATGATGTATAGTTTGTAAAGTAAGGAATTCTAAATATATTATAGCACTACAGTGGTCACGCGATTCCTCAATGTGGCAATTCATTGAATATCGGCGATGACTCGAGCTACAAGCCCTGTCTCTTGATTTAGCCCTTCTTTTTCTATATAAATTAATGGGCGATTCTTCAAACATGCGATTTTGGATTCCTCGAGCTCCATCCTCGGTCCTAAGATAGTATATTCTATAATTTTTATGCAATTCCTCGAAGTCGATATCAAAACCTGTAAATTCAGTATACAAACTGTGCTTTATTCCAGATAAATTTGATGTAATTGTAAATAAGCTAGATTTAAAGTAATTAAATAATTGTTAGCAATTGTGTGATCTGACAGCTTGTATATTTTCAATAAAACTGAAGTAAAAGTATTATTCATATACGTCTAGACTTTTATCTATTACTAGTATTTAAGTAAGTTTCATTGATTTAAATTAATATTCAGTTCTTTAAACATATTAACATCTCCACTGCAGACCAGTGAAAACTCACCTTCCCAACACACCAGTGATAATCAGACCAACTGCGGGTGTTTCTCATGTACCACAGACAAGAGGGCCGGCATTGTGTCAACACAGACCCTGACAGCTGAAACTGCTGTGAAGAAGGCCCTGGCAGTACAGCTGGACATATCAGTGAGACCTTTACTCCTCCTTCCCTAGATCCTTGGTGTTTAGAACAAACAACTGATATATTAACAACTGAACTTTTTTTACTGTAGAGTGAAATGATGTCCTGACCTGATATGATAAAATGAATATACATTATGATACATAAACATACTACACTATTGGGTTCTTGGCAAAGATTTATCATCCTATACATTCATATTGAAGACCTGGCCCCATGTTCTCAAAAAATACTTACTGAAATACTGTCTCAGGCTAACAATCAGATATCTGCTCAAATTTGGTTTTAAGCCTGTGTATGATATTTGATCGATGTTCTTGAACAAAAAAAACCCCAACAACAGGTAACTAAAAAACCATGCTAAAGCTTATGTTTGAGTTATATGGAGTGTTCATTAATCAAATTAAGTTAAGCATGATAATCATATTTAAGTTTAAGTTTGAGATTGACTACGATTTTCTTAAGTTAGTATGACTAATACATGTGTAGCATTGCAGAAGTAAACATTATTGTTTATTTCATATACTGCAACATTTTAGGACTCCAATTATGCTTGTCAATGATTAAAACAATATACTCAGAGGATGTGTAGAAATCTGTCAGTCATACATGTATGAGATTTAACATTTTCCAGTACTGCTGTTCATAAAAACCTACACATCTTTGTCTATTTCAGTAAATCAAA
>CM037777.1:8261359-8293423 GCA_021229015.1 Solen grandis
TTCGATGGTGGGTTTAAAGGTAAAGGTCACAATTCAAGGTCAAATATCTTAACTGGGCAAAGAAGTATATTTGTGTCCGCTCTGTATCTTTTGACCCTGGATGAAAATGGAAACTATTTGGCAAAAGTATACCCACATAGAGGGGTGCAGAACATGGGTTTCAGTGGCTAGGTTCAAGGTCAGGTCAAAATTTCAAGGTCAAATTTTTAACTGGTGCAAAATTTTAGTATTTTTGTGTCCGCTCTGTACTTTGCCCTGCGGATGTAAGGGAAACTTTTGGCAGAAGATCACCCACAGTAAGGGGAGTGCAGAACATAGGTTTCAGTGGCTAGGTTCAAGGTAAAGGTCAAAATTAAAGGTCAAATTTTTAAAAACTGGAGCAAAGAAAGTTTTTTGTGCCCCCTCTGTATTTTTTGCCCCGGGGATGAAAAAGGGAAATTTTTGGCAAAAAGGTATCACCAGAGTGAGGGGAATGTGCAGAACATAGCTTCAGAGGCTGGGTTTTTAAGGTAAAAGGTCACAATTTAAGGTAAAATTTTAAAACTTGCTAAGTTAGTATTTTTGTTTTGTCCGCTCTGTATCTTTTGACCTGTGATGTAAATGGAAACTTTGGAGAAGAACACCCACATAAGAGGTTGCAAAACTAGCTTTGATGGCTGGTTTCAAGGTAAAGGGTCACATTCAAGGTCAAATATCTTAACTGGTGCAAAGAAAGTATTTTTGTGCCCGCCTGTATTTTTGCCCCGTGGATGTAAAAGGAAATTTTTTGGCAAATTCACCCAGGTGAGAGGATGTGCAGAACATAGTTTTTCAGATGGTGGTTTAAGGTCAGGTCAAATTCAAGGTCAAATTCTTAACTTGGAATTTCAACATTGACTGGAAATTAAAACCCCCGAGAAGAAACTTTTGGAGGGGTTTTCTGCCGTACATTTCAAACAGATCATCACCCAAACCCACGAAAATAACTCCACAATTGCCCTATATTCCCAACTTTGGAAGACTTAATGGGGAAACCCAAAAAGCATATTACTGCCATAAACTATTTTGGTTGTGGTAATGAGTAACTCTTGATTTAAAGCACTTTTCACAAAATAAGAAACAAAAAAACCCTATTTTAGCCACTTTAAATAAAGCCTTGAAGTTTAACATTGCCAATCCTTCTTGTTGAAAAATACTTTATATATAATTTTTGTGCTTATCCTTTTTTCTTGGGATTTCCCGAAAATACATCCCTTCGGGCGTATATTCCCCCGCGTCAGCGGGTCTTTTTTAAATAAATGTTGTCCAATTTTTAGGCGTAAATGTTTTCCCTTGCGGAATACTTTCGTTAAACTGTCGCTCGAAGAATTAAAAACTGCCATTTTTAAATTTTGGTTTCTATTTGTTAATACCAAAGATGTTCCCATTATTTTAAAAACCTAAAAAACATACGTTGCCCCCTTTTAGCTCCCTGGAAAAGTCAGGGGAGCTTTTGGGGTACTTGATTGTCCGTCGTCCGTCAACAATTTTGTTTACACACTAAGGCCACAATTTTGATCAATCTTCCTCAAACTTGGTCGAAAATTTTTTCTTGATAATATCTTGAACCCTTTCGAAAATGGGTCAGGGGTTTAATCAAAAAAGGTCAGTAGGTCAAATCTTTGAAAAAATTTGTTTACACACTAAGGGCCCCAATTTTGATCCCAATTTCTAAACTTGGGCAGTGTTTTGTCTTGATGATTCTTAACCTTCCGAAAATGGGGCAGGTTGAATCAAAAAGTAGGTCATAGGTAAATTTTTAGAAAAATCTTTTTTACACCTAGAGGCCCAATTTGATCCCAAATTTTCTCAAACTTTGGGAAGAATGTTTGTCTGAGATTTGAACCCCCTTTCGAAAATAAGTCAGGGTTGGTCAAAAGTAGGTCAGTGGTCAAAACTTAGAAAAATCTTGTTTACACCTAGAGGGCCCCAATTTTGATCCAATCTTTTAAACTTGGGAAAAATTTTGTCTTTTTGATACGGACCCTTTTGAAAAGATCAGGGGTTTGGGTCACAAAGTAGGTCAGTAGGTCAAATCTAGAAAAATCTTGTTTACACACGAGAGGCCACAATTTTGATCCAATCTTCCCTCAAACTTGGTCAGAATTTTTGTCTTGAATGATATCTTGAACCCTTTCGAAAATGGCTCAGGTTGGATAAAAAAGTAGGTCAGTAGGTTTTTTTTTTTTTTTTTTTTTTTTTTTTTTTTTTTTTTTTTTTTTTTTTTTTTTTTTTTTTTTTTTTTTTTTTTTTTTTTTTTTTTTTTTTTTTTTTTTTTTTTTTTTTTTTTTTTTTTTTTTTTTTTTTTTTTTTTTTTTTTTTTTTTTTTTTTTTTTTTTTTTTTTTTTTTTTTTTTTTTTTTTTTTTTTTTTTTTTTTTTTTTTTTTTTTTTTTTTTTTTTTTTTTTTTTTTTTTTTTTTTTTTTTTTTTTTTTTTTTTTTTTTTTTTTTTTTTTTTTTTTTTTTTTTTTTTTTTTTTTTTTTTTTTTTTTTTTTTTAAAAATCTTGTTATACACACTAGAGGCCACAATTTTGATCCAATCTTCCTCAAACTTGGTCAGAATGTTTGTCATGATGATATCTTGGCCCTTTCAATAATGGGTCAGGTTGGATCCAAAAGTAGGTCAGTAGGTCAAATCTTAGAAAAATCTTGTTTACACATTAGAGGCCACAATTTTGATCCAATCTTCCTAAAACTTGGCCAGAAAGTTTGTCCTGATGATATCTTGAACCCTTTTGAAAATGGGTCAGGTTGGATCAAAAAGTAGGTCAGTAGGTAAAATCTTACAAAAATCTTGTTTACACACTAGAGGCCACAATTTTGATCCAATCTTCCTCAAACTTGGTCAGAATGTTTGTCTTGATGATATCTTGAACCCTTTCGAAAATGGGTCAGGTTGAATCAAAAAGTAGGTCAGTAGGTCAAATCATAGAAAAATCTTGTTTACACACTAGAGGCCACAATTTTGATCCAATCTTCCTCAAACTTGGTCAGAATGTTTGTCTTGATGATATCTTGAACCCTTTCGAAAATGGCTCAGGTTGGATAAAAAAATAGGTCAGTAGGTCAAATCTTAGAAAAATCTTGTTTACACACTAGAGGCCACAATTTTGATCCAATCTTCCTCAAACTTGGTCAGAATGTTTGTCATGATGATATCTTGGTCCCTTTCAATAATGGGTCAGGTTGGATCCAAAAGTAGGTCAGTAGGTCAAATCTTAGAAAAATCTTGTTTACACACGAGAGGCCACAATTTTGATCCAATCTTCCTCAAACTTGGTCAGAATGTTTGTCTTGATGATATCTTGAACCCTTTCGAAAATGGGTCAGGTTGAATCCAGTAGGTCAAATCTTAGAAAAATCTTGTTTACACACAGAGGCCACAATTTTGATCCAATCTTCCTCAAACTTGGTCAGAATGTTTGTCTTGATGATATCTTGAACCCTTTCGAAAATGGGTCAGGTTGGATCAAAAAGTAGGTCAGTAGGTCAAATCTTAGAAAAACCTTGTTTACACACTAGAGGCCACAATTTTGATCCAATCTTCCTCAAACTTGGTCAGAATGTTTGTCTTGATGATATCTTGAAACCTTTCGAAAATGGGTCAGGTTGGATCAAGAAGTAGGTCAGTAGGTCAAATCATAGAAAAATCTTGTTTACACACTAGAGGCCACAATTTTGATCCAATCTTCCTCAAAATTGGTCAGAATGTTTGTCATGATGATATCTTGAAACCTTTCAATAATGGGTCAGGTTGGATCCAAAAGTAGGTCAGTAGGTCAAATCTTAGAAAAACTTTGTTTACACATTAGAGGCCACAATTTTGATCCAATCTTCCTCAAACTTGGTCAGAATGTTTGTTTTGATATATCTTGAACCTTTCAAAATGGGTCAGGTTGATCAAAAGTAGGTCAGTAGGTCAAATCTTAGAAAAACTTGTTTACACATAGAGGCACAATTTTGATCCAATCTTCCTAAAACTTGGTCAGAAAATTTGTCTTGATGATATCTTGAAGCCTTTTGAAAATGGGTCAGGTTGGATCAAAAAGTAGGTCAGTAGGTCAAATCATAGAAAAATCTTGTTTACACACTAGAGGCCACAATTTTGATCCAATCTTCCTCAAACTTGGTCAGAATGTTTGTCATGATGATATCTTGAACCCTTTCAATAATGGGTCAGGTTGGATCCAAAAGTAGGTCAGTAGGTCAAATCTTAGAAAAATCTTGTTTACACACTAGAGGCCACAATTTTGATCCAATCTTCCTCAAACTGGGTCAGAATGTTTGTCATGATGATATCTTGAACCCTTTCAATAATGGGTCAGGTTGGATCCAAAAGTAGGTCAGTAGGTCAAATCTTAGAAAAATCTTGTTTACACACTAGAGGCCACAATTTTGATCCAATCTTCCTCAAACTTGGTCAGAATGTTTGTCATGATGATATCTTGAACCCTTTCAATAGTGGGTAAGGTTGGATCCAAAAGTAGGTCAGTAGGTCAAATCTTAGAAAAATCTTGTTTACACACTAGAGGTCACCCTTTTGATCCAATCTTCCTCAAACTTGGTCAGAATGTTTGTCTTGATGATATCTTGAAGCCTTTCGAAAATGGGTCAGGTTGGATCAAAAGGTAGGAAAAAAAAGATATCTTGAACCTTTCAAAATGGGTCAGGTTGGATCAAAAGTAGGTCAGTAGGTCAAATCTTAGAAAAATATTGTTTACACATTAGAGGCCACAATTTTGATCCAATCTTCCTAAAACTTGGTCAGAAAATTTGTCTTGATGATATCTTGAACCCTTTTGAAAATGGGTCAGGTTGGATCAAAAATAGGTCAGTGGTCAAATCTTAGAAAAATCTTGTTTACACATTAGGCCACAATTTTGATCCAATCTTCCTAACTTGGTCAGAATTTGTCTGATGATATCTTGAACCCTTTAAAATGGTGAAATAGGTCAGTGGTCAAATCTTAGAAAAATCTTGTTTACACATTAGAGGCCACAATTTTGATCCAATCTTCCTCAAACTTGGTCCGAATGTTTGTCTTGATGATATCTTGAACCCTTTCGAAAATGGGTCAGGTTGGATCAAAAAGTAGGTCAGTAGGTTAAATCTTACAAAAATCTTGTTTACACACTAGAGGCCACAATTTTGATCCAATCTTCCTCAAACTTGGTCAGAATGTTTGTCTTGATGATATCTTGAACCCTTTCGAAAATGGGTCAGGTTGGATCAAAAAGTAGGTCAGTAGGTCAAATCTTAGAAAAATCTTGTTTACACACTAGAGGCCACAATTCAAATCTTAGAAAAATCTTGTTTACACACTAGAGGCCACAATTTTGATCCAATCTTCCTCAAACTTGGTCAGAATGTTTGTCTTGATGATATCTTGAACCCTTTCGAAAATGGGTCAGGTTGGATCAAAAAGTAGGTCAGTAGGTTAAATCTTACAAAAATCTTGTTTACACACTAGAGGCTACAATTTTAATCCAATCTTCCTCAAACTTGGTCAGAATGTTTGTCTTGATGATATCTTAAACCCTTTCGAAAATGGGTCAGGTTGGATCAAGAAGTAGGTCAGTAGGTCAAATCTTAGAAAATCAAAAAGTAGGTCAGTAGGTTAAATCTTACAAAAATCTTGTTTACACACTAGAGGCTACAATTTTAATCCAATCTTCCTAAAACTTGGTCAGATTGTTTGTCTTGATGATATCTCGAACCAGTTCGAAAATGGGCCGGGCCGGACCGAAAAGTAGGTCAATAGGTCAAATCTTAGAAAAATCTTGTTCACACACTAAAGGGCACAGTTCAGGAGTTAGGTCCCTTTTAATGTTTAAATTTGTGTGTTAAAGCCATACTGTCTCTCAGTCAAGTATGACTTCAAATTTTAACCACAGGCACTGTTTTGTTCATTGAACTGAAATAATGTCATAGATTATGTATTCTGACAGTACAACTATGCTATAATTTAGTAACTTGTACAGGCAATGAAGGCAATTTTTTCAGGTGAGCGTCTTTAGGGCCATCTTGGCCCTCTTGTCTTTAAAGTGGCACAGGTTCTTCTAGTCTGACCAGTACGTGTAAAACATTGCAATTACGATTAAGATTTGTTACAAATTTTAGAGAAATAATCCAAACTTTGGTGCTGACAGAGATCAGTTGTCAGTATATAATCGAATAGGATACATTCCTATTAGATGAATTATTTAATGAAGATAAATATATTTAACACTTATTGGTTATGCGTATGAATAAGGAAATGGGTAGAAAACAACAACAAACTAATAAGATATGAATATTGATCAAACAGTCCACGTTTTCGAACATTTCATAACTGGTTATTAATAAAAAATACAATTGGTGCATGTCCAATTTAAATTGTATAATATGATTCCCAAACTTCATAGGTTATTAAAAAGGAAGGTGGGATTCTTAAAGTATACACATGTACAGTTACTTTAACATGAATGTATTATTTTTGTTATCGAAGCTATCATGGTCTCACTTAAATGTATTGGCAAGTTATTTTACTGAATGTATGTTTACTGAAAGTAATTTTACTGAGTTATTTTACTGAAAGTAATTTTACTGAAGCGATCACTTATTTCATTTATTAATGTTTTAATACATTTGAATAAAGGCTAATACAAATACTCTACGTAAAATACAAACTATTGAATGTGACACTTTCATTCAGCAACAGCAATGATCATACTCATAGATTAACCTAAGATTTCCAAATAAACTTCGATCAATTAGTTCGCTCGAGATGATTGGAGAAAAAAAAACAACAACACTATCTTGCTGTCAGCTATTAACATTATAATCATAGTTGTAATATACTTTTGAATGTTAATGACGATAAGTTTCCATTTACACTTATGATTTCTTTATCAGATTCTGTATGTTTTACGCACTGGTGATAAGAGCGCTGATATCATGCGCTAAGCAGAGCAGCCTAACATGGGCGGTGACTGTCTACTTCCACGTTTACTAAGCTGTGCTAGGTTAGTTCCTAGATTAGTGATAGAAGTTAATGCATTACACATTAATTTATTATTTTTAAACATTTTTTTTCTTCTCTAAATTTCGTTTAGTTAGGGATATAAGAAGGACTATTACTCAGAAATTAATTTAATATGTATTTAAACTTTTGAGTAATTCTAATCCTAAAATCCTCCTATATTTTAGGAAGATATTAAGGGATAATGATAATAATAAAAATAAGCTATAAACATGTATATTAAAAAATTAATTAACATTGGGGGCGGGTATAATCAGCATGAAAATCATATTGATGATAAAAGTTGTGTCTAGTTGTAATTAGAAATTAATACTTCTTATAAATATTAGAATGAAATATGTTAAGGCATAAGTACGTTAGGTGCAATGATGGATAATATTACTGGTATCGAAATACAAATTAAGCTCTATTATCCGCGTTTTAATTTTTTTTATCTAAATATAGATTGTAATTTTTATGAATAAATTACGGTTGCCACTTTTTTGAACATTTATGATATGTATTTAAGTATTCACAGGAAAACTATTGATTGAAGGCGTGTGTATGATGTAATGAGGGTGTATCAGGGAGTATGTCGATTGTCAGTGAATGAATCGGCGAGAGAGAGTTTTTGTTTCACGTGTCTAAAGTACAATGTATGTCAAAATATACATTATGTATTGACGATGTACAATATTGAATAAGTAAAAAAATAAGATAAATAAACATAAACATCATAATTTTGAACCAAATCCACACTTTATAATACAGCTATTTTTTCTTTATTCGAGGGATTGTCCATCATATACCGGTAATGTAAAAATAAACATGCAGAGTAGACCCTGACCAAACATTCCCTGGATGAAGCTGCCTAAATCTAACCTGTTCTGTCTGGCAAGATATCAACATACGTCTATATGAGAAAAATGATTAATGTTTTAATAGCTCACCATAGGTACGTTTAGCTCAGGTGAACTTAAACTATTCTCTTAAAATACTTTATTTCTGCATTGTGTCACGTTTAAAACAACCTTATCAATATGAAGGCAGGATTAACATGAAATAGCTTTAATTTTAAACATAGCGTTTCAGTAGTGATTGAAACAATAGAGGCAAAGGTCACTCCACACGCTTCCTTGCAACTTAAATTGCTACAGAGCAAGTTGAAATCGCTCTCTGTTTGTTACGTAAAAGTCCGGAGTTAGGGTCATGAACACCTGATTTCATTCATAAGTAGGACATTTTTCTTCTGTACTAGTGATTCTGTCTATTGTCGAATATGTGTAGAAATTGAAAAGCTAATGTTTGCCTTTATTTCATAGTTAAGAAATGCTCTGGGAGGAACTTAAGTCGCCATCATGCAAAATTACGTGTGAACTACTTCAAGGTTAATTACATACATGCGGAACACTCTTTTTTTACAGGAGTTGATCTTCATGTATGTAACATTGGTTGCTGCTCTGATTAATAAAAGTCACGGAGCGGTACAGTTAAATTTACCGCGGAAAATATGCAAATCAACAAGGTCTGTTTTCAATTTCCAGCTATTATAGATGACTGGCCGCCGTCTGAAAACGGCCCCAGCTGGAATAGGACTAAGACCCTTGCATAAAATCTGATTGGCTCTCTTCCCGACTGAGTTAATTCCAGAACTGTTACACAGAGGTGAAAATGAGGTTTACACAATAATCACAATAACAATAACACTACACAGTTCGACAGTTCACATTTCACTTATTTACTGCATTAACTACACAAAACGTATATTTACTATTGCATATTAACAAAGACTTATTAAAAAAGATTGGTAACTAGTCTAAATCTCGCAAAAGCAGTAAGAAATTGTCAAATTCTCGCAAATTCACGTTTCAATTATATCCTTTCTTATTGAAGACATGTGAAAGTAAATTGTATCTTTCTATAGGACATCACATTACCATCAAAATGATATATTATTTATAAAATTAAGTCAAGTAATAAAAATGTTATATGCAAAAAAGAAAAGTACCTACTGAATGAACTATGTAATGTTCGTTATTTTTCTCACTGACTGAATTCAAATTAAAATTTAAAGGAATTTTGAAAATAAATCAAAATGAAAATAATTCCATGTATAAGAGAAATGATAATTTTCAAATATGAATGAATTTTGCTTTGTGATTTTTCAATACTTTTTAATTGTTTGCAAAATTAAATCTGCTGTGTGCATACTCGGTATTTCCACTAGCTTTTACAGGAGTTTCCCATCTCTGTTTAAGTCTTCGATATTAATAAGATAAACATTACGCATTACTTATCCCACACATCATGTAATAGATAAAGAACCATGTATTATTACGTGATTCAAGACCTATCTATACGGATCTTGCTCAAACACATGGCGAGACAGATCAGGAACAAGGCGAACGAGTCTGGATATATACCGGAAAAGGACCAGAACGACAGCCAAGCAATGCAGGTAAGTTCAGATGCCGAATACAATGCTTCTAGCGAACAAGCTACACGTGCACCTGTTTGCTTGTACCATCGTTATACAAAAGACAAGGATAGCTTTTAATGGTATTTAATGTAAAGTTTAGGGGAGTGTGTTGTTTGATTTTTGTTTATTCCACATGGTTCTGTAAAATAATTATCGCAATGCTATGATACATGATAACCTCAACACTCGTCTCTCAAATAAATAAATAATATGTAATATTGTTGTTGTTGTTTTGAAATTTACCGTCGCTAAGACAATATTTCAGTCAAATAGCGTCCTGATAATTCCAGGAGGAGGAAACCTAAATGCATTAGGACACCAAGGAAGAACTATGATATATGATAACAAATATAAATAAACAACAAACGCACACAAATATATTTTGATAAGAAAACTGAAAATTTTCTGAGTAGGATTAGAACTAATGCCCTTACTTTTAACGCCTGTGAAAAATCAAAAGTTTTGGAGATCCAATGCGTTGTGAAAAACATTTTCAAATTATTAAAAAAATTCTGGGATTTTTTTTCTGACATTATTTCTCATAAGTTACCTGGTAATACTGACCTTAGACTGAATAATTTCCGGTATGTTCTTCGTTAGTTTCCTTGAATTATTACGATTGAATCATTTGTTTTTAATGGTAATATGGTTTGCAATGGTTCATACTTTAAATAAGTCCAAGTGGCCTAGTGATAAGTTCAGCAGTCTGGTAATCACAAAGCAGCAGGTTCAAATCCTTGATGCAGTCAACTTTTTTGTTGTAAATTCAAAATATTTAAAAAATTTCACTCATCAATTTTTCCTTTCGTTATTTGCTGTGTGTACGGAAGCAATGAGGGGACATGATGTTTTTCTTTTTTATTATCTTAGAAATTAACTAAGAAAAAAAAATCGATTATTAACTCGTGGTCACGAGTAACTAAGAAAAGAATCTTGCTATCTCGTGCCTACGAGTTACTAAAGAAGAAAATTAATATCGTTAACTCATGGCCACGAGTTACTAAGAAAAATAAAAAAAATACCGCCCCCCCCCCCAAAAAAAAAATCCTAACTCGTGGCTTCGAGATATAAGTAAAAAAAAAACACAATCTCGTTAACTCGTGGCCACGAGATATAACGAAGGAAAAAAATCTCGTGGCCACTAGTTAGTAACTAAGAAAAAAATATAGAATCTCGTGGCCACGAGTTAACTGACCAATCTAATCGTTAGAATATCTCCTGATCACGAGATAGCGATATTTTATTTTATTACTTATATCTCGTAACTGCGAGTTAGGAAAATTTGTCTTCTTTTTTCTTTGGCGAATATAATTATTGTTCATTGCATTGAAAAATGTTCGGTCCTCAAAGTAAAGTGATATATTAGCTACAAGATCTATTTGATGTGGAAAATCAATAAAACTGTTCCTTTACTGTTCCAGGTTATGCCTAATGCAACATTAGGACTCTCAGTTATTGGAATTGATTTTTAGCACACCTGAGCAACGCTCAGGGTTACAGTGTAGCTTTGGTACATGTATCCGTTGAGTATCCGTCGTCCGTCAACAATTTTAGTGTTTACACTCTATCATTTTCATTTCGTAAGCAATCATCTTCAAACTAGGACAATGTTTATGACCATAACCTCTCGATCTAGTTCGATTATGTCTGAAATCGGCCTAGTAGGTCAGATGTTATGCCACTTTTAATTTAATAGAAAACGCTAGATTTCACTTTGTTTACAATTGGTTTACACTCTAGCGCATTCATTTATTGAACAATCATCTTCAAACTTTATGACAATGATCTCTTGATCGAGTTTGGTTATGGCTGATAGCTTCCAAAAAGGTAAGGAGCTATCTATGCCTCTTTGAACATAAAAAATGCCAGATTTCAGTTTGTTCACACCCTAGCGTCTTCATTCTTCAAACTTTATGAAAATGTCTATGACCAATTTCGATTATGGCTGATATCGGTCCATTAGGAGTTATGACCCTTTATTTATATAAAAAAAGCTTGATTTCATCTCATCAAGCAATTTTCTTCAAACTTTACAACAATGTTTATGGGACAGGGTCAAAAAGTAGGTCACTTGGTCAAATCTTAGTAAAATCTTGAATACACCACATGGGGTCACACATTTAGCTAAATCTTTGCCAAACGTGTTAGAAATAATTGTTTTGATGATATCTCGGCCAAGTTCCATCATGGCATGGTCAATAATCAGGTAAGAGATTAAGGCCATCATGGCCCTCTTTTTCATTTACTTATTCATATTTTTTTTTCGGGATGAATATTTTCTAATGCTTCAAATATTGACATAATTGGCAAATTCAATACACGTTTTCCTTTTCATATCTCTCAATTACAATCAGTTAAAACGTAATTTCTCATGATCATGCAAACGCCACTTTTCTGACATTTCCCAATTTTATACACTTATTTGTCTCAAAAGAAATTATCACCGCAATATATGTAATATATGCAACTATCCTCCTTAGCATCACGGATGCAAGTGTACTACGCCCCAGGCCATCAGTCCCAACCTGTAATGACCTATCCAGTTAATGCCCATGTTGTCCCCAGCCAGAACATCCAGGAACAACACCAATTGGCTTTCCCACCACAACACTTCCAGGGACACAATCAATGGGCTATCCCACAGCAGCCGGGGATTGTTATCCAGCAGCCTATTCAAAACTACACTACCGTCGTTCCAAGTAAGTTAAACTCATACAAGTGAGCTAAACAGTCTTATCGCTAAGTAAAACTTAAATACTTGAAGGCGAATTTCATTTTTTGTTGTCAAATAACGTAATACAATTGATTATTTGGACAGTGTAATGTCGAATAACGAAAATATTTTGGACGGCCATGTTGTAGAAACGCACAAATTGGATACAGAATAAAATGTGACTAATGTAACTTTACATCACGTGACCCTATTCGAATGAGTGCTTTCATAATGACTCAAGATTTGCTTTGTAACCTAGTATACCATGTATACCTACATGTATTTATCTAATAAAACACTTTTAATGAAATTCGTCCGCTTATTCTCATTACGTTAATCGTGTTTATGTTACAGATGGGACAGCTCAGCCTCCTGTGGACACTTGCTCTTTATCTACGAAGTTGATTTTTCGGGCCTTGTCCCTCGTCTTTATTATCGCAGATTTAGTTTTCGTATGGTACGAAATCGTGGGCATCCAACCCAATCCAGATGATAAAACAGTAAAAGACGTTCATGATAATATTGATTCCGCTTTTAAAAAAGGCCTTTGTGCAGTTGATTGTAGCCTGAAAAGTTGGCAAACCGTTTTCGCAGTAGTTTCTTCATTTATCACGGTTTTCCAAATCGTAAATATGATTGGAGAAACTGTTTTGGAGATTCAAATGAAAAACGACACTCCACTTTGCAAAGGTTTCCAAATTGCTCATGGTTGGATTGACAATGTTATATCACTTTGGTTGTCTGATATACCCAAATCTATAATAGGGGTAGTTTCTGGCATAAATTGTACACCCGATTGGAAATGTATCGTAATGAAAATTGTTGCTATATTTTTACGATCGTTCAAGTGCACGTTTAGACATATGACCTGTAAGCAAAAACGTACTTATCATTGTAAAAGTGGTAATGGTTGCTGTAAAGATTGCTGTGTGTACAGGTTTACGGTCGACTGCATGTGTCGTCAGTTTGTATTTACCATCTGCAATCCAGGCACTGGCGAATACTGCCACCTTAAAAGTTTTAGCTATGATCTATGTCCTAAGTACAAATGCTGTGGAGATATTGATGAAGATCCATTGTGGGCCGAGCGATATTTCTCACGAGGGATTGTTTTGATCTATTGTATATTTTTTGGATTTACCTTTTTAACGTTCTCGGTATTGATGTTCGATTTTCTTATATTTTTATGGGACTTTATATTTTTTCTTCACTGACAGAGAAGATACAGTCATCCGAAGAAAAAGAGCAAACACTTTAATACTAAATAGTTTTGGCCGAGCCTCAGTATTTGGTGAACACTAAAGGATCAAGCTATGGTTAGCTTTAAAATAATCGAGGAGATGCGAAACAGGTCAACAGAGAATTTTGATGGTATAATGAGGAAACTTTTTTGTCTAACTTCATAATACTAGAGTGTTAGATTATTCTCTGCACTATATTTACCGAGAAACTTAAAAGTTGCTCAGAATTTTTTTCTCACAGGTTTTATTTTATGTGAACCATAACCAGTCTAAAATTTCAAACAGTACTCAGTGCTAGATATATTTACAATAATTAAAATCATAAAATCACGGTTTATTATTCATGATTTTCTGTATAATGAACTTAATGATAAAAAATGCATAAAAAACTAAACGAACAAATGAAAAGTATGTGGGTATTTTATAAGGGGTAAAGGAATGCATCAATGGATAACCCATGACTGCTTAGTGCGCTACTTTTCAAACATCAGCCGTGTTTTTTTCTTCACTACCACGTCGTCGTTTAGATACATTCGAAGCAGTAAGACGAATAGATACATGATGACCATATCCTGCCTTGTATTAACCAATCTGCATGCTCCTATCATAATATCATATCGAGGGGTGAGAGCGAAACTAGCTTAAGTGCATATATATATATATGCACTTAAGCTAGTTTCGCTCTCTATATATCACTCCCCGATACATGTATATAATATAATGCTGCTACTGATGCGCTTGCCTCCATATGGAGAATATCCAAATGTAAACGTTATTTTGATTGGCTAATATATATTTTAAAGCATATAGATAAACAGTATTCTGTTTCTGAGCTCTTTGACGGGAAAAAAATAAAAAATATGATAGTCGAATGTCTGATTTAGTAAAATCTAAATGAATCTAAAATTTATGCACTAAATGGAGAAATTATTTTATTAGGTTATACTTAATGAAAATAAGATGATTTCCATTTGATTATAAAATAATCCTCATATATAATAATTTTAACCTTTTAAATCAAAATTAATCCAATTTGTTAAATGTTATTCGTAATTCTCACAATTACGTAATGTGAAAGTTGTGCATATTTATCCAGTTTATGAATAATCAATAGTATGTACTTTTTCATCTTCATCGGCCGAGCGGTTACAGTCGTGGACTACAAATCTCTCAGCCCCTCACCGCTGTGGATTGGAATCCCGGTAGGGACTTCGGATTTTTCATGTGAGGAAGCCTTTCAGCTGGCTTGCGGTAGGTCGGTGGTTCTACCCGGGTACCTCTGTGTACTCGGGGTCTTCTTCCACCTGTAATTAGCTGGACGTCGCTATATGATTGAAATACTATCGTAGCGACGGTAAACCCCAATACAACAACAACAACAATTTGGAGAAATAAAGCGAAATTGTCCAAATGTTGATATACATGTATCATGTTGATAATGTTTGTTATACTTATTGTATAATAATCATGCCATGTTAATATTCTATGGATGTACAAAAGCAGTAGATGTATACATATTTACAAATAATGACGCCATACGCAGCAACCAGAGCCACCGAGAATAATTATTATATAAGAGGTGATAACTTGTTTCGTAATCAATATAAAATGAATAAAGTTTAAACTTTTGCAATTTTGCATGATGTCTACGTACCAATATCAATTTACTGTTTGTTTATTGTATTTTAGACATTTACACACACAAATTTATTATTATTATTGTCGATTGATACAACTTAATTCAAAAGTTATGATTTAATAATACTATATGTATATACTGTTATGCCAGCATTATGTATGGCATATGATACATTATCAATGACATGACACATGACCTGCGAGTCGTTAAATATAAAAACAAACTGTGTAAATATTTGGTAGATTAATACTACATACATTTTATTTTAATATGACATTGACATAGATCTCATAAACCAATTAACAAATACAATTAACGTAAGTGTTTAGTCTAAACTAATTTCTCTTACTTCGACTGGAAAATAAGTTCTAACAACTAATGCTTACTACACTAAACGGTTCCTGTATTTGATTAGTCGGTTGCGAATAGGAATGTTTATGTCATTCATTTATTATTTTTCAAAATTTTGTTGTTAAATGTTATATATATACACAAAACAAAACAAAAATAAACATGGTGAATTTTGTATTCCTTCGTTACTCACCATATATCGCAACATGTAGTGAAACAGGATTGCATTCTACACCGGTTTTTAACATCTCATAGACCTTACTTATAAATTTTACGCAGTTTTACATACGTACGATGTAGTTTTATTTTACACAGCTACTATATGCCAAAGACAAACTCACATCTGCTGTTTTAAACATCATTCCTTGATCGACTCGATAAGATATGCATCCTGATAAAATTTGGCTAATGAACAAATGGTGGACTGTAACCAAAAAAAAAAAAAAAAAAAAAAAACAAATAAATAAAAATAAAATAAAATAAAAAAGATATTAAAAAAATAAGAATAAAAATAAATATTGTGTGCTAAATGAACGTCGATTTGACTACGAAAAAAAGCTCACAAATGTTCTCGTTCCGTTGAAATAAGGTTTAAAATGTATTTGCAAATAATTGCATTTGCCACCATCTCTACAGCTCGGCCTAAATGTAAGTGCATTCTACTCCCGACCAACACTGCCAAAAAATACATATAAACGTATGTCCCTATGTCGGTCCCTACTTGCCATTAACATATAGCAGCATGTTATCAGTTCTAAGCGTTCTTACATGTTTTAACAACTGCATTGCTAAACTAGAACCACCACTGGAGGTGATTAATACCCCTGCAAAATGCTTTGATACAGGAGAAGACAGACTCCATCCGGAGCATGGATTATAAGCTGTATGCATAGTATATTGATTATGATAGTAAGTAATAAATAAGTAAAGTCTTTATTTAAAGTGGATAGAGAGTCAGTTATGGTTGTTTGGCACAGTAGTTTAAAGTCTAGTGTTACAGTTCTTGGACACTGCAATTCTCCTAGTTACCATCTGTTTACATTTTAAGTTCAAGTAAATACCATGTATGATATTCGAGTTATGTTCGGGACAAGAAAAAAAGGAGTAATAAAAAAGGGGACCAGATAGAGTTACAGTTCTTGACACTGCAATTTTCATAGTCGCCATCTGTTTACATTTTAAATTTCAAGTCAATACCTTGTATATTTTTCGAGTTCCGGACAAGAAAAACAGAATAAAGCAATGGGAGATAATTCAAAACTGGAACCAGGGCAATACCTCTGCCATCCTTGAGACAACTCAAGTGAAATTTATGACAAGCACCTCTCCTGGAGATTAACAATGTACACACAAAAATTTGAACAGATGGGTTAAGAATTGTAGAAAAAACGTTGGCGTCACAAGAAAAGAAGAGTCGAATCAGGGGCAATAACTATGTAATATATGAGACAACCCAAGTAAAATTTATGACACGCACTTTTCCACCTGATTATCAATGGACTCACAAAATTTGAACCGAATCGGTTAAGAAATATAGAAGAAATTCGCATCATAAGAAAGTTAGAGTCAAATCAGGGGGAATAACTCTGTTATCTTTGAGATAACTCAAGTGCAATTCATGTCAAGCACCTCTCCACCTCATTATCAATGCACATATATATTTGAACCGAATGGGTTAAATTTTTGGGGTTAATGGCACGCACCTCTCCACCTGATTATCAATGCACTCACAAAATTTGAACTGAATCGGTTAAGAAATGTAGAAGAAATTCGCATCACAAGAAATTTAGAGTCAAATCAGGGGCAATAACTCTGTAATCCTTGAAATAACTCAAGTGCTATTCATGTCAAGCACATATCCATTGAATCAAAAAAAAAGAATGCATACATATATTAGAAACTAAAATGGAATACTCTCGAACTATAATAACAGGGATTGATAGAAATGCATTCAACTTAGTACGGGTCCCTCCTATTTGCACTGTTTCAGAGCAATTATCCAGACATTAGAACTGCGCTATGAGACCAGAAGTAGAGCAAGCCAGAAGGAAGGGCAGGGCCTACCAGTGCCTCCGGTGTGAAAGAGCAGGTTCCACCTTGGTTGATGTCAAATACCGTGTAGTGGACCATATAATGAAGTACCACCTATCCCTGGACCAGGTGCCCTACTACTGCACACTGTGCATGTTCCGGTGCAGTGAAGAGGGTCAGCTAATGGGACATGTGACAAAGTACAGGAGACATCAGCTGCTGATGGCAGAGAAAGGGGTCACAGACTCAACACCCTACCTGACCAGAAACCGGGTACCCCATATCATCGGGGAGGCTGACATGCGGCTGTTGTCTCAGGAGGAGTCGCAGGCTATTTTCTTGCAGAGGATGCGGTTAGGCGATACTTGTTCACAGCTGGCCGAATCTCCATACCAGGTGTCAAGCGGCCTCGACCAGAGTGATGACAACCTGGAAGCCTTTGTCGCCAGCCTACTTTAACCTCAAGCATCAGCTGCGTTGTGCCAACCTGCTTCAGCTAGAACACCCAAATGGTCGGTATCACCATTAGTTGTTCCAGCAACAACACCAGTGATGGCGCCAGTAACAGCACTGGTGGCGCCAGCTACAGCAACAGCCCCAGTAACAGCACCTGTAGCGCCGGCTACAGCAACAGCACCAGTGATGGCCCCAGTAGCAGCACCTGTGGCACTGGCACCAGAGACAGTGGTAGTCCCAGCAGGCACACCTAGGGCGGTACCAGGAGTAACAACCATAATGGCCCCTGCAACATCCGTAGCAACTCCATCAGCAACATCAATAGTGGTGCCATTAGCAACAACTACGGTCACCGCAGACTGGGTGACTTACATCCCTACTCCAGGGTAACCAGGGCCCGTTTGTATTGCCAGCATTGTCGAGGTAACCCAAGGTGAGCAGGATCCCAGAAGTTCCCAAGCTGGAAACCCCAAAATTTGCAAAGGTTGCTGATAAGCCTTTCACCTGCCTCTCAGCTGGAACACCTGTTCAAGACGAGAACTATGACGAAGAAGAAGACATACTCCCACAACTCCTTGGCACTACCAGCAGGATGCAGCCAACCCCAGCTTCCACCCCAAAACCTGCTGCAACCATGGTTTCTTCTGCCACCCAGACCAGCCATACTGAGGAGGAGCCAAAATGGGTGGAGCCCCTGAAAGTAATGGCTAGAATGATGGCCGACAACGCTGAGAGCAATGCCAGGGCCATCAGATGTCTGGAAAAAACCACACTGAGCATCAAGGATACTCTAGACAACACCAATCGACTGATCAGGCGAGTTATTGACGCAGACAATGGCAATAACTTGAAGCGGAAAAATGAGACCAGGGAAAACACATTGAAGTCAGTGTTGGGGGAGGTGAAAGAAAACAAGAAGAGGAAATATTGAACTGTGCCATAATTATTAAACTATAAGAACTTTATAATCGAAAAGGCTCCACTAGTAAAACTTAAGTCACATAGTCTCCTGCAGTAAAATGATATCTTCATATGCCATAATAAAGCACTCAAGACTATGAGTCCAGAATCAATCTACATATTGGTCGCCTGCAAAATGCAGGCCCGCATCTCGCATGTCCAGGCCGAATGCGGGATGAGGGTAAGCACCTCCATATGTGAATGGTAGGTCCGCTGATTGCCCGGCCACCGTGGCTTTCAGTGGATATGGAGGAGGTTAAAGGTCACAAGGAAACAGTGTTTCACTATAGGATCCACTATATCTAGGATGAATCAGTGAATAGACTTTAACCTTTATTAAACTGTATTAAGACATTTAAAATCTAGTGTTCGTACATAAGGGTATTCATTCAGATAAATGGAAAAGAGAACTGTGACGCATATATATATGAACCGTGTTATTAGAGTATCAAATATTACTAAGTGCATAGAGGTCATGATGGACAGTAACCAGCTTGATTAAAAGGACATGTATGCGCCAATGAAGGCTCCCTTTGTGATAAATTTTGGCAAGACACTTGAAGTTACCGGTGTATCATCCGCTATGATATATGGCAAATTTAAGTGTGTTTTAACATAACAGTGTATTTCTTTGGGGTGAAACATAAATTAGTAACCTCTGGAAAGAAAATAATGTAGTGTATGATTCATTAGCTGATTCGTTGTCCTAGATGATTAGATGACTTATTTAATTATTTTTTGTATAAAAAACAACAACAATGTTTTAAAAAAGCATGTATGTATATTTATGTTTTTAGAATATAACGAAATTATTGAGTAACTACAGTACTTTGTTAGCAATATTGTTGTAGTGGTAAATATTTTTCATTTCTAGTTTCAAAAGGTGCTCAAAGTATATGTGTTCATTAAGTATGTTACTTACCTTAAAGGTGTTAGGCTTTAGTATTGTTATGTTCATGGGAACATTTTTGCCTTAAAGGTTTTTAGACTTAAGTATTGTTATGTTCATGGGAACATTTTTTTCCTTAAAGGTGTTAGACTTAAGTATTGTTATGTTCATGGGGAAGATTATTGCCTTAAAGGTGTTAGACTTAAGTATCGTTATGTTCATGTGGAACATTTTCCTTAAAGGTGTTAGGCTTACGTATTGTTATGTTCATGTGGAACATTTTGCCTTAAAGGAATGAGACTTAGGCTTTATTGTGTTCATGAGAACATTTTTACGGTAAGGGTGGAACTGACATTCTTGTATATGAGGAATGGTTGTTACCTAAAAGGTGTGACTCAAGTAGTATTATGTTATGGGAACATAGTTTACCTTAAAGGGGTATAACCTGTGTTTTTTCGTTTAGACGGATCATTGCGATTTGGAAAGTTTATCGAATTTAAGGTTTAACGTGACTGTTGGAACTTAGTCACGCTAACAGGGGGGGGGGGGGGGGGGGGGGGGGGGGGGGGGGGGGGGGGGGTGGGGGGGGGGGGGGGGGGGGGGGGTCGGTTAAAAAATGTGGAAGTAATTTAGCGTCACAAGATATTTATTTAGAGTTCAATCAGGGCAATAACTCTGTAACTTTGAGATAACTCAATAATAATTCATGTCAACTTCGTTTGCGGGGTATAATAAAATAAATAAATAAATAAATAAATAAACACACTATTGCTAAACGTTTTGTTTGTTTGTTTTATTTTCATTTCCCTTTAAAAATGTAATTCCAAAAATGCATACGATTACTAGAAGGTCGTGTGGCTGACTGTATCCATATATTTAACGTATGTTTAACAAAGCAACGAATGTAAAAGGTTTCCGTGTCAATATGTGTTTAAGTATACTTGACCCGATTATTTGTATGTATATTATATCATGATATCACTGTATTAGTTCGAAGCGGTTTCATGTCTATGAATTTGTGTGAAGACATGTACACAGCATGAATACCATTCCAGCAGCTCTCTGACCTGAACATTCCCATACATAGGAAATCTAAATGTACAAAAGTTAATAAGCTAGGTCGTAAACTTCTTGATGTATGTAAAGTAAACAACCTTTTTATTGCAAATGGTCGTGTTGAACCAGATGTACCTGGAAATATGACACATTTCGTAATGTATCTATAATAGATTATACACTGTGTTCCTTTAAATGCCTGGAACTATTGAAATATTTTAATGTTATCGAACTAGATACATTGTTCTCCGATGCCACTGCTATATGTCAATGGAGAAATAGAGAGAGAGAGAGAAGAGAGAGAGAGAGAGAGAGAGATAGATTTTGTATTTTTTTTCACACCTAAAACTAATAACTATATACATGTATTATATTCAAATGTTAAGATCCACTTTCACCTGGATTATCACCCACCGCTGTTATATTTCGATTTATTGTTTTCTAATATTTATATATTTGTTCCACATGTTATTGCATTTTGTAATCTGTGGCAAATAAAAGATTTGTTGTTGTTGTTCATATGCACATACATGTATATACATGGGTACAAGATGATGTGTGTGTGTGCGTGTGTGTGTGTGTGGCACGGGATATCACTCCAACTGACTTTTGTATCTATTGTTTTTCTCAGATATTCTTTGTTTCTATTTTTAATTAATTATTTAAAATGAAATCCAAATCCCCCATCCCCACGATCCCCTCACCGTTAAACTTTTCTATGATTAAATTGCTATTGTAAAATTTTAATCCACTTGTTATTACAACTTGTAATGTGGTAAAATAAAAAAATATTCTTTCTGTTCATTCATTGACAAATAAAAACTAGAAGTTCGTATGTTGAAATCGCAAACGAAACGGTTTTCCGTTTGCTTTTTCGCACAGGATTAAATGCTCATTTAAGAAAGATAAACACTTGCTGAGCTTTAGATTAGGGCAAATCACTTTAAATGTTCAATAATTTTTTTGGCATCTTCAACTACGGTTTTTTTATTACCATTTTGAAGATCATTTTTCAACTGTCTATTTGATATGAATTTTCATTAATTGCGTTTGAATATGATTGATGGCAAATCAGTGACTGAACATGAATACCTTGAAATATGCATCATTTCATTCGATAAAAAAACAGATTGCGAACAGTTTTTTTCCTCAAGTTTTAACACTGGCATTCTATGAAACATGAATATCGCCATGTTTGAGACAAAATCACTTGAAATTTTCAAGACTTTATAAACATCTTAAGTTTCGACATTTTGAAAAAAATAAAGTTCATTTGTCAAACGCGATTTTATATCCTTTTTTTGGAAAAAAATCTTCTATAATTGCATGACTTCATAACAACGTGACAAAACATTTCTTGCAGTATGTACATTTCAATTTTCTTATAATTCTGAAGATTAAATAAAGATTGACTCGAAATTCATGACGGAAAGCGAAAGAAATCTTTTAAAATGATTTTTGTCTTTTAAGACGTCATAACCACGGACAAAAGGGGAATCTTTACAAAATAGAAAGAAGACCCCTTAAAGGGGCTGTGTAAGATCTAAATATTTTAACTAAAAACCAAAGTTCGAAACTTGGTTTCGCTAAATAAAAATCCTAATCTTTACAAATAGGGAATTTGAATGACAAGGTGCACATCTACATTGTAACATAAATCTTCTGTAAAAATCAATAAAAATCCAACAGAAGGCTTTAGATCGCAAACAAACTTTTGAAGCTGACGTCAAATCTCTCGTCATTTGACATCATTGTAATTAAAATAGTTAAATTTTTAAATATAAACATTTTGTCTCTACAATTTAATTTTCCAATAAGATTGACTCAAAAGTTATGGATACAGAGCGAAAAAAAAAATAATAAAATGCTTTTTGTAATTTAATGACGTCATCACCACGAGAAAATAAGAGAAAATCTTTATAAAAATAGAGTTCGCGGCCGATATGCGGTCTAATATCATGCTCCTAACGGATCAGGTGGCTTGTAGCATTAAAATATATTTTTAGGACAAAAATTCGAAATTAGGTTTTGCCATAAAATCTTAATCTTTTTGAATATGGAAATTTCATGCGAAGGTGCCATCTACATCCTAAAAATTTTTTGGGAAAATATCGTGACAATTGATCAAATTGGAGGTTCTAGAGCGCGAAAAAAACTTTTAAAGATGACGTAAAATTTACGTCATTGGAACTTTTTAAAGCTGATTTAAAAATTTTAAATTTTTTTGCGTTGCATTTTTAAATTTTCATTTTGCTTGGAAAACGGCAACATCTTGTAATTAACTCTTGGAACTGGTTGGAAAAAAAGGAATAAAACAGAAGGTCGTTTTCTGAAATTACCCAAAAGAAACGGCTTTCCGTTTTCTTACCTGGGGTAGATTCTTATTTAAAAAAAATTTACTTGTGTGCTTAAAATTTTAAGACTTCTTAAAACTACTGCTTTTTAATTACCACCTAAAAAAAATCAGATCCAATTGTCGATTTGGTAAAATTTTTTTCCCCGAAATTTGTTTGAATATCATGTTATCATTGTTGTAAAATCACATCTCAACAAAATTCCTTGAAGTATGCCACCATTTCAGTCAATAAAAAAACAAATTGCGAACAGGTTTGTTTTCAAGTTTTCAAGCAGATCTTCCACAAACATAAATAACTCCATTTTGATGACGTAATCACTTGGAATTTTCAAGACTTTATAAATGTCAAAGTTTCGAAAATTTTGAAAGTTCCTTGGGCAAATTTGCGACTTTATATGATTTTTTTTTTAAAGATTCTTGCTCTAATATCATAATTCTAACCACGTGACAAAACATTAGATGCATTACCTTTTTTATCTCTATTAAATTAAAAATTTTAAAAAAGATGAGTTAAAAGCCAAACGAAAGAAAACTTTGTAATTTTTCCTTTTTGCCCCTTTAATGACTTAAAACCAGGGGCTTTTAAAAAAATATCCTTGACAGAATAAAAGAACCCGGGGGCCAAATAGCCCCATTTTTTTTTTCCTTCTTTGCTTTAGGGGTTTGAAAATTTAAATTAAAAATTTTGGGCCAAATTTTGTACTCGGTTTTTCCCCAAAACCCCCTAGCAAAAAATTTTAAATTTAAAATTTTTTTAATGCAAAGGGCAAAATTTAAATTTTTTTAAAAATACATTTTTCTGTGAAACTTCTGAAAATCCACGTTTAAAAGGATAAAGACGCAAAAAAAAAAAATTTTTAAAAAGGGCACAAAATAAGGGCTTTCGCGTTTCAAATTTTTTAAAAAACCATCAAAAAAAAAATTTTTCCATAAAATGTTCCTTTCCCCAAATTTTTAAATTTTTCCCCCTTTGGGGAAAAAACCTGCTTTAAAAAAATTGAGAATATTAGTATAAAATTTATTAGTTCCCCTTTAAAAAACCCCCTTTTCCCCTTTTTTTTTCATCTTAAAAAAAGTAACTTTATCTCTATGAAAAAAAATTTTCTGGTGAACAACAAGAAATTTTTAAAACCATTTGATTCACAAATTTTCTTGTCTGTTTATTGAGTTAAAAAAAATTGAAAAAAAGACAAAAAACAAAAATTTTTAAATTTTCAAAGCCCAATTCATTTAAAAAAAAAAACTCATATAAAAACAGAAAAACATAGTGGGCCGCGGCCACTTATAAGCACAGGTAAACATGGTACCTTTATTTATTGCTCAAGTAAAGGCCCAGTAGATTTCCTATAAATTTAAAACTTTCCCTTTTTAAAAATAAATAACTTTTTAAACCCCCGTTTAAACGAAGAAAAAAAACAAAAAATTTTAAAAAAAATTGAAACTTGGCTCAAAATTTTTTAGATTTTATATTGATTCACTGCTTTACAAAGGGCTTTTATTTGTTTGTACTAAAACTTTAAATGGTTTAAAAAAAAAAAATTTAAAAATTTTTTTAAGTTACTTTAAAATATGGCACTTAAAACAAAAAGGTTGTATAAAAAATTTTATTTTTTTTCCATATAACTTTTTATATGTGTTTTTAAAAAAATTTCCCCAAAATTTTTCACATTTTTTTTTTTAAAGTAGGCAATTCAAAAGATTTAAGAGCTAATGTAGTACAGTTAAACCTAAAGAAAATGAAAAATAAAAAATACAAATTTAAAGCCTTTTTTTTTAAACCTTTATCCCCTTTATTTTTAAAAACCCCCCCTTCGATCATTTAGAGTGTATCTTTTTAAAAAAAAAATTTTTAAATTGGGGGCTAAAAATAAATTTTTTAAAATATTTAATTTTTAAAAAAAATAATTTTTTTAAAAGATGCATGCATTTTCCCCCTGCACCTTTTTTCCCTAAATTCCGCCACAAACGTGTCATTTCAAACCCAATCTTAAAACCTTTTGTTTCAGAACGATTTCAAAAGCCTAAAAAAAAAATACCATGAGGTCCCAACCATGTTTTTCGTTTTAGAAATATAAAGGGGTAAAAGGGGAAAAAATTTTTAATTTCTATATACCTTGACTTTTAGTTTTTTCCGGACGAAAAAATGTATTAGCAATAAAAACTTTGCTACAGTTTGGTGAATCAAGGGGGTAAAAAATTACAGAGTACGGGACTTAAAACCGTTTATTTTTGTTTAAGTTTTTTTTTATCACAATGACGCCCAAAAAACGAATATGACTAAAACACGTCGGGGGAAATTTTGAGCCAAGGGCATAATTATTTTTTGTTGTTTTTTTTAAATTTTCCTTTTAAATTAAAAAGGGGAGCAAAATAATATTTAAATATTTTTTAAAAAAGTAAAGGTTCGAAACTTGGTTTTAAGTCTTTTCAAATTTTAAAAAACAAATATGATAGTGCACATCGAAAAAAAATAAAGTATTTCACGTAACTGGGGGGACAGTTATTCGCGCATGCGTATAAACCGTTTGGGGGGGCAAAACGTCTTAGCG
Organism: Solen grandis; assembly: GCA_021229015.1. Classification (NCBI taxonomy): domain Eukaryota; kingdom Metazoa; phylum Mollusca; class Bivalvia; order Adapedonta; family Solenidae; genus Solen; species Solen grandis. Next base: position 8,287,098 of record CM037777.1, read on the forward strand.
ACAATGGTAAAAAAATTTCTCTGTTTTTCGGGTTTCTCAAATAAGCAAATGAATCGGAAAAAAAGAAAGGGAAATTTTTTTTTTTTTTTTCAAATTTTCCCCAAAGGAATCAAAAAGGGGGTTGTTTTTGGTTCGTGCCTGAACAGAAAAGATGGCACCGAACGATAATTCGTATTTGTTCAGACACTTCATCCCGATGGCACAGCTACCCATAGTGTGATGGATTTTACACCCCACAATTTTTTTAATTTTGGGGGGCAATGTTCAAAAACGCGGGGAAAGAGCGAAAAAACGTTTTTTTAAAAGGGAATATAATTACACATCATTATATCTAAATTTTTTTGGTTTTAAAAATGTTTTTTTTCCCCCCCAATTTTTTTTTTGTACGTTATCCGTTTTTCCCCGAATCTAAAGCTGCACTAGTATAAAATTTGGGGGCAAAAAAAAAATATAAAATTATATCGTTTTTTATATTTTTTAAAAAGTTTAGATTTTTTCCCCATTGCCAAATTTAAAAAAAAAAACAGGCGAAAATGGAAGATTGTTTTTTAGTAAGCCTGTTACAAACTTTTAAAACGCATTTGAAAAAAAATTAAAAAAGTCGGGGGAAAAACCATCAAAAACTCTAAACAATATAAAATTCTTTTTTTGGGAAAAATTTTGTTTCCGGGGAAACATCCCCCTGATAAATAGGCATGCCCGGCTCTGTTTTAGGCATTCAAAAATGCCCCGAAAGAGCCACCCCCAATGTTTCGGGGGTTTTCCCCCTTGTGTTTAAAACCCCCCAAAATTTTTGGGGTCTAAAAAGTTTTTTTTCAGTTTTAGAAATCAGAAACGTAAATTTTTTTTTTAAAACATTTGCTTTTTTAAGTGTATCACGGTATTATTTTTTTTATATACACTCTTTAAAGATAAAAAAAGTTTTTTTCATTTTTTATTTTTTAAGGGGTTTAAATTTTTTAAAAACCTTTACTTACATTCGTTTTTTTTAATAAATTGTTTTTTTTTTTCCCGACTTCGAGATGGCTCACAAGACAAAGGGGGGAGAAGGGCCCCTTTTAAAAATGTCAACAACGAGCTTTGTTTTTTGGGGTGGGGGTTTATCCCGTCAACAACAGCAGGAAACATATATGAAAAAAATTTTTTTTTTTGATTTCCATCATCACTGTTAAAAGGGGTCAAGGGAAACCAAAAATTTATAAAAATTTAAAAAAATTTTTTATTGTTAATTTAAAAAAATTTTTTGTGTTTATACTCAGATTTTTTTAAAATAACATAAAGGAACATGTTTAATAATATACAGTTTTTAAGGGGGGTTTTAATCTGGCCCTTGGTTTATGTGCCAAGGCTCTACCAACTGAGCGTGGGACTGTTCCCCATATATCTTTCATTGTGGGGTTTAAAATTTGAAAAGTACTGTTGTACAAAAAAAAATAAATTTTTTTTTTTTCCAAAAACGTTATTTTGATTGAATACCTTTTAAAATAAATTTACTGTTTTTGGGGATCAGTGTGATTTGATTTCCTCTGATAAAAAGAAAAAAGAGACTAAAGAGGGAATGACTTTTTGGGAAGAGCAAAAAAAGAAGACGAAAGGGGGGGAAAAAATCAAAGTAATGAAAGGCAACAAATTCCACGGGGTTTCCCCTTTTTTTTGCTGTTTTCCCTTTTTGGTTTTTAAAAGAAAGATATCTTTTTAAATGATTTTTTTTTGAAAATTTTTTGGATGGATCACATTGCCATGGAGCAAAGTCATTGTTTTTTAAATCAGGACAGGCCTTACGGGTTTTTTGGTTTAGTTCCAAGCTTGTCATTGAAATTTTCTTTGGTGGAAAGCTGACAGAAAGTTTTTTGTTTGTTCTACTGGAGTGTCTTTTCATGTAAGTTGTTCATGGTATTTTTAAAAGTATGAAATATGGTTCCCAATCATAAAAAATAAGAAAAAAAAATTACTTTTTAAAAAACAAAAAAATTTTTAACAAAAAAATTTTTTTTTTATGTTGTTAAAAACCCCATTTTTTTTCAGCTTTTTTAATTCTTCTCCACTGACCCTTGATGTTTTAAATTTGGGGGTTTTAACATCTCATCAACAGTATTCAGCATTTTGGAAAGATGCTTCTTGGCAGAATAATGCCGACATACTGCAAAATCACCCCGTATACATATGTCATAAATACTACCCCATTTTACTGACCCCAAAGGCCCCACACATCCGGAATTACTCTCATTTTAAAAAAAAGCAAAGGACACACCATACCTTTCTTAAAAATCCCATTTATTTGGGGGTATTTTTAAAAATAATTTTTAATAAAAAAACTGAAAAAATCTTTTTTTTTCCAGCTATTTATTCCCCAAAAGGGACAGAAAATCAGTCGGAAGGGGGGGAAAGTACCCCCTTTAAAAGATCTTTAAAAAAACCAAACAAAGTTTTTTAATTTATTTTTAAAAGGGGCCCAATTACTTCCCGTACTTTTCCCCTTTTAAAATGGGCGGTTTTTTCCGGGAAAAAAGCTGACAAATTTTCAAAATCTACTAAAAATTTTTCTAATATATTATTACAGGGGTCTGTTTTTTAAATGAAGAACTGAAACTTTAAATTTTTTTTTTCCCCTAGAAAAAAGAAAAAAGAAACTATGCCAACATTTTTAAAAATTTTAAAAAAATTTTTGGGGAAATAATTTTAGCTGTAAAAAAAAACTCAAAAAACATCTAGTCTTTTTTTAACCCCAAATTTTGGGCCCTTTTTTCCCAAATTTCAAGCATCAAAATACTTTTTAAAAACCCAAAATTGGTATTACTCCTTCTGGGGTTTTTTTTTCCCTTTTTTCAAAAACTTGGGGGGGTAGAATTTTCCGATAGACATTGTCATTGAAATGGGGTTTTTGATTTACTTAAACCAGGGATAATTTTATGGCAGAAAAAGGGTTTTTTACATTGCAGATCTTCTAAAGGGAAAAGGGAAAAAGTACTTTAAATATCCCCCCCTTAAAAAAAAAGTTTTCGTTTACTGTTAAAAGAAGTTTTTGAAACAGAAATTGCTAAATTTTAAAAAAACATGTGGAACGAAAAAAATTTGGGAAAGTTAAAAAAAATTTCCCCTATTTTTTGGGGTAAAAGTCTATCTTGGCCCCATAGCTTCAAAAAATTTTCATGTGGGGGTTTTTGGGTTTAAAAAATTTAAAATTCCACTTGTTATGATGAAAAAATTTCTATAATTGATATATAACAAAAATGTTTTCAAAAAAGTTAAAACCACTGAAATTTTGGGGAAGGGGCCCAAAAATTTGAATGGCTTTTTAAAAAGGGGGCCATCCATTATTAAAAAATTTTAAAAACTGATCCATCAAGTGTTGGGGGGAATTTTTTTGTAGCTGTAAGCTTTTTTAAATTGAGCAAAAGGGGCCCCCAAAACTCCAAAAAAAGAATGTTTTTTCTCACTTAATTTTTTTTTAGCATTTGAAGGACCCATTAAATTTTTTTATTTTAGGTTTGGGTTACCTTAAAATTTTTTAAAAATAAAAATTTTATTTTCTTTTATTTAATGGTCATAAAAAGGACAATTTCTCCCTCAAAAATTTTACAAAAAAATTTTTAAAAAAATTTAAACCTCTGATACAAAAATTTTTTTCTTTCTTTGCAGACCCCAAAAAAAAAATCACACCTGGGAGCCTGTCACAGCCATCTCCCCCTTTTACTTGTGCTAGTAATTGTGGGGCTTATTTCCGCTAGGCCCGATTTGTATTCTCATTAAAAAGGGGGAAAAATTTTTATAAAGGGCGTTACCCCAATTCATTTAAAAAGTTTTTTTTTGATGCTGGGAAGGGCCCTTTTATTTCTAAAACGCCCCGTGATTGTCCCGTGGGCAATGACTTGTCCCAAAAACAATGCCCTCATACTGGCCCCCAGTTGTGGATATGGGGTTTTTTTTTAAAACCCCGGGGGCCCAGAACCTCAAAGTTTTGCCAATTTTTTTGATTTCCCAAAAAAATCGATCTAGCAATTTTTTTCATTTTCTTGACCCACCTTACCGGGTTGGTGACTTTCTGTATCTATAAGCAAGAAAGTATCTGGGGAAAAAATTTAAAAAAAGTAACATGGGCTTATTTTAACAAATTCTTTTTGAAAAAGAAGAAGTGTTTTTACCCTGTCATCAGGCCGGGACATCTTTATAAACAATTTTTTTGTCATTTTTCAGTAAAAATTTCCTTTTTTGACTTTTAAAATAAAGAAATTAAAATTTTAAAATTTTTCCCCCGGATGTTTTTTTTTCCCAATCAAATTTTTCTTTTAAAAATAAGGATTCATAAACTTTTATTTTAAAATTTAAAAATATTGGACATAAAACTAAATTATTGCCCTAATCATAGCAAGTTTTTTCTAATCGATAAAATATGCACCATCAATTTTTAAAAACATTTAATAAATCATTTTTTTGTTAATTTGGGGGTTTTCCTGCACTTCCCCTCCGAAATTAGAGCTTGTGATTTGCCAAATTTTTTAAAAAGATGCCCAATTTGGGGGTTTCCTTTGCCCTCTTGTTCTTGTTTCAATAAGGATAGCCAAAACTCCTTAAAAGTTAAAAAGGGGGGCCATTTTTAAAAAAAATAAATAATTTGAATTAAATGTTAATTTTCAAAAAATTTGGTAAAAAATATTTTTTTTTAAAAATTTTTTTAGAAGTTTAGACACCTTTTTCTAAATTATCAATATTTTAGAATATACAGACTGTAAAATTTTTAAAAATTTTAAAATGATTTTATTTGCAATCAGAAGAAATTTTTTTAAAAACTTATTAAACATATTTGGGCAACAGTTTTTCCCAAATTTCCCAAAATGAAAATCTTTCTTTAAAGAAAAAAAATACTGAGCCCCCACTTTTTTGCAGAATATACGGGGTGTTTTTCATCCATAATAGGGTTTTTTTGGGTTTCATTTCAACCCCATATAATGTGAGGGAACTTTGGGTCAAAAATTTGGTGCAATATTGCCATACCGTTCAATTTTAAAATATATTTTGCTCATATGGGAAATAATTTTTTAAAAAAACCAGAAAAATTTCAAAAAATTGCGGGAAAAATTTGGCTTTATAATCTGCCCGGAACATTTTTAAAAAAATTTTTAATGTTTTTTGGAATAAATTTCAATTTTTTTCCATGCATACTTTTTAAAATGTGTGTATAAATAAATTTTCCCTGCAATATTTTTGCATGGAAAATTGTTTTAAATTTTGTTTTATTATTATTAAAATTTTATTCAATTTTTGTTGTTAAATAAATAAATTTTTTTTTTTTTAAATTAAAATAAGGGGAGAAAAAAATTTTTAAAAAAAGTCAAATAATAAAAAAGGGAATTGGAATATAAATCATCATCCCCCGCAAAAGAATTTTTTTAACTTTTTCAGAAAATTTTTTTTTTTTTTTTTTTTTTTTTTTAATTTTTTTTTAAAAATTACATAAAAAAAAGCCTTTTTACCTTTTTTTGGGGGAAAATTGTTTTTTAAATTTTAATTTTTTTAAAATAAAAAATTTTTATCAATTTTTTGTCACAAAAATCGTGGGTAAAAATTTCCCCACAACTTTTTGTTGAGTTTTTGTAGAGAAAAATTTTGGGGTTTTTCGAACCCAAATTTGACGTTTTGGTTTTTTGGATCTTATTATTTTCCGTGGCACTCCATGAGGAAAAATTTTAAAAGTGCGGGGGAAGGATCTAACTTCTTGTGTAGCTGTTTTTTTGCAATAAAAGCCCCCCAAAGTACGCAGGATTGTGCAAGTCTGGAAATTAAAGAGGGTTTATTTTCATTTTGGGTTTTTAAAAATAGATTTTAATGAATATATTTTTTTTCTGTGGTGTGGGGTTTTTAGGGGGTTTCATTTGGGTTTAATTTTTTCAAAATTTTAAAAGGGCATATTAAATAAAAAATTCACGAATACAATGTAATAATTTTTTTTAAAATTAGAAATATTTTTTTTATTCCCCCGTAATTTAGATGGAGACAAACACATTTATATAAAAGACCCAAAAAAGGGTTTTTTTTTTTAAAAGATATTCAGATTTTGAATAAATGAAAAAAATGGAAAAGTGTTTCAAAAATATATATTTTTTATTTGTTCATTACCCCCAAAGGACCTGGCATACAGCATGGACTGGATTTTGTTTTTCAAAACAGAATGACTAAAAACCAGCTTTTTTTTTTGGGAACCATCACTTTAGCTTTGCACATACACAACGTCATCACAACCTTTGAAAAATACCCTTTTTTAAAAAAATATTCCAGGAACCAAGTATAAATTTAAAAGTATTTGATTTTTGGGTTTTTTTTTAAAATGG